>BSQZ01000012.1:5850000-5887500 GCA_033239005.1 Lamellibrachia satsuma | reverse complement strand
GATAAACAGCGGTATGTAATAGGAATGTTTCTCTCTTGCACTACGCATAGAGTTTGTAATTATTGTAGTTTTCCCAGTGGACAATTTATAGGAACTGAACGACGAACATAGCGCATAAACAGGAAGTTAAGCGTTACTTCCAGTAATTACTGCTTCACGGGCGGCGGAACATTGTATGATGGCGCTAACCAACTGGCTGTCAGTCTTCAAAGCTAATCTTTGTGCCAATCACACAGTTCTTCTTATGATTTTCACAAACATTTCAAGTTAACTGTTTAGATGGCATCGTACTTTGCTATTGCACTGACAGTTCTGGAAAGTCAGCACAGCTTTCGTCGAGCTTGTAAGAGCTCACCAAACACTCGAGGCGCTCTCCGACCGAGACTGGCGGTAACTGAAGGATCTTGACCACTGGGATTTGATCACCAGTTGTCTCCAGTATATAATCAATAGTTTTGACATTTAATGTATCGTTCTGGGTGTGAGCATTCCCATGCTCATGGTTGTTAAATTAGAAGGTTTGTCTCTTGTCGTTGTGTTGCGACTGTAGCCTGAAATTCTGAGACATTAGAGCGATACAGCCCCAGTCGCAGCTGCAGCCGTATCCTCTATTGTGGCTTCTTCTGTGATTCGATCTTGGATTGAGGATTACCTTGCTTGGGCTTCATAGAAGCCTTAGTATAAATGTCACCAATGGATAACTGTTCTGATGCAAGCCAAGTGATGACTCGTGTCACCATAGCCGCCAGCTCACAGTCCATGCAGAGTTTGACTGTGTTGGTGTACATCCTCTAGAGTCGTGTCAGCTCACAGTCCATGCAGAGTTTGACTGTGTTGGTGTACATCCTCTAGAGTCGTGCCAGCTCACAGTCCATGCATAGTTTGACTGTGTTGGTGTACATCCTCTAGAGTCGTGCCAGCTCACAGTCCATGCAGAGTTTGACTGTGTTGTTGTACATCCTCTAGAGTCGCGCCAGCTCACAGTCCATGCAGAGTTTGACTGTGTTGGTGTACATCCTCTAGAGTCGTGCCAGCTCGTAGTCCATGCAGAGTTTGACTGTGTTGGTGTACATCCTCTAGAGTCGTGCCAGCTCACAGTCCATGCAGAGTTTGACTGTGTTGGTGTACATCCTCTAGAGTCGCGCCAGCTCACAGTCCATGCAGAGTTTGACTGTGTTGGTGTACATCCTCTAGAGTCATGTCAGCTCACAGTCCATGCAGAGTTTGACTGTGTTGGTGTACATCCTCTAGAGTCGTGTCAGCTCACAGTCCATGCAGAGTTTGACTGTGTTGGTGTACATCCTCTAGAGTGGTGCCAGCTCACAGTCCATGCAGAGTTTGACTGTGTTGGTGTACATGCTCTAGAGTCGTGCCCGCTGACAAAGATTCCACACAGAACATCCGAATAAGAATAAGACGATGCTATTTGCGCATGAATCTCTGGTTGTGCGGGAGAAAGAATTTCGTGACAGGTGTTCACTGGTATGTGCTCGTAACACCGTTAAACTTGGGCAATTATTCAAGATGACCTGTTTGCAACCACTCTTCCAGGCAAAAACACATCAAAGCTACACACATCAACTTGTAGGAATGACATGTGTTTTTGTTTGCCTTGTTGATGGCGTCCGCGCCAATGACTCCAGATTCTACCGCTATATCACGACTTTCTTGGACAAGAGGCAATGGCGCACATGGAATTTATTAATATATTGACTGTACACTCCATGCATTGAAGTAAGATTTCTATCGCTCTATTGGTCGGGTTAAAGTAATGTCAATAATTTAAATTCGCAACAACATAAATTCGCAATTATAACCTTGACGCATGCATTGTGGCTAATGTAAAGAGTGACTAAAGTATCCAACTTTAGTAAATTCGCTTTTCTTACCTTTTTGCTTGGTTCTTTGTTAAGGGACAATATTGCGTAAAATCCATGTACGAGTGCGACACTATTATTGAGCTGTATATACTAGCAGTTGGTACCTGGACACCTCTACCACTAGTAATCTAAGTAAACAACGATCCCTGCCACTAGCTAAGTAGACGACCCCCAGCCCCTAGCTACGTAGACAATGATCCCTGCCACTAGCTAAGTAGACGACCCCCCAGCCCCTAGCCACGTAGACAACGATCCCTGCCACTAGCTAAGTAGACGACCCCCAGCCCCTAGCCACCTAGATAACGATCCCAGCCCCTAGCCACCTAGACAACGATCCCAGCCCCTAGCCACCTAGACAACGATCCCAGCCCCTAGCCACCTAGACAACGATCCCAGCAACTAGCCACCTAGACAACGATCCCAGCCCCTAGCCACGTAGACAACGACCCCTGCCACTACCTAAGTAGACGATGACCCCAGCCACTAGCCACGTAGACAACGATCCCAGCCACTAGCCACGTAGACAACGATCCCTGCCACTAGCTTAGTAGACGAACCCCAGCCCCTAGCCACCCAGACAACGATCCCAGCCCCTAGCCACGTAGACAACGATCCCTGCCTCTACCTAAGTAGACGACGACCCCAGCCACTAGCCACGTAGACAACGATCCCAGCAACTAGCCACGTAGACAACGACCCTTCTATAATATTGACAAGTGCACTGTGTACTGCGTTAGACTTGAGAAAAACAGTTGACGTAAAAAGTTTATTATTCCAGGAAACAGGAAACAATGTCGTTGATGACTGACAGCTGCACATATCAAACATGACAGCGATTGGTCGGATACCGAATGATTGATTTTGTATGAACAATATAATTTTTTTACTTCCTAAATTCCAGTTCGCGTATTACGGGCGAGTGTTAAAAGGGTTTGTTAGACAGTAATACTGACACACGTAGGCGGTGAAGGCTAAGTAATCTTTGAATGTTTTCAGCTTCAGAGAAAAGACTTCCGGAACACAGAATATTCATTTATGACAAAGTTGCATCAATGGCGGTTCATCTTTTAACATACTGTAAATATGTGTGCATTGATACAGTCGGCTCTCAGTGACCCACGAGGTCGACGCGTGGACACGATGTCATTGACTTGATACTTAAGGGGCTAGTAATTAAGGACACCGCGACCTAGACATGTTATCACGCTGGTTCTGACGACGTACACTCTCCCTGCTCGGCACCCTCTCTACTGCGGATCAGGTCTGTTAGCCATACCCTGCTCGGCGACCCCTATATTGTGGACCAAGTCCGTTAGCTGTACCCTGCTCGGCGACCTCTCTATTGCGGATCAGGTCCGTTAGACTTACCCTGTTCGGCGACCTCTCTATTGTGGACCATGTCACTTAGCCGTACACTGCTAGGCAACCTCTCTATTGCAGACAAGGTTCATTAAACTCACTTTGCTCGGCAACCTCTCTATTACGGACCAGTTCTGTTAGACTCACCCTGCTCGGCAACCTCTCTATTACGGACCAGATCTGTTAGACTCACCCTGCTAGGCAACCGCTCTATTACGGACCAGTTCTGTTAGACTCACCCTGCTCGGCAACCTCTCTATTACGGACCAGATCCGTCTTGTTGGCGACGAGAATAATGGCGTCGTCTCGCCCCTCTTCTTTCCGGATGCTGCACAACAAACAAACCCCACTTTCTGAATGTAAAACATGGGACTGAATCTGAGCACTGTGTTGTTACATAAACATAAACAATGACTCTTTTATTAGGGATTTCCCCAAATCAGTCATTATGACGTCAAATTACAATTACATGTGATAATTTAAATTCAGAATCGTAAACCTATGCAATATATCACGCGCACGTGCACTTGCATACGGACACGCACGCAATTATGCACGCACACACGCACAGATGCACGAACACACACATGTTGTTTTACATCATTATTAATTGTCTCATAGTAATTACGTTTGTGATATTCTTCTCTCAGCTCTGAACTGTGCCTATATTACGTAAAGGTTAGAAAAATAATCATTTACAAATGTACCATTTATTTTTAGGCAACCACGAGACGGAGCAAACACATTCGAAGACGTGCTCGTTACAACAACGTAACGAGACGGAATGAAAGTATCAATGACCAATGAAGACGTGTGTTACGTACCGATAGAGGATGTCCACCGCGCGATGGAAAGACATCCGGTCATTTGTACAGTACACGATGACGTAGGCGTCGGCATTCTCCAATAGGTTGCTCTAGAAAGTACGGTTGAATGAATAACATTCTCCAACAGCTTGCTCTAGAAAGTACGGTTGAATGAATAACATTCTCCAAGAGCTTGCTCTAGAAAGTACTGTTGTATTAATAACATTCTCCAAGAGCTTGCTCTAGAAAGTACGGTTGAATGAATAACATTCTCCAAGAGCTTGCTCTAGAAAGTACTGTTGTATTAATAACATTCTCCAAGAGCTTGCTCTAGAAAGTACGATTGTATTTATAACATTCCCAAGAGCTTTCTCTAGAAAATACAGTTGTATCATTGACATTCTCCTAGAGCTTGCTCTAGAAAATACGGTTGTATTAATGACATTCCCAAGAGCTTGCTCTAGAAAATACGGTTGTATCATTGACATTCTCCAAGAGCTTGCTCTAGAAAGTACGGCTGTATTAATAACATTCTCCAAGAGGTAGCTCTAGAAAGTAAGGTTTTATTAATAAAATTTTCCAAGAGTTTGCTCTAGAAAGTACGGTTTTATTAATAACATTCTCTAAGAGTTTGCTCTAGAAAGAACGGCTGTATTAAAAGAGTCTCCAAGAGCTTGATCTAGAAAGTACGGTTGTATTAATAACATTCCCCAAGAGTTTGCTCTAGAAAGTACGGTTGTATTACAGTGAAACCTGTCCATAACTGGGACTGCGCAATATGTGTTGTGGATCCCCTTTGTGACTACGAACTAGCTACATGCAATGACATCTGTAATCTGGTAATGAAGGGTACTAGCACACTTTCAACTGACATCGACATTATTTCTGCAACCCTGCTTAAATCGAACATTGCTACGCTCGCACCGGTGTTGACACGCATTGTGAACCTGTCGATCGAGTCCTCAACAATGCTAGCTGTTATGAAACACGCCGTCGTGACACCATTGTTAAAGAAGAGTGATCTCGACCTTGAAATACTATCCAACTACCGACCGATATCCAACCAGAGTTTCATATCAAAACTCCTCGAGAAGTATGTAGCATCGCAAATCCGGCAGTATATGGACTCGAATGATCTCTTCGATGTTTTTCAGAGTTCGTATCGTCCTGCTCACAGCTGTGAAACAGCCCTCGTTGGTACACAGGACGACATTCTACATTCGCTCGACAATCAGAATACCGTGATATTGGTGTTGCTCGATCTCAGTGCTGCCTTCGATACTGTTGATCACCGTCTGCTTCTAGACAAACTGCACGAACTTGGCATACGTGACAACGCACACCGCTGGATACAGTCGTACTTTCGCAGCGAACGCAAGCTGTTAAAGTCGATAACGTCACCTCAAGAAGTGTTGGCTTATGCTTTGATATACCGCAGGGTAGCGTGCTGGGACCCTTGTTTTTTACAATCTATTGTTTGGGGCTCAACCATGTCTTCGAACACCACCAACTCCGTTACCACATGTATGCTGACGATACCCAGCTGTATGTTGAATTTCCGCGTGATCAGCCAGCGCATGCTACAACTGTCACTGACCTCATATCGCGATGTACTGCCGATGTAAAGTCATGGATGGTGTCCCACAACATTCTTCGTAACGAGTGTAAAACGGAAGCCGTCGTCATTTCGGCTGCGCAGAATCGCAAACGTGTTCAACCTCCTGTTGACCTAGTGATTGGTGTCTGTGGCTGCTCCGTCACGCCGAAATCATTTATCCGCGACATCAGTTTTGTATTTGACGACACAATGTCAATGGCGGCGCAGATACGCCGTGTCTGCCAGGTGGCATACTGTCACATTCGCGGCATCGCAACTATCAGAAAATGCTTGTCCACCATTGCTAGCAAAACAATCGTTCATGCTTTAGTCATGTCGCGCTTGGACTACGGCAACGCTGTGCTTTATGGACTGCCCTAGACGCAGCTGCGCAAACTGCAGATGGTTCAAAACTCAGCGCACGGCTGATTACTGGAACCCGCAGACGAAATCACATAACACCAGTTTTATTCAGTGTACGTTGGTTGCCTGTTCGTCAGCGAATCGAATTCAAACTTCTTCTACTTGTGTTTCGCGCTGTACATCATCTCTGCCCAGTGTATCTGTCGTCGCTAGTGACTCCATACACACCCACCCGAACACTGAGATCCGCCGATCAACATCTATTGACTTTACCGCGGTACCATCTCGAGCGGTACGGTCGTCGGGCCTTTTCTGTGGCAGGGCAGACACTGTGGAACGCCCTGCCTCCCGCAATTAGGCAAGCCAACTCCGTTGCGGTATTCAAGTCACTTTTAAAAACACATCTCTTTCACGAGTCTTTCGAACACTCTGTTGACATTTTAATCACTCGAACATTTTATTTATTTAACTTATTATTTATTTAATTTGTTTATTTAACTTATCTGATTAACTTATATATTTATCTAATGTGTCAACTTAATTGTAGTTCTATTTATTATTTATTTATTTATTTTTATTTAATGTATTTATTTAATTTCTTGACATAACTAATTCATTTAAATAATTTATTGAACTTTTTATTTAACTTATGTTTACCTGTCTTTTAATCACATTTTATTTTAGCTCTTCAATTTATTTTAAATTATTTAGCATTATCTTGTTAGCGTCTTTTAGTAGGTTTTTAACCCGGATACACGGCGAATTATAAATGCATAATAATAATAATATGTCCGCAATGGGCAGTTGTCCGTTATGGAGAATTTAATTACGTGGATACTCAATAGGTGGCGCCATATTGTAAATGATTACGTTGACGTTCGCAAGTTGGTACAGTCGCGAACGAAAGAAATAAGTGGTTAATAAAACAACACAGGAGCTATTGACTTTCGAAAGAAATATAGCAGGGTAGTGTGTTTTTTCTACAGCTCTCCTTTCAGCACTTTCTGTTCTAAGTGGGCCTTCATATCAGCAACTATACTAAGCAAGACAGTAATTTCTGTCCGGACTTAGTTAGTTGGTCAGTTCGTCGGCCTACATCAGCGCGTCCTCGTCTAAAGTAATCTACTTGCTCTTCGTCGGCTTCACTGTCACCAGCACTTTCGGTCGCGTCACTTTGTCCTTCCTTGAACCTGAGTAGCCGAGTGTCTTCCCTGTCGGCGCCCAGTGCTTCAGCCACTGGCAAATCATTGTCCTTCGTGACGTACTCGTCAACAACCATGGCTTCATGTACTCGTCAATAACCATGGCTTCATGTACTCGTCAATAACCATGGCTTCATGTACTCGTCAACAACCATGGCTTCATGTACTCGTCAACAACCATGGCTTCATGTACTCGTCAACAATCATGGCTTCATGTACTCGTCAACAATCATGGCTTCATGTAGTTCCAACGCATTGTTATTTGCGTCAGTAAAATTAAGATTATGAAATCAATCACTGCCCCAGGAAACGGTGAGCTGGAATTGTTTTGATGACCAAAAGAAGCCAAGGCGTGAATAGTTATACTGTTGGCTGTGACCCTGATTGATGGCGGTTGGTTTTCAACAACATTCGTTGTAGCCCGAATATAAACGTACAAGCAATTATTTTGACACATTTCTTTTATTTAGTGATGACATTATGCAGATGGTATTACACAGAATACATACGTAGTGAATTTAATACGTATCAGCCCGACTTGCGGGATTGTCAATGCACTTTGAGCTGTCCGCAATCGACAGGGTGACTATGAAAGGTTGGGTCCAAATTCCCTGTCCGTTGTCCACATTTTCCAGGTGGCCGCTATGGGTAGCTAGCGGACAGTATAAACTAATAGGAAGTCATTCGGGACTTTCAAAAGTGTCCGTTATAGACAGGTGTCCACTAAGGCAGGTTTCACTGTAATAACATTCTCAAAGAGGTTACTCTACAAAGATTTTATTAATAACACATGATACATATGTACCCAATACATATGTACCCAATACATATGTACCCAATACACGCCAGGTAGACTAACTATGTATATATATATATATATATATATATATATATATATATATATATATATATATATATATATAATATATATATATATATATACATATATATATATATATATATATATATATATATATATATATATATATATATATATATATATATATATATATATATATATATATATATATATATATATATATATATATATATATATATATATATATATATATATATAAATATATATATATATATATATATATATATATATATATATATATATACATATATACATATATACATATATACATATATACAAACATACATATATACATACGCACACGCTCATGCACACGCCCTTTGGTAGAGTAGTATGAACCAAAACATTTAGACGAACAGCGCATTAAATTTTTTTTACATCTGTTAAATCAAATTATTTTTCCGCATCAAACATAATCTGAGATATACGCTGGCTGCACTGCGATAGTTTTGTCATATTCATATTGGAAACATCATATTAGACACATACTCGAGGGGCCTCAGACGACGCTGTGAACTAGGCCAACTGGAGATCGATCTGGCATTAACAGGATAAGTCAGGGTAGGAGAGACTGTGTGTGGCGTTGTGTGCCAGAGGCGTGGATATTTTTATGTCCAATAAACTTTGCCAGTAGATGAATAGACCATGTGAATTAGATGCGGATGACACGCTACCTCATCGCACGACTTTTCACATATCTCCAGGGTCGTCTCTTCCTCGTTCAACAGCACGGTCACCGTGAAACTGTCATCGATGTCGGAAACTGAAATGGCCAGAATGTTACGTTCAATGTTGTTTCTGAAGTTACAGGTGGACCCACGCACGCACGCACGCACGCACGCACACACGCACGCACGCACGCATTCGGATGTAACATGCGACGTTGTGTTTTAAAGTTGTCAAGGTATTAGTAACGGCGCATATGTTTACGTAGAAACCGTGAACCTTCCCTGGGGGAACACATAATGACGTTCTCTGGTATGTGAAGTATCACTTCGGTTAACGCTCAAGTACAATCCAGTGGTTTTGGAAACATTGGATTTAGTATGGTTAGTGTTGTGCTGGAGTTACATTAAAACTGTTCCCTTTATCTTCTTATGTGGAATTGGAACAAATACCTTATCATGCAACTATTCTCTTAGGAATATCCTAAGGATTATGCGAATATCTGAAAAAAATTGGCTCTGGAAATCTGCCCATATTCATCAGTACATGCTTCCGGCCCCATGATGCATTTGATAATTATGTCACTCCTCTGTTTTTGTTTTTTCTGTTATATCATTTCCAGACACTCGTGACAATGCACAATCAGCCAATCAGATGAGCGGTGTTCGGTCAATATTTTATCCTATCAAACAACGAATTAATCATTGTCAAAACGTGCTGGATTAAATTGCATGAATCAAACAGATTGTTACCATGACGTTATCGGAAGCTCTGTTATACGTCTAGCTTTTTATAATATAATCAGCATGTGCAACGTCACAGGTAGAGTTAACTATTATGTCGGATATAATTAGGTTAAATCAAAAAGGCAAGGTACACAGCATCATGAACAAAGAATGTAAAACAGCAAAACATAAATCGTATATCTATAACGTCATATGTATGCGTGTTCTGTGTGGCGGCCTAACACGTGCCACGACACACACACACGCACACGCACGCACGCACGCACGCACGCACGCACGCACGCACGCACACACACACACTCACGCACGCACGCACGCACGCACGCACGCACGCACGCACGCACACACACACACACACACACACACACACACACACACACACACACTAGCACGGCACTGAGCGAGAGAAACGAGGAAAGCGGGTAACTAGCCTTGCCAGGCAATTTTGCCCACGTCGAAGTTTCAAAATGTCCTAGAGAGCAATATTATGATAAAGGGAATTGCAATAGTCAAGCCTACTGCTAACAAGAGCAGTTGCAAAAGTTTTGGCGACAGCAAAATACATGTAGAATACGACGAAGGTAGTCACAAATGTGATATATGCAGCAACGACAAGTTTGTGAAATGTGCTGTCTAAAATTTTAATTATTATCAAATGTGACTCCTAAATTCCTTGTTGTGACGGTCGGTATGAAATTCTGGCTTAGCATAGGTGTCGGAAAAACAATCAAGTTTACCCCGCTGCTTTTGTGCACCAATAATAAGAAATTCTGTTTTATTTGCATTTGACATTAATTTGCTGTCAGTCATACAGTGGAATATATCATGGAGACAATGGTTGAGTTGGCTTAAGGAGCATATATGTGGTGGTCCAAGTTGTGAGTTTGTATAACTGGGTGGAGCAGTGAAAAGTGAATAAATGGTCCAAGAACATAACCTCGGAGAACACCGCATGAAGTGGGTAGAGCCGCTGAAAAGCAATTAGTTATCTTCACTCGTTGGTATCAGTTAAGTATGATGAAAACCAGCTTAGATATGTCATGTCACATTGATAAGCATTTAATGAGTTTGTTATGGTCAATAGTATCAAAAGCAGCAGATAAATCAAGCAAGGTACACGCTGTTACTTTACCTGTGTCCATATTTAAAGTAACATCTTTGTGTACTTCTCAATGAGCGGTCTCTGTAGAATGAAACTGTTTGTAAGCTGATTGTAATACATTAGACATACAATTTGACTCAATGTGAGACCTTAGACGGCTTGTTTCTATTACCTTGGAAATAAAGCTTAGATTAGAAATAGGTCTATAACTGTTTAGGTTTTAATTAGGTAAAGTTAACTTCTTAAGAAGTATGTTGACCTGCGCTTGTTCGACATCGTCAGGAAACAACCGGAGAACATTGATGCATTTACAATATTTGTTATTAGGACATCAAGACATGCTTTCAGCAATGTAGTCGGTATTGTATCAATATCACATGACTTATTTTGAGAGGACTTGTTTGTTTCCTTACTTCATCAACTGCGGCAGCTGCAAAAACGAAGCAAGTAGAGAATTTACTTGCGGAAAGTCCACTGGTCCAGGATTTAAAGTATGATCTTGAAAAGCAGACAGGATCAGATTGATTTTGCTTTTGAAATGACTGGAGAACGAGTCACGTAGAGACTTGATTGAGACATGATTAGCGATTCTAATACTTAAAGACTTGACTCTACTACATGAATACTTGATTCTACTACATAAAGACTTGATTCTACTACACAAAGACTTGATTCTACTATATAAAGACTTGATTCTACTACATAAAGACTTGATTCTACTACATTAAGACTTGATTCTACTACATAAAGACTTGATTCTACTACATTAAGACTTGATTCTACTACACAAAATCTTGATTCGACTACATAAAGACTTGGCTCTTCTACACAAAGACTTGATTCTACTAAATAAAGACTTGATTCTACTACATGAAGACTTGATTCTACTAAATAAAGACTTGATTCTACTACATAAAGACTTGATTCTACTACATAAAGACTTGATTATACTACATAAAGACTTGATTCTACTACATAAAGACTTGGTTCTACTACATAAAACTAGGTTATACTATCTAAAGACTTGGTTCTACTAAATAAAGACTTGGTTCTACTACATAAAACTAGGTTCTACTACATACAGACTTTGTTCTACTACATAAAACTAGGTTCTACTATATAAAGACTTGGTTCTACTACATAAAGACTTGATTCTACTACATAAAGACTTGGTTCTACTACACAAAGACTTGGTTCTACTACATAAAGACTTGATTCTACTACATAAAGACTTGGTTCTACTACACAAAGACTTGGTTCTACTACACAAAGACTTGATTCTACTAAATAAAGATTTGATTCTACTACACAAAGACTCGATTCTACTAAACAAAGATTTGATTCTACTAAATAAAGAATTGATTCTACTACACAAAGACTTGATTCTACTAAATAAAGACTTGATTCTACTACACAAAGACTTGATTCTACTAAATAAAGACTTGATTCTACTACATAAAGACTTGATTCTACTACATAAAGACTTGGTTCTACTACATAAAGACTTGATTCTGCTACACAAAGACTTGATTCTACTAAATAAAGACTTGATTCTACTACACAAAGACTTGATTCTACTAAATAAAGACTTGATTCTACTACACAAAGACTTGATTATACTAAATAAAGACTTGATTCTACTACACAAAGACTTGATTCTACTAAATAAAGACTTGATTCTACTAAATAAAGACTTGATTCTACTACATAAAGACTTGATTCTACTACATAAAGACTTGGTTCTACTACATAAAGACTTGATTCTACTACACAAAGACTTGATTCTACTAAAAAAGACTTGATTCTACTACACAAAGACTTGATTCTACTAAATAAAGACTTGATTATACTAAATAAAGACTTGATTCTACTACACAAAGACTTGATTCTACTAAATAAAGACTTGATTCTACTAAATAAAGACTTGATTCTACTACATAAAGACTTGATTCTACTACATAAAGACTTGGTTCTACTACATAAAGACTTGATTCTACTACACAAAGACTTGATTCTACTAAAAAAGACTTGATTCTACTACACAAAGACTTGATTCTACTAAATAAAGACTTGATTCTACTAAATAAAGACTTGATTCTACTAAATAAAGACTTGATTCTACTACACAAAGACTTGATTCTACTAAATAAAGACTTGATTCTACTACATAAAGACTTGATTCTACTAAATAAAGACTTGATTCTACTACTTAAAGACTTGATTCTACTACATTAAGACTTGATTCTACTACATAAAGACTAGCTTCTACTACATAAAGACTTGATTCTACTAAATAAAGACTTGATTCTACTACATAAAGACTTGATTCTACTACATTAAGACTTGATTCTACTACATAAAGACTTGATTCTACTACATAAAGACTTGATTCTACTACATTAAGACTTGATTCTACTACACAAAGACTTGATTCTACTAAATAAAGACTTGCTTCTACTACACAAAGACTTGATTCTACTAAATAAAGACTTGCTTCTACTACATAAAGACTTGATTCTACTAAATAAAGACTTGATTCTACTACTTAAAGACTTGATTCTACTACATTAAGACTTGATTCTACTACATAAAGACTTGATTCTACTACATAAAGACTTGATTCTACTACATTAAGACTTGCTTCTACTACACAAAGACTTGATTCTACTAAATAAAGACTTGATTCTACTACATTAAGACTTGATTCTACTACTTAAAGACTTGATTCTACTACATAAAGACTTACTTCTACTAAATAAAGACTTGATTCTACTACTTAAAGACTTGATTCTACTACATAAAGACTTGATTCTACTAAATAAAGACTTGATTCTACTACTTAAAGACTTGATTATACTACATTAAGACTTGATTCTATTACATAAAGACTTGATTCTACTACATAAAGACTTGATTCTACTACATTAAGACTTGCTTCTACTACACAAAGACTTGATTCTACTAAATAAAGACTTGATTCTACTACATTAAGACTTGATTCTACTACTTAAAGACTTGATTCTACTACATAAAGACTTACTTCTACTACACAAAGACTTGATTCTACTAAATAAAGACTTGATTCTACTACATAAAGACTTGATTCTACTACTTAAAGACTTGATTCTACTACATAAAGACTTGATTCTACTACATTAAGACTTGCTTCTACTACACAAAGACTTGATTCTACTAAATAAAGACTTGATTCTACTACACAAAGACTTGATTATACTAAATAAAGACTTGATTCTACTACACAAAGACTTGATTCTACTAAATAAAGACTTGATTCTACTAAATAAAGACTTGATTCTACTACATAAAGACTTGATTCTACTACATAAAGACTTGGTTCTACTACATAAAGACTTGATTCTACTACACAAAGACTTGATTCTACTAAAAAAGACTTGATTCTACTACACAAAGACTTGATTCTACTAAATAAAGACTTGATTATACTAAATAAAGACTTGATTCTACTACACAAAGACTTGATTCTACTAAATAAAGACTTGATTCTACTAAATAAAGACTTGATTCTACTACATAAAGACTTGATTCTACTACATAAAGACTTGGTTCTACTACATAAAGACTTGATTCTACTACACAAAGACTTGATTCTACTAAAAAAAGACTTGATTCTACTACACAAAGACTTGATTCTACTAAATAAAGACTTGATTCTACTAAATAAAGACTTGATTCTACTAAATAAAGACTTGATTCTACTACACAAAGACTTGATTCTACTAAATAAAGACTTGCTTCTACTACATAAAGACTTGATTCTACTAAATAAAGACTTGATTCTACTACTTAAAGACTTGATTCTACTACATTAAGACTTGATTCTACTACATAAAGACTAGCTTCTACTACATAAAGACTTGATTCTACTAAATAAAGACTTGATTCTACTACATAAAGACTTGATTCTACTACATTAAGACTTGATTCTACTACATAAAGACTTGATTCTACTACATAAAGACTTGATTCTACTACATTAAGACTTGCTTCTACTACACAAAGACTTGATTCTACTAAATAAAGACTTGCTTCTACTACACAAAGACTTGATTCTACTAAATAAAGACTTGCTTCTACTACATAAAGACTTGATTCTACTAAATAAAGACTTGATTCTACTACTTAAAGACTTGATTCTACTACATTAAGACTTGATTCTACTACATAAAGACTTGATTCTACTACATAAAGACTTGATTCTACTACATTAAGACTTGCTTCTACTACACAAAGACTTGATTCTACTAAATAAAGACTTGATTCTACTACATTAAGACTTGATTCTACTACTTAAAGACTTGATTCTACTACATAAAGACTTACTTCTACTAAATAAAGACTTGATTCTACTACTTAAAGACTTGATTCTACTACATAAAGACTTGATTCTACTAAATAAAGACTTGATTCTACTACTTAAAGACTTGATTATACTACATTAAGACTTGATTCTATTACATAAAGACTTGATTCTACTACATAAAGACTTGATTCTACTACATTAAGACTTGCTTCTACTACACAAAGACTTGATTCTACTAAATAAAGACTTGATTCTACTACATTAAGACTTGATTCTACTACTTAAAGACTTGATTCTACTACATAAAGACTTACTTCTACTACACAAAGACTTGATTCTACTAAATAAAGACTTGATTCTACTACATAAAGACTTGATTCTACTACTTAAAGACTTGATTCTACTACATAAAGACTTGATTCTACTACATTAAGACTTGCTTCTACTACACAAAGACTTGATTCTACTAAATAAAGACTTGATTCTACTACATAAAGACTTGATTCTACTACTTAAAGACTTGATTCTACTACATAAAGACTTGATTCTACTACATTAAGACTTGCTTCTACTACACAAAGACTTGATTCTACTAAATAAAGACTTGATTCTACTACATAAAGACTTGATTCTACTACATAAAGACTTACTTCTACTACATAAAGACTTGATTCTACTAAATAAAGACTTGATTCTACTACATGAAGACTTGATTATACTACATGAAGACTTGATTCTACTACACGAAAACTTGATTCTACTACAGTCTCCTTCAATGGAACAGACTTCGATGTTTGTCTTGACAATGTTTATCTTGGTGTCAACATGATTCATAATGGAAGGGGGTTTGTTATTGCTAAGCAAAGGCAATAATTACTGTGCAAAGCTGTGTATCCTTTGATTAAAAAAATTATTCTTCCAATTGATGCAGTATTTCAACTATTAGATCAGACTGATGTACCAATTTTGTTATATGAGAGTGAAGTGATATATCGCGAACTAGGCAGACCACCAATAATGATACAAATTAAGCAAAGGATGGCTTAGTTTTGGTTTAAGCTAGCACAAGGAAATTATTCATTATTACCCAACTTAAATAATAGCAATGAGTATGAAGCATTTTGGATAAAATAAAATTAAACTCCATATTTCTAGAGGGCTAGTAATCCCTCAGACGCGCTCCTTTGGGGCAAACATCAACGCTAGGTCTGGGTACAAAAATGACCACTTTTATTCTAAATACTGCCAATTAGGGAAGTCAGGCTATAGGACTGCAACGATTGTCGACGAGAATATGTTCGAACAATGCATATGTGCAACTTGGGACACTCCCGAGTACGAATGTGGTTCAGATAGTTTGTGCAACTTGGGACAATCCCGAGTACGAATGTGCTTCAGACAGTTTGTGCAACTTGGGACAATCTCGAGTACGAATGTGCTTCAGATAGTTTGTGCAACTTGGGACAGTCCCGAAAACGAATGTGCTTCAGATAGATTGTGCAACTGCTGCTAAAAAAAACTGCATAGCAACGGATGAAAGTTGTCTAGGTTTTGTTTACAAAGCAATATCATGATAACTTTGGATAGCCCTAGAACAAATCATACTAGTAACTGTTATATATTAAAAGGAAACAAGTCATGGTTTTGGGCTGATGTTCCTATAAGAGTTACTAAAACATAACTATTTGCAACTATAATTAAGAATATCACGCCAGTGGTTTACTAGGAAAACTTTGTTGAACGCACAACATCTTAATTTCATGGGCCGCGCCATACGGTTAGATAACCATACGTCACGAGTGTCAAAGTCTGACAATATTCGCTCGCCAAGTGAAAATATATTTGTATACACCTAGTCATATATTTGCCAATTCGATGTGGCTATATGTGTACTTATGTAGCATAGCTTGGCCTTTGTTTACTAAACTAGTTCTCTTTCTGACAAAATAACTTGTTGCGTTGGCTCTGTGTAGGCCGGCCTCCCGTAACACGTCACAATAGTCCAGGTTACCCTGTTTTTCACAAAGCTGCGCATGCGCTTATCGGTCGCGCTGGTTAACATGTCAGCACCCAGTCAACTGGTGAAATGACCGGAATGTCTCACTTTTATAACGCATTCTGAGTAAACCAGTGGCGTGATATTCTTGATTTTAATTGCACATTTGTAGCTTTTATTACTTCTAGTAGGTGCATAGCCCAAAAACCACGACTTATGTTGCCCTTAAAAAAACGATGTTATCTGATGCAGTTAGACAATCGAACCCATGTGACACGATTGTCTAATTGCATAAATATGATGTCAAGACTTCTTTCTTTCTTCTTTGTCATGCACATTCGTTGTATTATGACACATTGAAACAGCAGCAGAAGGGTTTTCGTCTCAATTCAAAAACATACTACAAACTATTAATGATAACTACCTGCAGGCTAAGCCTGGCATGGTGGCGAATTATGTATTTACCCATCTCCAAGTAAATACTAGCATACAAAAACAACGTATAAAAACCGTTATAAACATCTCACAGCGTAGTGAATTTTTTCAAAAAATTATATATGAACCGAGATGGGACAATAATAACATGTAATAAAACTAAGCAAGGAAAGGCTACATCAAAGAAACAGACAACAAGAAGAAAAGACAGAGAACAGAGAGAAGACAGAGCACAGTGGCACCACAGTGGCACCACAGTGGCACCACTGTGGCACCACTGTGGCACCACTGTGATACCAGTATCTCATGAACCATGACTCTTTCCTCCAAATCATCAGCATCTCATGAACAAAGGCTTCTTGCTCCAGTTTACCAGCGTCTCTTAAACCATAGCTCCTTGCTCCAGTTTACCAGCATCTCTTAAACCATAGCTCCTTGCTGCAGTTTACCAGCGTCTCTTAAACCATAGCTCCTTGCTCCAGTTTACCAGCGTCTCTTAAACCATAGCTCCTTGCTTCAGTTTACCAGCATCTCTTAAACCATAGGTCCTTGCTCCATATTGCCGGCATCTCTTAAATCATAGCTCCTTGCTCCAGATTACCAGCATCTCTTAAACCATAGCTCTTTGCTTCAGTTTACCAGCATCTCTTAAACCATAGCTCCTTGCTCCAGATTACCAGCGTCTCTTAAACCATAGCTCCTTGCTCCATATTACCAGCATCTCTTAAACCATAGCTCCTTGCTCCAGTTTACCAGCATCTCTTAAACCATAGCTCCTTGCTCCAGTTTACCAGCATCTCTTAAACCATAGCTCCTTGCTCCAGTTTACCAGCATCTCTTAAACCATAGCTCCTTGCTCCAGTTTACCAGCATCTCTTAAACCATAGCTCCTTGCACCTGTTTAATAGCATCTCTTAAACCATAGATCCTTGCTGCAGTTTACCAGCGTCTCTTAAACCATAGCTCCTTGCTCCAGTTTACCAGCGTCTCTTAAACCATAGCTCCTTGCTTCAGTTTACCAGCATCACTTAAAACATAGCTCCTTGCACCTGTTTAATAGCATCTCTTAAACCATAGCTCCTTGCTCCAGATTACCAGTATCTCTTAAATCATAGCTCCTTGCTCCAGATTACCAGCATATCTTAAACCATAGCTCCTTGGTCCAGTTTACCAGCATTTCTTAAACCATGGCTCCATGCTCCAGATTACCAGACACGATTCTTATCGTATACCTCTTCTAGGTTCTTATTTCCACTGGCCACCCGTACAGTGAGAGTTTGGCCAAGGTACAACATTCTAACGACTCTCTTGTGTTTCCAACCTACCCGATTTCACTCAACATCTGATATCCACTGGCCACCCGTGCAATGAGAGTTTGGCCAAAGTACAACATTCTAACAATCCTCGTGTCTCTCCATCCTACCCGATGTCATTCAATATATGCATATCTATCAAACACTTTTTCAAAGTTAGCAAGGCAAACATTTACCTCCATAATGATCCCACTCAACATTATCATGGCATTAGTTGCCTCTCTTGTTCGACGTCTCATCTGAACCCAAACATGGCTTTCCAATATGTCTTCTTTTTTGTGTGTTCCTTTTTATCAGCAATCTCAATACAGTTAACGTTACTGTGTTCATTCATCTTTGTATAGTGTCATGGTCATATAGTGCTATTGTCATATAGTGCCATGGTCATATAGTGCCATGGTCATATGAGTCACCTAACAAGGGATGCTGAAGTGGTATCCCATCACCTTCTCTGCAGCGGGATCGTCTAACTAGAGCGTGCTCTAATTAGAGCATTATGCATGGGTGGCTCCATTGAGAGCGGCTATGTTTGAACCTTAATGGCAGTCTCTGGACTCTTATTTAATAGTTACATAATGTTTGCATCTTTCTTTATTTTTATGCTTTTACATACTCAATTGTTGAGAGATATGTATACATATGGGTCAAATAGAGTACATATGTCTGTCTGTCTGTCTGTCTGCTCCAACTAACTAGCAATCCAAGATAATGCTGCGGTATTTTGCCCGTGTTTGAGCAGCTACTTCGCATTGTGGTGCAAATTATTCAAAGATGTCATATGTGCCAACACGCACATTGATCGCCCGATTATGTGCGTTGAAAGCCTGTTAAGACAAAACAGACACACTGGTCTAATGAGGTGGCCACGGGGAACGTGGAGTGAAACTCTACTGCCCATTTGGGCGCGCACAGAAGCATAAAGTTAACAGGTAAAGCAGACGTCTGATGTGAGCCAAGCGACGAATGGCCGCGGGTAAGTGGGCATTTACTGCAGACATGTTATATAGCTTCGTAACCGTCCACGGAGTACGACCCACCGATCCAGAGTATCAATTAGTTGGCTAATGGCACTTCGCTGTTCCTGTAAATGCTGCCGACCACTGGTGTTCACTGCCGTCCACTATCATCCACTATCATCCACTGCCGTCGACTATCGTCCACGGCTGTCCACTGCTGTCCACTATAATCCACTGCCGTCCACTGTCATCCACTGGCGTCCACAACCATCCACTGGCGTCCACTGTCATCCACTGGCGTCCACAGCCATCCACTGTCGTCCACTGCCGTCCACTGTCTTTCACTGCCTCCACTATCGCCCACTGTCGTCCACTGTCGTCCACTATCGTCCACTACCATCCGCTGCCGTCCACTGGCGTCCAATGCCGTCCACTATTGTCAACTGGCATCCACTACTGTCCACTGCCGTCCACTGCCATCCACTATCGTCCACTGTCGTCTACTGTCGTCCACTCCGTCCGCTGCCATCCACTATCGTCCACTGTCGTCCACTGCCATCCACTATCGTCCACTGTCGTTCACTGTCGTCCACTGCCATCCACTATCGTCCACTATCGTCCACTGTCGTTCACTGTCGTCCACTGCCATCCACTATCGTCCACTGTCGTTCACTGTCGTCCACTGCCATCCACTATCGTCCACTGTCGTCCACTGCCCTCCACTGCCATCCACTATCGTCCACTGTCGTCTACTGTCGTCCACTCCGTCCACTGCCATCCACTGTCGTTCACTATCGTCCACTGCCATCCACTATCGTCCACTGTCGTTCACTGTCGTCCACTGCCATCCACTATCGTCCACTGTCGTCCATTGCCATCCACTATCGTCCACTGTCGTCCACTGCCGTCCACTGCCATCCACTATCGTCCACTGTCGTCTACTGTCGTCCACTCCGTCCACTGCCATCCACTGTCGTTCACTGTCGTCCACTGCCATCCACTATCGTCCACTGTCGTTCACTGTCGTCCACTGCCATCCACTATCGTCCACTATCGTCCACTGTCGTTCACTGTCGTCCACTGCCATCCACTATCGTCCACTGTCGTTCACTGTCGTCCACTGCCATCCACTATCGTCCACTGTCGTCCACTGCCGTCCACTGCCATCCACTATCGTCCACTGTCGTCTACTGTCGTCCACTCCGTCCACTGCCATCCACTATCGTCCACTGTCGTCCACTGCCATCCACTATCGTCCACTATCGTCCACTGTCGTCCACTGCCATCCACTATCGTCCACTGTCGTTCACTGTCGTCCACTGCCATCCACTATCGTCCACTGTCGTCTACTGTCGTCCACTCCGTCCACTGCCATCCACTATCGTCCACTGTCGTCCACTGCCATCCACTATCGTCCACTATCGTCCACTGTCGTCCACTGTCGTCCACTGCCATCCACTATCGTCCACTGTCGTCCACTGCCATCCACTATCGTCCACTGTCGTTCACTGTCGTCCACTGCCATCCACTATCGTCCACTACTGTCCACTGCTGGGCGATCACCGAACAACCACCCTGCCCACGGCAGATCATCATCGTCGTCATCATTTCCTCCCCATTATCATCATTATCATCATCATCAGCAGCAGCTGCAGCATCGTAATCGTCAACTTCATCTATTTTACCGCTAGAATCAGTAGCAGCAACATCGCGATCGTCATCGTCTTCGTACGCACTGTCATCACCGTCATATATAGCATCGCCGTCATCTGTAGCATCACCGTCATCTGTAGCATCACCGTCATTTGTAGCATCACCATCATTTGTAGCATCACCGTCATCTGTAGCATCACTGTCATCTGTCGCATCACCGTCATTTGTAGCATCACCATCATCATGATTATCACCGTTTATCCGTTACCATTGGCCAAGTGGTTCTCTCTGTACATTCTTGTCTCAGTCGTCTCTGTGTCGGCCGACTTGGGCTGCTACGAGCTGCAGGTGCAGCCTCTATTGCTTTTCTATTTGTCTTCATAGTTTGACTTACTGTTGTGTCATTCACTCAACATACCGCCCCGATAAACAAGACGGACATCGACAATCACATAATGTCATGACACTAACCATTACAGTTTATTCATATTGAAGTTGCATTAGTGTTTACTTATATATTTACAACTACCTGAAACCAACTACCAAAATATTATGTGGACAAATCATATGCCGCTCACAAAAACACTGACACGTCAATAAACCGATGTGAAAACCTTGCTTTATCCGCCGGACGCAGTCCACGGCAGGTGAACCTTAACAGATACTGTCTCAGTGACATCATCTGATCAATATTTCGACAGTCGCGTTGACCGATCGTCAAAGTGATCACATTCGTCCAGCCAGATGTCGCCGGGCTTGAACCAGCCTAATGACACCGACTAACGTGGCTTTAAGAGAACTTCACAGGCGTGTCCTAAAGACGATGGACGCGCCGACCCACCAGCATTCGACAGCTCTGACGCACACAGTGGCAGGCAGACCATTCATTTCAATTCTTCCTGGCTGGCGGGGCGGCGTGTTCTGAATGCAGATCAGACGAAAGTCTGTGGAAATATCGATGAACAGATTTTGGTAACACATACTGACAATCAAATTTCCGATGTAATAGTGGTTTGATCAGTGAAATGTATATCGATGTTTATATTGTCTGCCATACGCCAGCAGTGGGTTCTTTGGACTACCTAATGTGGAGTTTTAAACAACAATCGATGTTCGCTAAAACACTTGCTAATGGTATCGTACACGTGACTATACATATCAAGTCCGCTGTTTTTTTCCGTTCCCGAACCTATTTTAACCTGAACAGTTTTGCTTTAACCGACACCCACCAGTTTTTCCCTGGACCTCCCGTTTTGACTAAGAAAGTGCATGTTGTCTCAGTCAATGTGAAACAGCTCGTACGACAGCCAGCATTTTGGGACACCCGATTTCAATGACATTCAATCAATCATGTATGCGTTTCTCAGAGTCACATCTACTGATTGTGTTCGGTGTGTCCACGATATATATATATATATATATATATATATATATATATATATATATATATATATATATATATATATATATATATATATATATATATATATATATATATATATATATATATATATATATATATATATATATATAAGAACAACGACAAGGTCACCACCGGCCAGGAGAAGTACCAAAAGTACATTCTGCACAATTACCTCCACATTCTCCACCGAAAGTTGCTTCTCGCGACCCCGGGCATCAAGTGCAGTTTCAGCTTCTTTTCACGTGTCCGCCCCCTGAATGAACGTTATCCCCATGATCCGTGAAGGCCTTAGCGAGGAAGTGAAGTTTGTGCATTACGTGACAGTACAGTAACATCCACATGTTCTCCGTACTGGCACATCAATTGGATATTTTTGGCACGGAAGCCTACTGCTCTATTTTGAGTGGGCTCATGGGAAAGGGCCGTGCTATGGTGTTGGCAGTGAATTGCCTATGACTACGTCGGACGCGGCAACACCATCCTGACCGCCGCTGATTACGTCGACTACGGGAACTCCTCCGGGAAGGTGACGTACTTGGAAGTTTTACGGGCCAGAATTGAAGTCAGTCGGTTGCACCTTGAGAACGACGACGACGGTGTCTGGTACGACAGAGCACCGTGAAGCGGTGTGCGTGCGGCCCGGTGTTCTTGCGACGAGGAAGACATCATGCAACAGCACGTGCTGTTTCCGGAGGGCCACCGCGTTCTTGGCTGCCAAGGCTGGAAGGAGTATGTGCTGTTCATTCAGCCAGATGCAGTATCGGATACTCCGCCTAACCAGCAGGAACCACCACCACGAGACGACGTGGAAGCCGCAGGCATCAACTCTCAGTTCCAAGTTGGAGCTTACTTGGTTGTCCACTTCGATGGTACTTCGTCGATGAGATGGTTCGCCAGGAAACAGATGGCGCTGTGCGGGTGAAGTACCTACGTACCGCCAGAGGCAAGCTGAACAGGTACAACTGGCCAGCAATTGAGGACGTGGACGACCCTATCGTCAGTATCCACCGCAAGTTTCTCAAGCGCTAAACTCTGGACAGCGCTAAACAGTGGACACTTTAATTATAGCCCTGGATTATGTTGACGTCCAGTACCGGATACTGGAGGTCAACATGCTATTATCTATGTTCGTATGTAATTAAGACAGTGGCAGAATAATTTGTAATGTTTATATTGAAATGTATAACATCTGAACATAACCCGGACCGTCCGTGAGAGAGAAGTATCCGCTAAATGTACAAAGGTGTATTTCGGATTAGTATTGCCTGTTGTGTGTCATATTAAAATACAGTTTGTAATCACGTATGGCGTTGTAATATTATAAAAATAATCATTGCATGTTTTTACAATATCGTGTCCACATACTAACATTAAAACATCGATCAAAACTCGTACATTAACCAAAATCTAGTTATTAGAACGGAGCGTCCGTGACTAAAAATGTGGTAGTACAATAAATGTTCTCCCATAAATAATATTTGCTTCAGCAAACATAACATCACAGATTTCAAACTAAAACATGTTAGGCAATTGGGAATATTTAGTTCCTTATTTTAGATTACTGCTATGTGTACAATATTAAATGAAACATTGCTGAATAAAGTACCTATTTTGACTACATTAAACCGGAAAAAACGTAACAAGAAAAATAGCAGGGCCTAATAATATTAGAGTATCGATACCAAACACGTTCCACAGAAAATAGACCAGAAAACATTAAACAAATTAATACCTAATGTTTTGGTTATCATAAATAGTCACGGACGTTCTGATCGTTTTTTGGTCTAAACTTTTATCAACCTCTAACGTTCTCCAAATTGGTCCGATTTTTTAAATGTTTGACGTTTTGGACGTCCAAACATACAAAAGTCCAAACAGGAAAACATAGAAAAAAACACTGCTGGAAGTTTAATTTTGAGGATCAATTTTCACCAATTGCTTCCAAGTTAAAATGATCACCCATATATATGTATCTATGTATATATGTGCGTGTATATATATACGTATATACATACGTATATATATATATATATATATATATATATATATATATATATATATATATATATATATATATATATATATATATATATATATATATATATATATATATATATATATATATACATACATACATACGTATATATATATATATATATATATATATATATATATATATATATATATATATATATACCGTCCACATTGTTGTGATACAACTCTTTAGATGAAATTCATATGTAAAGCAAAAAATTAGACGAAATGAACGAGAAAGTAACAAAACTCCCCATGAATTTGACGGAATAATTGACATTTAAGCAAACTATCCTAGGCAATCGGGCAAACTAATTGGATATGAAATGCAGACGACGACGGCGCATTAAGCATCAAGTCCTGTGGAACGTAGAACGAAAAGACGGGAACTGATTAGTCTAGTTTCTCGTGGACGTCATCCCCGTTTCATATAACCCGTTTCCGCACAGTGTGACACACCGTCTTTCATTTTGTCTAATTGGAAATCAATAGTGTTTTATATCATTTTTCAAATAATGTTGACCTTCAAGTGTTGTGCTTTTTGATTTCTTTTTCGACGGCCCAATTAATTACACTGTCGTAATTACAAGCCGTGTTATGTCGTTGAAGCTGGTTTATCTGTAATTAATTAATAAACATCGGTTCCGCCAGTAGAAACAATGACGTCATAAATCGCCCAATTCACATTTGTCTGAAGGAACAAACTAGAGTGCGCACATGAACGTTGAAAATGTCGAGAAAGACCTGCGTGAGCAGAAATTGACGAGCCACAGAGAACGGTGTAGTGTGAACGATGACAAATCGGTCATTTTGATCATAGCTCATATCGGGATATGATTGACAATACAACGCATGCGATCGCTTGTGACATCTGAGCCGGGTACCTGTTCTAATTCACTAAATCATCGCGACAACGATTTTGTTTAGCAATATATGATGTCTCGGGTTCGCGGAGCTTGTCAACAACTGCTCGGGTTAGATAATTAAACGGCATATAATTTGTGATCAAACACAACAGACTCTGGTTTGGGCACGTTTGTCGTATGCCAAGATTTAACCAGATTTAACAAGATTGCCATCCAAGGCAAAGGCCAAGATGGCAAGTGGACAAGGAAGCCATTGGCTTATCGAGAGTCCATATTTCAACTATGTGTAACCTGCCCTCCTAATATATGTGTCAACCTTATTTTTAAACATATTCACGCTGCTAGCAGTTACACAATCTGTAGATAATTTGTTCAATTAATATATTTTCCTGTTAGAAAGAGTACTTCCTGATTTCCAATATACACAGATCCTTTGCTAATGTGACCTCTAGTGTCATCTAGTCCCACTATCTGTCTTGAGTGAGATACAAATTTATCTAGAAAAATTTCAGTACGTTGTTTTTAAAATTATCGTACAGGTCATTAGTATATATTAAGAATAATTAAGGTCCTAATACTGATCTTTGTGGGTGGACTCAAAACTGATGTCCAGTTTGAAACTTCTACATCTACTACAACACGCTGTCTTCTGTCACTCAACCATTGCCCTATCCATTCGATTATACCTTCCCCGATTATATTTCCAGCACTCTCTTCTAGTGGTCCAACCTTGTCTCGTACATTTTGTTTGCATAAAAACTGTTGCTGTCATTATTTATGTTACATGCTAATTTTTGCTCATAGTTTCTTTTAGATCGTCTGATTTCAGTCGTAGCTGCATTAAGTGTCTCTTTGTAATTTGTGTAGTCTTCATCCTTTCTGGTACGCCTATAAACCCTCCATATAGCTTGCTTGTACACTATTTTTTCTAATAGCTTCTTTTGACAAGTGGTTCTTTCTAGACAGTTTTCCTTGTTTTTTGAAGGGAACAGATTTATCGATGATACTCTCCATTTCATATTTTAGAATGTTCCAATATTCAATTGCTGTCTTATTCCTGAGCATGTTATTCCAATCTAGCTTTGCTAAGTATTTTCTGATATCTTTATATTTACTTTAGTGGAAGTTTCTCCTGTATGTTTTTTATTTTACTTTCTTATTTTCCTTAATTACTACAATAGTTAATGTTGAATTTCCCGTAAATATATTGCACCAAACAGCTTTATTGCAGCCGGCTTCCCTTTCTAATTTTATTTCGTAAGTCTGAATAGATTCTTTAATATATAAAAAACTCCCCCTGCCCTTCTTCCTATTCGATCTCTCCCAAACATTATGTATCCTGTCAGTGTTAATTCAGCATCTGATATGTCTTTGTTCGCAAATGATTCAGTTATACCAATTATGTAAGGGTCAATATCTTCTACCACAATGTATAATTAATTTTTCTTATTTGCTATGCTCCTTACATTTAAATACACGCTTTTATGACCAGCTTCAGAAATGTTTTCTGGACATTTCGTTAATGGTTTATGTGTACTAGTGGCCTCTTGTCCTGATTGAGGCACCTCTAAGTAACCCCCTGCGCTTCTAGTTTAAACAATGTTTACTACCAAAAAAACTATCTGTTATGCTACTCATGCCACTATCGACTGCTGCTGAGAGTTCATACGCAAACACTTTTTCATCCTTTTCACTTAGATGGAGCTCACCTATCATGTACATATCAGTCCTCCCAGCAAAACGCCCCCACAAATCCAACTTCCTCTTCCCTACATAGCTGCCGAACTAGCATGTTAATTGCCATCCACCGGCAATTTCGATATCCCTGACCCCTATTTCCCCTTACTGGTAAAACCCTGGACAGAATTATCTGCTCAACCCATGTCGTGTACTGAACAACTGCCTGTATTTCCTAACTATAGCAGTTGTACCTTCCCTCTCCGCATATATATATATATATATATATATATATATATATATATATATATATATATATATATATATATATATTCAACAATGTAAACGATAGTTTGATGCACCAAGTTACTTCATGAACTGTAAACAAACGACAAAAGAACCTGTGGCGTTTGATCAAAAGCAAGAGGTGTGATGCAGCAGACATATCCTCTCTCAAGGAGAACGAACTCACCCACAATGACCAGTTCTGCAATGTCTTCTTAAACATGCCCAAGCTTGATGAAAACACCCGCCCAGACATGCATGGCATCACTGTCAACGAAAAGGGAGTGGGCAAGTTATTAGCAATCCTGAATCAGAGGAAAGCTGCAGGACCAGATGGTCTTCCATGTCTCCAATCTGTTGCTGATCGCGTCCGCCCTGACTTTCTTGTTCAACAGATCTCTCACAGCAGGCTAAGTCCCGCAAACATGGAAACACACAACCCATCTTCAAAAAGGGAGACAAGAGCGAAGCACCAATCTACCGACCCATCTCCCTGACGAGTATATGTTGCAAGCTGTTGGAGCACATCGTGGTGTCAAAATTACAATTCACCTCATCTTCAACAACATTGTCACTGATGCTCAACACGGATTCTGCAAGAAACGCTTCTGCGAAACTCAACTAATCCTCACGGTTGACGACCTGGCACGTGAAATCGATAAAGGTGGTCAGACGGATGTGATCCTCTTGGATCTGTCTAAAGCATTTGACAGAGTACCACACCAAAGACTCCTTTTCAAACTAAAATCATAAGGTAACACAGGCAACACCAATAAATGGATACAGAACTTCCTCGTAGACAGAACTCAACAAGTGGTTGAAGGTCAACACTCGTACACTGGTGGAGTCACGTCAGGAGTTCTCCACGGCTCTGTACTTAGTCCCACACAATTCCTAATCTACGTCAATGATCTCGGTGACGGTATTAAGTCCACAATATGCCTCTTCGCCGACGACACAACACCATCAAGACTGCTACTGACTCCACACAACTACAGGATGACATCAGAACACTCGAATCCTGGGAAGGAAGATTGCAGATATCCTTCAATGAAGCGAAATGTCATCAATTAACAGTCACCAAGAAAAGAAATAATATCTACACCAGCTACACGTTGCACGACCAAACCCTGGATAAAGTAACAAGCACCAAATACCTAGGGGTTGAGATTACTGAAAAATCTCCACTGCAGAAAGCATATACAAACAACTACAGCCAAGGCCAACAAAGTGAGCGCCTTCGCATACAGAAACCTCAAGGGATGCCCAATAGATGTCCAGACACATTGCCACAAAAGCCTTGTACGACCAGTGTTAGAATACACACCAGTGGTGTGTGATCCCCACCAGTGGTGTGTGATCCCCACCAGTGGTGTGTGATCCCCACCAGCAACATCTTAAATCCACTGGAGATGGTGCAACGACGCTCAGCTCGCCGCATCCTTCACGACTTCAGCTCTACGTCGAGTGCCTCTGCATCGGTCGCACAGCTCCAACTCGAGAACCTGCAGTCCAGGAGAACATCAGACAGAGTCAACATGATGTACAAAATCATAAACGGACTTGTCGATGGGAATCCTGCTGCACTTCTTGAATCCAGCAACCGCAGCTCTAGAGGACATGAAGCGAAGCTCCAAATCCCCCATTCTCGAACTGACACATACCTACACTCCTTCCCATCAACAGTCCGACCCTGGAACAGTTACCTGTAAATGCACCATCAGCTACATCCCTACCTTCATTCAGGTCTTCAGTAAAGGGATGGATGCGGCACCACATATAATCATCAAATAGATCATTGATATTGTCTTTTATCAGTACTTAAATTGTTTACATTATGACAATATGATTATCGTATTTTTTTCGTTTTTAACTTTTAACTTAACTTTTATAGTGCTGCCTTTTAATCAATGAAAAAGTACTCGCTCCACACGCTATTCCCCGTGTAGAATGTATTCATCGATACTCGGGGCATCTACAGTATTATAAAGAAAGAAAGAAAGAAAGAAAGAAAACCCCTTTATCACTCGCTGAATTTTAGTCCGGAAATAGCTACCTCCAAAATACTGCCTCTGACTACATGACTACATGTTAACAAAACGCTTTCTTAATATATGTCTATAGCAAGTTTATGTATAATATATGCGCAATAGTAATACTGATCCTAATGAATATTCCACTCTTTCTGACAATTCACTAAGCTACCTTAATTCTCAAACTGTAAACAAACCCTATATTCGCTCGATGACTTCCCTGCTATAATCCGGGACTAACTTACCCTAAAATACTGCTTTTGTCTAAATGTAGAAAATTTGTTTTTCTTGATATAAGTATATAATAGGTTTATGTATAATATATATATATATATATATATATATATATATATATATATATATATATATGTATATATATATATATATGTATATATATATATATATATATGTATATATATATATATATATATATATATATATATATATATATATATATATATATATATATATATATATGTAGTTGTAATACTTATTCTAATCAATATTTCACGCTTTGTCTGACAAGTCACTGCACCAAATTCAAATCACTGCTGCACCGAGATTCTCCCGCCAAAGATACCATTGTTATTCAATTATTCCAAGCAAGACTTCAAAGTACAGCGGATGAGAGGAAGACCACTGAAGAGGTGGAGTGAACAACCGTGAAGCAAGTGTCACCACTATGATCAAGTGTCACCACTATGATCAAGTGTCACCACTATGATCAAGTGTCACCACTATGATCAAGCACTGTCGCAGTCTCCAACAAAGAAGAACCGACATCCGCCTGTCATGTTTTATAAGACATTGCATGGCATAATCGCCCTGGACCTCTTCCCCCAATTATACCCCTCGACATACGCATTCTGAAGCTTTTCAACTCCCTCGAATAACTAAGCAATTCATCCAGTATAGCTTTTTACCCCGTACAATAACCAATTGGAATAACCTAATAATAAGGACAGCGAGGGGTGCAACCTCCCGGAGGACAGCAAAGGGTGCAACCTCCTGGAGGACAGCGAGGGGTGCAACCTCCCGGAGGACAGCAAAGGGTGCAACCTCCTGGAGGACAGCGAGGGGTGCAACCTCCCGGAGGACAGCAAAGGGTGCAACCTCCCGCAGGACAGCGAGGGGTGCAACCTCCCGGAGGACAGCAAAGGGTGCAACCTCCTGGAGGACATCGAGGGGTGCAACATCCCGCAGGACAGCGAGGGGTGCAACCTCCCGCAGGACAGCAAATGGTGCAACTTCCTGGAGGACAGCGAGGGGTGCAACCTCCCGGAGGACAGCAAATGGTGCAACTTCCTGGAGGACAGCGAGGGGTGCAACCTCAAGGGGGACAGCAAAGGGTGCAAACTCCTGGAGGACAGCGAGGGGTGCAACCTCCCGGAGGACAGCAAAGGGTGCAACCTCCTGGAGGACATCGAGGGGTGCAACATCCCGCAGGACAGCGAGGGGTGCAACATCCCGGAGGACAGCGAGGGGTGCAACCTCCTGGAGGACAGCGAGGGGTGCAACATCCCGGTGGACAGCGAGGGGTGCAACCTCCAGGAGGACAGTGAGGGTCAATAGGCCTATGCCTTCAAGTCATAGTAAGTGAAGAACAATATTTCTCGTGTCCCTTAAACACCCACGCAATATTATTTTTCTAACTAGCAGAAACGCAGGTGCCTACCATTTTCAACAAACAAAATGTAATCTATTTGGTATAAACTGTCACCATGGGTATGATCACCAGACACGGTAACAGTAATAGTTCAACATATTGAATGTAGCAATAACAAACTTTACAACTTCATTACCGAAATAAGCACCAATGTAGCAATAACAAACTTTACAACTTTATTACCGAAATAAGCACCAATGTAGCAATAACAAACTTTACAACTTTATTACCGAAATAAGCACCAATGTAGCAATAACAAACTTTACAACTTGAGTGGCATAATCACGTGAAAATTATGTCCAACGCGGAGGTAGCTGTTCCACTGTGTGAATATACTGTGCGGCGTCCACTCAACGTCTCGGAGTTGGTTAAGATATGGATGGACTTCTTTGTCCAGCTGCCTGTTGCACCGGTTGAACTAAGCCCTCCCCCCCGGACAAACGTACCTAATCCATCGCACATTACCGTACGTGACGAGAAGCCAGAAAGCCCAGCTGCGTCTTTCAGTCAGTCCATCGGACGTCCCATAACGAGGACCTGGAACAAGACCGAGGTCGGCCCTGCTCGCGGCCAATGGACGTTCGCTGGAGAATACGATCATAACACAGATTTGTGGGAGTCATTCAAGTACAAATGATTGGCTGATGGTAAATGTGCGTTCATTTTCCTTGCGGAAAATTGCAAAATTTAGAAACAGTTGGAAATTGAAGTAATCATTTGTGAGTAAGTGTGTGAGAGAGAGAGAGAGTGGGTGGATGGGTGGGTGGGTGGGTGGGCGAGTGGTTGAGTGAGTGACTGAGTGAGTGAGTGTGTAGGTGAGTGCGGCCAGTACGTCTATATATATATATATATATATATATATATATATATATATATATATATATATATATATATATATATATATATATAGTGTTGGACAATAACATAGTGTTGGACAATAGCATGAACCAAAGAATTGGAACACTTTGATTTGCGGATGACTAACAGTGCACCCTTTACGTGAACACGCTCTTAACGTCGCCGCTCGCAGAACGAGCGGACACGGGAGATTTTCAGTTGGTGTACAATTCGTATTGTGTGTGATTGCTTTGTAAACAATTATCTTTAATTATCGGGGCAATCTTCCACATCCCCGTAGCTATGTGTTCGTATAAACCAATACGCACCATTTCTGGTCTGTATTAAAATGAATGATCGGTTCGACACTAATGTAGTTTCGTTCGCGCCCTGTCGAATCCCCTGGATCCGGCTAGGTTGTCAGTATTGTTTCCGACTATATATATATATATATATATATATATATATATATATATATATATATATATATATATATATATATATATATATATATATATATATATATATATATATATATATATATATATATATATATATATATATATATATATATATATATATATATATATATATATATGGCTCCATGGCGTGCGACCCATCCATACCGGATGTATGCAAATGCGCACGCTTCACAAACAACACACAAGCGTGGCATTTAATTTGTCCTGAGTATTTATGTTACAAAGACATTTTGCAAAAATCCGGCATTCGTGAAAGTCATTACGATATACAGAAGATACATCGTGCACAAACATGGACGCCCGCGTCACAATAGGCTAAATATTTCCAATAGAGTCAGTCAGAAATAGTGTATTTTTATTACGCTTTCTATACACAATTGGTACGTTTAGGTATAAACTAAACGTACATCGATAAAAGAAGGTCTAAGATGTGAATAAATATTATTGAAGTAGATCAACAGCATATATTATTGAAGTAGATCAACAGCATATATTATTGAAGTAGATCAACAGCATATATTATTGAAGTAGATCAACAGCATATATTATTGAAGTAGATCAACAACATATATTCTAAACCTATAATCACAAAAACGGAAAACCATCAGCCTATATTTAAAACAATTATAGGCCTACCACATTAATTATGTTGTACATCTACAATCAGATGTCAAGACAAAGTATCCCATACGTCTACATACACCTTTGTCGCAGTTGAATGTCGGTGGTATTGTGTTAAATGCAATTGAACTACGAATATCAATTCCCGTTCGACAGGTAGGCGTGATTTGAGTAACTAGACTCGTTACAGTTTCCAGTGATTATCTTTCTGCGCGCATAAAACAATCACGTGTCTGTGCCACCGTATGTTCGATCGTGGTCGAAAATATTGGGTCAGTAAATATATCGTTCTGATGCTAATGTTGTATATTCTTAAATAGCGGTAATATTGTTGTCTAATGCGGAATATTTTGGGTTAGAGTCGGACAGTCGTTGTCATGGATACGCGATTACTATACAAATATTAATCTTTGTCACAGAGGTCAGGCAAACAATGCGTCGACAACTAATTGTCATAATCTCCACATGATGCACCAAGGTCATTTCAGGTAGCCTCTATTTTGGCGATCAATTAGCCCCCCCCGCCCACACACAACGTTTAAAGGACACTGATTCCTAAGTGTCGCACGCACCTTAAAGTAAAACGGTTTGTTTTCGTAAAATCATGTCATGTGGTATAAATGATAGCCTATGTATTCGTAAATCATGTTATATGGTATAAACGACAGTCTACGTATTCGTAAAATAATGTTATATAGAACAACAGCCTATGTATTCGTAAAATCATGTTATATGGTATAAACGATAGCCTATGTATTCCAACATCTTGACTTTTCAAATATGTTTTAATGAACCACAGTTGTTTCATATAGTTTGACCGTTATTCATTTATTTTGAGCACAGTGGACGGCGAGGTCAATATTCGTAAACTGATAATGCTCAAATTACATTTACATAATATTTACATATCGTGGTTCATCAAACCACATTTGTGCGGTCAATATTAAAAAAAGTGTATTATATATATATATATATATAGAGAGAGAGAGAGAGAGAGAGGGGGAGAGAGAGAGAGAGAGAGAGAGAGAGAGAGAGAGAGAGAGAGAGAGAGAGAGAGAGAGAGAGAGAGAGAGAGAGAGAGAGAGAGAGAGAGAGATTAAGATCAAACCATGAACATAAGAGTACAGTTATGATACAAATGTAAATAAAATGTTTGTTAATCCACGGAGACCTGCACTAAAATCTGAAAGATCGCTGGAGTACAGGACACCATGACAGATGTATACAGTTACTTATATATCATTAACTAACTAACTAACTAACACTGATATTATAAATAATAATAAATCATTCTACATAAAGGGGGTTAATTTATATATATATGTATATATTAGGATGACATACATCAAATTGTTGTAGAGCAGTATGACGTAATCACGAAAGTTGAGCAAAGAAAGCGGGATAACCCTGGTTTGTGGCGATGCTGCTGGTCAACTGTTCAACTGGTCAACTGGTAGCATTGTTGTCACTATAAAGAATCAACAGAACAAATGGTGATATCACGGAGTGGCAATTAACTGGGCATAATCTAGACAGGTGACTTAGTATATGGCACAATAACGCCCACGTAAACAACATGAACACAAACACACACACATTATGGCGCTTGTTGCAATTAACTGTTGTACACTGTTTGAATATGCCATGTATGCAACGACACTATTTAACGTCACTATCATGCTTCTATGTGTTGAAAAGGAATGCGCTAATAACCGAAATCAAATATTGCCGTTACATCCATTACATCCATTGCCAATCCAATCAATCGACTCTATAGCGTCGACGCGACGTCTAGTCGGAAACAATACTGACAACCTAGCCGGATCCAGGGGATTCGGCAGGGCGCGAACGAAACTACATTAGTGTCGAACCGATCATTCATGTTTTAATACAGACCAGAAATGGTGCGTATTGGTTTATACGAACACATAGCTACGGGGATGTGGAAGATTACCCCGTCCATTAAAGGTAATTGTTTACAAAACAATCACACACAAATGTTGCAATGAGAATTGTACACCAGCTGAAAATCTCCCGTGTCCGCTCGTTCTGCGAGCGACGACGTTAAGAGCGTTTTCACGTAAAGGGTGACTGTTAGTCATATGCAAATCAAAGTGTTCCAATTCTTTGGTTCATGTTAGTGTCCAACACTATATATGATACTACATTAACACTGACATTACAGGAGCGTGACGTTACATTACTGGAGTGTGACGTTACATTTTTGGAGCGTGACGTCACATTACAGGAGCATGACGTTACATTACAGGAGCGTGACGTTACATTACAGGAGCGTGACGTTACATTACAGGAGCGTTATGCTACATTACAGGAGCGTGACGTTACATTACAGGAGCGTGACATCTCTTTAACACACAATACACCATTATGATATGAGGCATTTTTTTAACTATTCTTATACAAATCGCAGTACTGAACAAACTAATATAAAACAATAAGAACAATATACTGCGTCGATATCCTCGACAGATGATGAGACTGTGTCAAGGGTCAGTGCCAGAAGATTTCTTAGTCTCAGTCATAGTCCACAGAGGATTTCTTCCAAATATTTCTTTGCTGATGATAGACTGATTTATCATAAATGAATTCACCTGAACATTGCGAAGCAATTCAGGCAATGTCTGAGACTCTAAAGAAAATAAGAAGACTATGTTGGCCTCGCCTGAGAGTGACAAGATGCTCTGCAACGCTGTGAGTAGAACACTTCGATCATTCAACTGTGACGGGCTATTGTTGAGCGCTTAGCTTATCGTCACGTTTCGCTACTTCAACGCGCTTCAGATGCGCGTCAGTGACTAGCAGCGCTCTCTGCCAATCCTGTTATTACGCAATACTCGATATGCTGACTGCACCCAAACTATTTATACACGAAATATACCTAAGTCGAGAAAGACAAGCTCCAAGTCCATGGACGATATGGACGATGACCCACTAACCAACTGGCGAGTAGACAATCAATCAATAAATCAATCAATCAATCAAGTAATCAATCAATCAATCAACCAACCCATCATTATCAATCAATCAATTAATCAGTCAATCAGTCAATCAATCAACCGACCAATCAACCAACTAACCAACCAACCAACCAACCAACCAACCAACCAACCAACCAACCAATCAATTAATCAATCAGTATTTTATTTCCAACAACCAACAGTACAAATTCCAGTATTACAACGTACAACACCATTTGCAACATCTAAAAAATAAACTAAACAATAGAGTGTTGGTAGAAAGGGAGTGAACAGAAGTGTGATCTATGGTTCACCCCCAACCAGTATAGTTATGTATGATACAAATACACTATCTGACAATATAATATAACTATCAAATCCATAACTAATAACTAATGCATACAGTGCCTACAACATATAATGCTTGATTATGATTATTTTGATTTTTTAGACTTAATACACAGAAAGAAGAAGATACGCAGTTGCTTAAATAGGGTGCTGGTATGCTCCAAACGTTTTGCGAAACAGACTAGACGAACTACTCGTTTCTGCAGTAATGTGATACACATAATCATTGTAACATAGGCGTTACCTCATATCTCACTAACATAGATGTTGTCCCATATCTCACTAATATAGGTGTTACCCCATATCTCACTAACAGAGGTGTTTCCCCATGTCTCACTAATATAGGTGTTGCCCCATATCTCACTAACATGTATGTTACCCCATATCTCACTAATATAGGTGTTGCCCCATATCTCATTAATATAGGTGTTGGTCCATATCTCAATAATATAGGTGTTTCCCCCTATCTGACTAACATGTATGTTACCCCATATCTCACTAATATAGGTGTTTCCCCATGTCTCACTAATATAGGTGTTGCCCCATATCTCACTAATATAGGTGTTGCCCCCTATCTCACTAACATGTATGTTACCCCATATCTCACTAATATAGGTGTTGCCCCATATCTCATTAATATAGGTGTTGGTCCATATCTCAATAATATAGGTGTTGCCCCCTATCTCACTAACATGTATGTTACCCCATATCTCACTAATATAGGTGTTGTCCCATATCTCACTAATATAGATGTTGCCCCATATCTCACTAACAGAGGTGTTTCCCCATGTCTCACTAATATAGGTGTTGCCCCATATCTCACTAACATGTATGTTACCCCATATCTCACTAATATAGGTGTTGCCCCATATTTCACTAATATAGGTGTTGCCCCATATCTCATTAATATAGGTGTTGGTCCATATCTCACTAATATAGGTGTTGCCCCCTATC
>BSQZ01000012.1:5565000-5842500 GCA_033239005.1 Lamellibrachia satsuma | reverse complement strand
AATTATCATAATCATTATTCATTGAGATAATTACTCAGTTAATTTTAACGTTTTTGTTAACTTTGTTACAACTATATATTTACTGCTTGTTCGATTAACTAATTGATTTTTATAATTGTTGATGTAGAGAAAGCATATATTAGAATAAGCTACAAAGAGCATCAAACGCAAACTAATCACTTTGTTGACAAGCATGTCAGACAGACAGTATATGCGTTAGTTTATGAATGGTTCACTAGCGTGACAGGGTCTCCTCTGAAGTGTCCATTCCGAAATAAATAGCGAATATGTCTACGGACATCGATTTACAATTGGCCACCAGCCGGAAGTGCAGGGATTGTGTTGCGCGTTATACATGCGACTGTCCCCGTTAGCCGTTTAACTGCCGTGAAGCCAAGTCGACGAGCTTCCGTCGCATCCAGGACTCGGTTTACTCAAGGATACTAATGTTGCACTATCATAAAAAGGGGATTAATATGAACGTCCCTAGATATGTTTGTGGTGCGCGTGCTGTGGAAAGGTTGTAATAAACATCAGCGTTCTGCGCAGATGTGCAGGAAATAAACAATTGTTGTAGCATCGAAAGCGGCAGCTCGTTAGAAGTACCAGCTACAGTGTGTATCCAAGCTACAGTGTGTATCCAAGCTACAGTGTGTATCCAAGCTACAGTGTGTAGCCAAGCACACCGAGCTACGTTTCAAATGTCTACCTAATTATAAAGTGGATATCTAATGTCAACTGTCTCTTTGAATCCTTCTCCCCGTATCATCTCTTTATCTCAGTCTCGCTTCCCCCCTTCTAGCTCCATCAACTCTCTCATTCCTCCTGTTCTCTTTCCCTCCTCTCTGTCCCCGTCCTTCTTTCTCATTTTCTCTCATACTGTTGCTCTCCTTCTCTTTCCACACTCCAATTTCCATTCTTTATCTCATCAATTCTTACTTCACTTCTCGTCTCCATATCTTCTTGTTTTGCCTTGTCCCCTTTTTCTACCTCTTTTTATTATCTCACTTCCTTGCATTGGACTGTCTCCCTCTTTCTATACCATTTTATTATTTCACTTCCTTGTTCGCCTCGTCTATTCGCCCTTTTCCTGCCTCTCTCTCTCGCATCAGCTCACAGATGGAGGTTGTGGATATATATAATAAGAGGAAGAGCTGAGACTAGGAGCGAAAGGACATCATGGAAGCTGACGTACATACGACTACTATATACATTTCTTAACGTCAATACCGTGACGACTATTCTTCATGTAAGCCAGATGTCTACGACCGCTGTGCAGTGCAGTGTCTACGACTGCTGTGCAATGCAACGTCTACGACTGCTGTGCAATCCAATGTCTACGACTGCTGTGCAGTGCAATGACTACGACTGCTGTGCAATGCAACGTCTACGACTGCTGTGCAATCCAATGTCTACCACTGCTGTGCAATGCAATGACTACGACTGCTGTGCAATGTAATGTCTACGACTGCTGTGCAATGCAATGTCTACGACTGCTGTGCAATGCAATGTCTACGACTGCTGTGCAATCCAATGTCTACGACTGCTGTGCAGTGCAACGTCTACGACTGCTGTGCAATGCAATGTCTACGACCGCTGTGCAATGCAATGTCTACGACCGCTGTGCAATGCAATGTCTACGACCGCTGTGCAATGCAATGTCTACGACTGCTGTGCAATGCAATGTCTACGACTGCTGTGTAATGCAATGTCTACCACTGCTGTGCAATGCAATGTCTACGACTGCTGTGCAGTGCAATGTCTACGACCGCTGTGCAATGCAATGTCTACGACTGCTGTGCAATGTAATGTCTACGACTGCTGTGCAATGCAATGTCTACGACTGCTGTGCAATGCAATGTCTACGACCGCTGTGCAATGCAATGTCTACGACTGCTGTGCAATGCAATGTCTACGACTGCTGTGCAATGCAATGTCTACGACCGCTGTGCAATGCAATGTCTACGACTGCTGTGCAATGCAATGTCTACGACTGCTGTGCAATGCAATGTCTACGACTGCTGTGCAATGCAATGTCTACGACTGCTGTGCAATGCAATGTCTACGACTACTGTGCAATGCAATGTCTACGACTGCTGTGCAATGCAATGTCTACGACTGCTGTGCAACGCAATGTCTACGACTACTGTGCAATGCAATGCCTACGATCGCTGGGCAATGCAATGCTTCACAGGGTGTTCCAACAACTGCATACATCAACAGATATTACAGGATTACTCTCACATGAATACAATCATGTATTGGCCGCAATACTTGAGATGCAAACAATCAACGTCTGCACAAGAATAGGAATATAAGAATAGGAATATAAGAATAGGAATATAAGAATAGGAATATAACGTAACGTTTTATGTAAACAATGTATGTTTGCATAACTATAAGTGCATTCTAGTGCTAAGCAATACAGTGCCTCACATGTGACATGTATGTACATGACGTGACGTACATGACGTGACGTAGAACAGCTGTAGCTGTATATGTTATAGGTTTAGTGTCGTACTTTACGTACAGGTGTTTCACTATACGCGGGAACTGCTTAGTTGGGGACTGTTTGACAGGGAACTGTTTAGCTGGGAACTGTTTAACTGGGGACTGTTTAGCTGGGAACTGTTTAACTGGGGACTGTTTAACTGGGGACTGTTTAGCTGGGAACTGTTTAGCTGGGACTGTTTACCTGGGGACTGTTTAGCTGGGACTGTTTACCTGGGGACTGATTAACTGGCGACTGTTTAGCTGGGGACTGTTTAGCTGGGACTATTTACCTGGGGACTGTTTGACTGGGGACTGTTTGACTGGGGACCAATTAGCTGGGAACTGTTTAGCTGACGACTGTTTAGCTGGGAACTGTTTAGCTGGGGACTGTTTAGCTTGGGATTGTTTAGCTGGCTAGTGTTTAGCTGGGGACTCTTTAACTGGGAACTGTTTAGCTGGGGACTGTTTAGCTGGGGACTGTTTACCTGGGGACTGTTTAGCTGGGGACTGTTTAGCTGGCGACTGTTTAGCTGGGGACTGTTTAGCTGGGGAATGTTTAGCTGGGGATTGTTTAACTGGGGAATGTTTAGCTGGGGAATGTTTAGCTGGCGACTGTTTAGCTGGGGACTGTTTAGCTGGGGACTGTTTAGCTGGTGACTGTTTAACTGGGGACTGTTTAGCTGGGGACTTTTTAACTGGCGAGTGTTTAGCTGGGGACTGTTTAACTGGCGAGTGTTTAGCTGGGGACTGTTTAGCTGGCGAGTGTTTAGCTGGGGACTGTTTAGCTGGCGAGTGTTTAGCTTGGGATTGTTTAGCTGGCGAGTGTTTAGCTGGCGAGTATCTAGCTGGGGACTCTTTAACTGGGAACCGTTTAGCTGGGGACTGTTTAGCCTTGCCGGTTGCCGCAGTGTACTTAATGCTTTTTTCGGTACTTAGTTTATCTTCGCCTGTCGCGATAATTGCGCAAGAGCGTCTATATATAACAAACTTATGGATAGTAGAATCGACAAAAAGACGAATCATTAAAGAAAGGCAGACAAAACAGAACCGCACTGACCTCAAGTTTAGTATAAACGTATTCTACTTGAATAGATGTGTGTACTACAGCAGTGAAGCCACGTTAAAGCTCCCTATACCCAGAGCTCCTCTATCCCAGCAACTGACACATTCCAGGATCCTTAAGAGATGTATGTACTACAGCAGTAAAGCCACGTTAAAGGGATGCATGTACTACAGCAGTAAAGCCACGTTAAAGGGATGTATGTACTACAAGAGTAAAGCCACGTTAAAGGGATGATTGTACTACAGCAGTAAAGCCACGTTAAAGGGATGTATGTACTACAGCAGTAAAGCCACGTTAAAGGGATGTATGTACTACAGCAGTAAAGCCACGTTAAAGGGATGTATGTACTACAACAGTAAAGCCACGTTAAAGGGATGTATGTACTACAGCAGTAAAGCCACGTTAAAGGGATGTATGTACTACAACAGTAAAGCCACGTTAAAGGGATGTATGTACTACAGGAGTAAAGCCACGTTAAAGGGATGAATGTACTACAGGAGAAAATGCACGTTAAAGGGATGAATGTACTACAGGAGTAAAGCCACGTTAAAGGGATGTATGTACGACAACAGTAAAGCCACGTTAAAGGGATGTATGTACTACAGCAGTAAAGCCACGTTAAAGGGATGTATGTACTACAACAGTAAAGCCACGTTAAAGTGATGTATGTACTACAGCAGTAAAGCCACGTTAAAGGGATGTATGTACTACAGCAGTAAAGCCACGTTAAAGGGATGTATGTACTACAACAGTAAAGCCACGTTAAAGGGATGTATGTACTACAGTAGTAAAGCCACGTTAAAGGGATGTATGTACTACAGGAGTAAAGCCACGTTAAAGGGATGTATGTACTACAGCAGTAAAGCCACGTCAAAGGGATGCATGTACTACAACAGTAAAGCCACGTTAAAGATTTTTAAATTAAAGGGATGTATGTACTAAAGAAGTAAAGCCACGTTAAAGGGATGTATTTACTACAGCAGTAAAGTCACGTTAAAGGGATGTATGTACTACAGCAGTAAAGCCACGTTAATGGAATGTATGTAATACAGGAGTAAAGCCATGATAAAGGGATGTATGTATTAAATCAGTAAAGCCAAGTTAGATGGATGTATGTACTAAAGCAGTAAAGCCACGTTAAAGGGATGTATGCACTACAGCAGTAAAGCCACGTTAAAGGGATGTACTACAGGAGTAAAGCCACGTTAAAGGGATGTATGTACTAAAGCAGTAAAGCCACGTTAATGGGACGTATGTACTAAAGCAGTAAAGCCACGTTAAAAGGATGTATGTACTACAGCAGTAAATCCACGGTAAATGGATGTATGTACTACATGAGTAAAGCCACGTTAAAGGGATGTACAACAGGTGTAAAGCCACGTTAAAGGTATGTATGTACTACAACAGTAAAACCACGTTAAAGGGATGTATGTACTTAAGCAGAAAAGCCACGTTAACGGGATGTATGTACTAAAGCAGTAAAGCCACGTTAAATGGATGTATGTACTACAGCAGTAAAGCCACGTTAAAGGGATGTATGTACTACAGTAGTAAGGGCACGTTAAAGGGATGTATGTACTACAGGAGTAAAGCCACGTTAAAGGGATGTATGTACTAAAGCAGTAAAGCCACGTTAAAGGGATGATTGTACTACAGCAGTAAAGCCACGTTAAAGGGATGATTGTACTACAGCAGTAAAGCCACGTTAAAGGGATATATGTACTACATCAGTAAAGCCACGTTAAAGGGATGTATGTACTACATGAGTAAAGCCACGTTAAAGGGATGTATGTACTACAGCAGTAAAGCCACGTTAAAGGGATGTATGTACTACAGCAGTAAAGCCACGTTCAAGGGATGATTGTACTACAGCAGTAAAGCCACGTTAAAGGGATATATGTACTACCGTAGTAAAGCCACGTTAAAGGGATGTATGTACTACAGGAGTAAAGCCACGTTAAAGGGATGTATGTACTACAGCAGTATAGCCAGGTTAAAGGGATGTATGTACTACAGCAGTATAGCCACGTTAAAGGGATGTATGTACTACAGCAGTAAAGCCACGTTAAAGGGATGTATGTGCTACAACAGTAAAGCCACGTTAAAGGGATGTATGTACTACATCAGTAAAGCCACGTTAAAGGGATGTGTGTACTACAGGAGTAAAGCCACGTTCAAGGGATGATTGTACTACAGCAGTAAAGCCACATAAAAGGATATATGTACTACCGTAGTAAAGCCACGTTAAAGGGATGTATGTACTACATGAGTAAAGCCACGTTAAAGGGATGTATGTACTACAGCAGTAAAGCCACGTTAAAGGGATGTATGTACTACAGCAGTAAAGCCACGTTAAAGGGATGTATATACTACAAGAGTAAAACCACGTTAAAAGGATGTATGTACTACAACAGTAAAGCCACGTTAAAGGGATGTATGTACTACAGCAGTAAAGCCACGTTCAAGGGATGATTGTACTACAGCAGTAAAGCCACATAAAAGGATATATGTACTACCGTAGTAAAGCCACGTTAAAGTATGTACTACAGGAGTAAAGCCACGTTAAGGGGATGTATGTACTACAGCAGTAAAGCCACGTTAAAGGGATGTATGTACTACAGCAGTAAAGCCACGTTAAAGGGATATATTTAGTACAGCAGTAAAGCCACGTTAAATGGATGTATGTACTACAACAGTAAAGCCACGTTAAAGGGATGTATGTACTACAACAGTAAAGCCACGTTAAAGGGATGTATGTACTACATCAGTAAAGTCACGTTAAAGGGATGATTGTACTACAGCATTAACGTCACGTTAAAGCGATGTATGTCCTACAACAGTAAAGCCACGTTAAAGGGATGTATGTACTACGTCAGTAAAGCCACTTTAAAGGGATGTATGTACTACAGCAGTAAAGCCACGTTAAAGGGATGTATGTACTACAGCAGTAAAGCCACGTTAAAAGGATGTATGTACTACAGCAGTAATGCCACGTTAAAGGGATGTATGTACTACAACAGTAAAACCACGTTAAAAGGATGTATGTACTACAACAGTAAAGCCACGTTAAAGGGATGTATGTACTACGTCAGTAAAGTCACGTTAAAGGGATGTATGTCCTACAGCAGTAAAGCCACGTTAAAGGGATGTATGTACTACAGCAGTAAAGCCACGTTAAAGGGATGTATGTACTACAACATTGAAGCCACGTTAAAGGGATATATGTAGTACAGCAGTAAAGCCACGTTAAAGGGATATATGTAGTACAGCAGTAAAGCCACGTTAAAGGGATGTATGTAATACAGCAGTAAAGCCACGTTAAAGGGATGTATGTGCTACAACAGTAAAGCCACGTTAAAGGGATGTATGTACTACATCAGTAAAGCCACGTTAAAGGGATGTGTGTACTACAGCAGTAAAGCCACGTTCAAGGGATGATTGTACTACAGCAGTAAAGCCACATAAAAGGATATATGTACTACCGTAGTAAAGCCACGTTAAAGTATGTACTACAGGAGTAAAGCCACGTTAAAGGGATGTATGTACTACAGCAGTAAATCCACGTTAAAGGGATGTATGTACTACAGCAGTAAAGCCACGTTAAAGGGATGTATGTACTACAACAGTAAAACCACGTTAAAAGGATGTATGTACTACAACAGTAAAGCCACGTTAAAGGGATGTATATACTACAGCAGTAAAGCCACGTTCAAGGGATGATTGTACTACAGCAGTAAAGCCACATAAAAGGATATATGTACAACCGTAGTAAAGCCACGTTAAAGTATGTACTACAGGAGTAAAGCCACGTTAAAGGGATGTATGTACTACAGCAGTAAAGCCACGTTAAAGGGATGTATGTACTACAGCAGTAAAGCCACGTTAAAGGGATATATTTAGTACAGCAGTAAAGCCACGTTAAATGGATGTATGTACTACAACAGTAAAGCCACGTTAAAGGGATGTATGTACTACAACAGTAAAGTCACGTTAAAGGAATGATTGTACTACAGCATTAACGCCACGTTAAAGGGATGTATGTCCTACAACAGTAAAGCCACGTTAAAGGGATGTATGTACTAAAGCAGTAAAGCCACGTTAAAGGGATGTATGTACTAAAGCAGTAAAGCCACGTTAAAGGGATGTATGTACTACAGCAGTAAAGCCTCGTTAAAGGGATGTATGCACTACAGCAGTAAAGCCACGTTAAAGGGATGTATGTACTACAGCAGTAAAGCCACGTTAAAGGGATGTATGCACTACAACAGTAAAACCACGTTAAAAGGATGTATGTACTACAACAGTAAAGCCACGTTAAAGGGATGTATGTACTAAAGCAGTAAAGCCACGTTAAAGGGATGTATGTACTAAAGCAGTAAAGCCACGTTAAAGGGATGTATGTACTACAGCAGTAAAGCCTCGTTAAAGGGATGTATGCACTACAGCAGTAAAGCCACGTTAAAGGGATGTATGTACTACAGCAGTAAAGCCACGTTAAAGGGATGTATGCACTACAACAGTAAAACCACGTTAAAAGGATGTATGTACTACAACAGTAAAGCCACGTTAAAGGGATGTATGTACTACGTCAGTAAAGCCACGTTAAAGGGATGTATGTCCTACAGCAGTAAAGCCACGTTAAAGGGATGTATGTACTACAGCAGTAAAGCCACGTTAAAGGGATGTATGTACTACAGCAGTAAAGCCACGTTAAAGGGATGTATGTACTACAGCAGTAAAGCCACGTTAAAGGGATGTATGTACTACAGCAGTAAAGCCACGTTAAAGGGATGTATGTACTACAGCAGTAAAGCCACGTTAAAGGGATGTATGTACTACAGCAGTAAAGCCACGTTAAAGGGATGTATGTACTACAGCAGTAAAGCCACGTTAAAGGGATGTATGTACTACAGCAGTAAAGCCACGTTAAAGGAATATATGTAGTACAGCAGTAAAGCCACGTTAAAGGGATATATGTAGTACAGCAGTAAAGCCACGTTAAAGGGATGTATGTACTTCAACAGTAAAGCCACGTTAAAGCTCCATATACCAAGAGCTCCTCTATCCCAGGAACTCACAGACTCCAGGACCTTCTACACTCATGTTGTGTCGTTTTATGTGCCAAGGATTTCTTTCAACCCACACCTAGCTTTTACGATACATTACATTACATTCTTCAGTTGTTCTATCTGAGAAAGTAGCCAGGTTTTCGTATTACTATCGGCCAATTAAAACGTTGCACAAGTTGCAGCTCCATAGTAATAGCTAAGAGATAATTGTGTATATTTAGTACAACATTTCAGTGATAACGGTAGATGCTCTACGGACATAACAGTAGATCCAATTCTGCTCTAGAAAAATAACGGTAGATCCATCTATGCTCTAGGGACATAGCGATAGAGCCAGTTCTGCTGTGAAATAAGAGCAGATCCACTAGTTCTGCTCTAGATAAATAAAGGTAGATCCAGCTCAGCTCTTAAGATATATCGGTAGAATCAGTTCTGAACTTGAAAGATAACGGTAGATCGCGCGAGCTCCTCGGATTTCGAGCCCGAACTCCCAGCTGCACGGCCGCACCACTGCACCACATCGCTAATTCAAGCCCGAGCTCCCAGCTGCACGGCCGCACCACTGCACCACCTCGCTACCTCGAGCCCAAGCTCCCAGCTGCACGGCCGCACCACTGCACCACTTCGCTACCTCGAGCCCAAGCTCCCAGCTGCAAGGCCGCACCACTGCACCACCTCGCTACCTCGAGCCCAAGCTCCCAGCTGCACGGCTGCACCACCTCGCTACCTCGAGCCCAAGCTCCCAGCTGCACGGCCGCACCACTGCACCACCTCGCTAGCTCGAGCCCAAGCTCCCAGTCGCACGGCCGCACAACTGCACCACCTCGCTACCTCCGTCATCAACCTGTTCTGCTCCAGAATTTAAGAGCTTCCGTCGTCACACGGAAAGGTGGACCCGTTGAACTATTTGACGAGATAGGAGAAGATTAGCTGCAGGGTCATGCATGTGAATGAGGCGCGAAGGAACGACACTCTTATGAAACACAGGCTGATCCAGTGAAAGACCCCGTGAATCCGGGCTTGACAGGAAATCGATCAATAGCTTAACAACTGACGTCTCCCGACAGTCTTTTTGCAGGTCATTGTACGCGACAAAAACAGAAAGTGACACTTGGACCAGGAACTGGTTTGACAACGGCCTCGAGGGATCTCGGTTCCTTGTCATGAACCAGCCCCGACGGATCTCTTCCGTTGGCGTGATCCGGCCCGAGGGATATTTAGGCTCCATGTTACACTATCCACAGAGACACGCCTTCTTTAGATCTGAATAAAGACCCTCGCTACTACTACTGCTACTGCTATTGCTACTGCTACTGCTACTGCTATGGCTACTGCTACTGTAACTGCTACTGCTACTGCTATTATTACTGCTACTGCTACTGCTAATGTTACTGCTACTGCTACACTACTATTGGTACTTACACTGTTAGTAATAATGACAGATATAATAATAATTATTACATAAATAACAATAGTTATTACTGTATCATTAACGGTATGGCCATGAGTTCTACTGTGACATAATGCTATGCATCGTAAATATATGCCGTACTAATAACGTCTCAAAGGAGGGCAGATTGACACTGGGCTAGTGGACAGAAACATACTGACACTGGGCTAGTGGACAGAAGGGCAGATTGACACTGGACTAGTGGACAGGACAGATTGTCATTGGGCTAGCGGACAGAAGGGCAGATTGACATTGGGTTAGTGGACAGAAGGACAGATTGACACTGGGTTAGTGGACAGAAGGACATATTGACACAGGGCTAGTGGACATAAGGACAGATTGACACTGGGCTATTGGACATAGGGGCAGACTGACACAGGGCTAGTGGACAGAAGGACAGATTGACACTGGGCTAGCGGACAGAAGGGCAGATTGACACTGGACTAATGGACAGATTGACAATGGGCAAGCGGACAGAAGGACAGATTGACACTGGGCTAATGGACAGAAGGACAGATTGACAGTGGGCTAGCGGACAGAAGGGCAGATTGACACTGGGCTAATGGACAGAAGGACAGATTGACAATGGGCAAGCGGACAGAAGGACAGATTGACACTGGGCTAGTGGACAGAAGGACAGATTGACACTGGGCTAGTGGACAGATAGGCAGATTGACACTGGGCTAGTGGACAGAAGGACAGATTGACAATGGGCAAGCGGACAGATAGGCAGATTGACACTGGGCTAGTGGACAGAAGGACAGATTGACACTGGGCTAGTGGACAGGACAGATTGTCATTAGGCTAGTGGACAGAAGGGCAGATTGACACTGGGCTAGTGGACAGATGGACAAATTGACACTGGGCTAGTGGACAGGACATATTGTCATTGGGCTAGCGGACAGAAGGGCAGATTGACACTGGGCTAGTGGACAGAAGGACAGATTGACACTGGGCTAGTGGACAGAAGGACAGATTGACACTGGGCTAGTGGACAGAAGGGCAGATTGACAGTGGACTAGTGGACAGAAGGACAGATTGACACTGGGCTAGTGGACAGAAGGACAGATTGACACTGGGCTAGTGGACAGAATGACAGATTGACACTGGGCTAGCGGACAGAAGGACAGATTGACACTGGGCTAGTGGACAGAATGACAGATTGGCAGAAGGGCAGATTGACAGTGGGCTAGTGGACAGAAGGACAGATTGACACTGGGCTAGTGGACAGAAGGGCAGATTGACACTGGGCTAGTGGACAGAAGGACAGATTGACACTGGGCTAGCGGACAGAAGGGCAGATTGACAGTGGGCTAGTGGACAGAAGGGCAGATTGACAGTGGACTAGTGGACAGAAGGACAGATTGACACTGGGCTAGTGGACAGAAGGACAGATTGACACTGGGCTAGTGGACAGAATGACAGATTGACACTGGGCTAGCGGACAGAAGGACAGATTGACACTGGGCTAGTGGACAGAATGACAGATTGGCAGAAGGGCAGATTGACAGTGGGCTAGTGGACAGAAGGACAGATTGACACTGGGCTAGTGGACAGAAGGGCAGATTGACACTGGGCTAGTGGACAGAAGGACAGATTGACACTGGGCTAGCGGACAGAAGGGCAGATTGACAGTGGGCTAGTGGACAGAAGGACAGATTGACACTGGGCTAGTGGACAGAAGGACAGATTGACACTGGGCTAGTGGACAGAAGGACAGATTGACACTGGGCTAGTGGACAGAATGACAGATTGACAGCGGGCTAGTGGACAGAAGGACAGATTGACACTGGGCTAGCGGACAGAAGGGCAGATTGACACTTGGTTAATGGACAGAGGGGCAGATTGACACTAGGCGACTGTACAGAAGGGTAGACTGACACTGGGCTGGCAGACTGAAGGGCAGATTGACATAGGCTAGCGGACAGAAGGGCAGATTCACACTGGGCGAGTGTACAGACGGGCAGATTGACACTGGCATAGTGGACAGCGGACATGCGTGCAGGTTAACAGCGGGCATGCGTGCGTGTTAACAGCGGACATGCGTGCAGGTTACATGCGGGCATGCGTGAAGGTTAACGGCGGACATGCGTAGACTAGGGCAGCTTGGTAGGCGGGTAAGTGTATAGGGGATAGGAGGTTGGCGGGCCATGAGGATTAAAGGGCAGGATGGAAAGTAGGCAGGTAGATGTTAAGACATGAGAATAGGCTGACAGAAAAACAGAAGGACAGGTGTAGGCGGAACAGACGGGACAGGCAGGGCAGGCGGGGCAGGCGGGGCAGGCGGGACAGGCCGGACAGGCGGGGCCGGCGGGACAGGCGGGACAGGCGGGACAGGCGGGGCCGGCGGGACAGGCGGGGCAGGCGGGACAGGCGGGACGGACCGGACAGGCGGGGCCGGTGGGGCAGGCGGGACAGGCAGGGAAGGCGGGACAGGCGGGGCAGGCGGGACAGGCCGGACAGGCGGGACAGGCGGGACATGCGGGACAGGCGGGACAGGCGGGACAGACGGGGCAGGCGGGGCAGGAGTACACGAGGGTAGATATATGACAAGAGGACATGGCAGGTCCTACCGCTGACGCTGCTGTCGTCGCTACCGTTGACGAGGCACACGGACGTGAGGAATTGCTGGGCGATGGTGCTCTTGCCGACGCCGGCCGCCCCCAGGAGCAGCACCCTCTGCCGGGGCACCCTCTCGTCGGCCAACCCCAGAGTGTCGACGTCACCAGACAGCGGCGGTGGCCGGCAGGGGTCGCAGTCGTACAGCGACTGGATACAAGAGCAACTCTTGTTGCGGAACGAGTCGCCGCAGTTGACGACTCCCTTGGCCGTCGTCACGAAGTTCCTCACGCGGTCCCAGTCGTCGGCGCCGTCCGGGGGCGAGTTTGGGAGGAGTTTGGCGCCCGGTCGCTGTATGTTGTTGCGTGTCGGCATGCTGGAGGTCCGGGGCCTCATGCCGTCCACCGTGTCAGCCAGGCGGGCCCGGCGCCGTCGCTTCACGGACGACGACCGGCTGTGAGGCGCACTGCGGCAGATCGTGACGATGGGAGGAGGCGACAGTTCGTGATTGTCACACGAGTCCGACAGACACGTGATACTGGACAGGAGCTTGAGCGGCCACGGCTTGTGACGAACCTTCGGACTGGAGCAGAGCATATCCCGCTCGTCCCCGCCGTCTGAGCGGGAACGGCGGATCTGAGGCCAGTCGGGGACGTGCAGACATAGCGCGCTCGGTGGCCTGTCTCCTACTTCCTGGGAGGACGCCTTCCCGCGGGAACACAGACTCGGGAGACTGCCTCCGTAGGTGTTGGTGGAGCTGAGGCGCCGTCCTGCTTGGACGCAGAACAACTCGAAGTAATCGATCTCATCGTTCTCGAACGCCGACCGCATGCTGCCGTAGTCCGCCCCGCGTCCGTGCGGCCGTCGCGTCGTGTGACTCGCCTGCCAGCTCATCCAGCGAAAATGTGTCATTGTCGCGAGTCTACCTGAGGAGTAAACAGACAGTCGGTGGCAGCAGCAGCGGGGGCGGCGGCGGCGGCGGCGGCGGCGGCGGCGGCGGCGGCGGCGGCGGCGGCGGCGGCGGCGGCGGCGGCGGCGGCGGCGGCGGCGGCGGCGGCAACCTCTATTTTCTTACGACAGTACAGTTGTTAGACAGTGATAGGACCGTAGCTGGGGATTACAGACTACTTTTAAGGCCGGGTTATACATAGATGAAAATATTGTTTGACTCTCGATAAGCCAATATGGCTTCCTTGTCCACTGGCCACCGGGAATTTGTAGTTTTGGATGGCAATCGTGTTAAATCTTGTCAGACCTCGCGCTTTGCACGCACCTACATTACCAGTGACAAAACAAGACATTTGTTCTAAACGCCATTTGAACCTGAACATTTCTGAAAACGAGACTAAATTTGGTAAATGTATACAGTAAGTTGGTTCAAAAACAACCATTAACATATAAGATTATCACAAAACACATATTACATAATTAAAAAACGTTAATATTTTCACTAATGGAAAACGATATAGTGATCCGGCCCCAGTGGCTGCTGGGATAGCGGCGGCGGTAATGACGGCCTCGGTGCGTCACATAGTTCCGGTAGCTACAACACTATGTGGTGGACAGGCCTACATCGTCCGTGGTCAAAGACAGTGAAGTCAATATTAGAAGGTTCACTGGCACGCAACTGTTCATTGTTACGCACATACAGTCGACGTTCGCGTAGACACTGACCCCGGGTTAGTTAATATTCTCATTATTCAGTGACTCCAACGAATTAACTACATTGTCACTCCAACGAATTAACTACATTGTCACTCCAACGAATTAACTACATTGTCACTCCAACGATTTAACTACATTGTCACTCCAACGAATCAACTACATTGTCACTCCAACGATTTAACTACATTGTCACTCCAACGAATTAACTACATTGTCACTCCAACGAATTAACTACATTGTCACTCCAACGAATTAACTACATTGTCACTCCAACGATTTAACTACATTGTCACTCCAACGAATTAACTACATTGTGACTCCAACGAATTAACTACATTGTCACTCCAACGATTTAACTACATTGTCACTCTAACGAATTAACTACATTGTCACTCCAACGATTTAACTACATTGTCACTCCAACGAATTAACTACATTGTCACTCCAACGATTTAACTACATTGTCACTCCAACGAATTAACTACATTGTCACTCCAACGATTTAACTACATTGTCACTCCAACGAATTAACTACATTGTCACTCCAACGAATTAACTACATTGCCTCTCCAACGATTTAACTACATTGTCACTCCTTCGAATTAACTACATTGTCACTCCAACGAATTAACTACATTGTCACTCCAACGATTTAACTACATTGTCAATCCAACGAATTAACTACATTGTCAATCCAACGATTTAACTACATTGTCACTCCAACGAATTTTCTACATTGTCACTCCAACGAATTAACTACATTGTCACTCCAACAAATTAACTACATTGTCACTCCAACGATTTAACTACATTGTCACTCCAACGATTTAACTACATTGTCACTCCAACGATTTAACTACATTGTCACTCCAACGAATTAACTACATTGTCACTCCAACGATTTAACTACATTGTCACTCCAACGATTTAACTACATTGTCACTCCAACGAATTAACTACATTGTCACTCCAACGAATTAACTACATTGTCACTCCAACGATTTAACTACATTGTCACTCCAACGAATTAACTACATTGTCACTCCAACGATTTAACTACATTGTCACTCCAACGAATTAACTACATTGTCACTCCAACGATTTAACTACATTGTCACTCCAACGAATTAACTACATTGTCACTCCAACGAATTAACTACATTGTCACTCCAACGGAGCAAATACATTGTCACTCCGTCGAAAGAACTATTTCATCACTCCTTCGTAGGAACTACTATTACTACTGTAACAGTTACTACTGTAACTGTTATTACATTAATTGGGTTATACACACTAATGCATATTATACACAGTGTGCATAAATATTTAGGTGTTCACAGCTTCATATATTAAGCTTGTCATGTTTAGTAAACAAAGGGGACCCTGGCTAGGTGTAAATTATTTGTTCAACTACTTTTGACATAACTGGTAACAGTTATATTGGTCTGTAATTGCCGATTTGTGTATGGGCACATTTTTTAAATTGGAATTACTTTAGCGATTTTAAGTTTAGATGGGAAGATACCTGTAGCTAATATTTGGTTTGTAATTAGTGTTAATGGATTTATCACCGCATGTTTCACTAATTTTAATAATCGTGAAGAAATACCATCATACCCACAAGTTGTTTTTGGTTGCATATTATCTATTGTTTTATAAATCGTTTCTTCATCAATACATTCAAAATGAAGGGAACTGCTGTACTGCCCATTCATATAGCACCTGACAGTTTTATTTATAGGATTACTTATTTGTTTGGCTAGATTTGGACCAATATTGGTAAAGAAGGTATTAAATGTGTTTGCAGTAACCGTCGTTATTATGACTTCTTCGTTATATATAAAGGATTTTGGGAAATTGTTTTTTTCATGTATTCTAGACAGAATATCATTTATAGTTTCCCATGTTTTTTACTATTATTTTTTAATTTGTTAAACAAGAGATTTGTAATGCAGTTATTTGGCTGTACGTATCCTTTTTTAAGTATGCTGTCGTACGTTGTCAGATTAGTTCGAACTGCAAAATTTTCTATTGAACCAGGCTGAGTGTCTTATATAACTTGTCTCTGTGTCGTATTGATCTGAGCCAAGTATAATACATGTTGATTTTTGTGTTTGTATTTTTTATTTAACTATTTTACATGGCATGTGTTTTTTTTGTGTGCAAAGATTGAGTTATGTAAGATACTATAATTTATGTTTTTGTCAGCAGAAGGCGATTTGTTTGGTTTGATGTAAAAGGTCTGATAAAGTTATTTCATTTCTTAATTTGGAAATTGCTTCTTGATTGTGTATGTTAATTTTAATATGTTTTGGTGATGGTTCTTTGTGGGGAACTGTATTTAAAAAGGTAAAATTTGGCTGATGGTCCGATAATTGTTTCGTTAGAATATATGTTTTAGTGTTATTGTAGGATCGGCTAATTTACAAAACAGGTTATCTATTAGAGTTCCGTTACTATTTGAAAATCTTGTAGGGAGTGTAATATATGGTAAAAGCTATAAGATAGTAATAGATAAAAAATCACCAAAACCTCTTTTTCATTTATTTTAAGAAGGTTTATATTGAAATCACCATCAATAATGACGTCGCATTTTGTTTCATCAAAGGATGAGATAAGTTGTGTGAATTCGCAAAAAAGAACTGTTTATCATTTTAACTGAGAGGTCGATAAATATTCCTAATTATAATATCTTTTAAGAGCCCACCACCAGTTAGTTTGATAAATTATCCTTCCCAGTGTTGAAACTGATAAGATATAAGAGATAACATAAATTTAAAGTTGAATTTGTTGCTTAAATAAATGACTAGTTCACCTTTATTTCTACAGGCGTTGCCTTGCGTAATGCAATGGCATCCCTCGATTTATAGATGTGATAAATCATCGTTATATGAAAGCCAGCTTTCTTGTAAGCATATTAAACTAAATTAAAATTTTATTTGGTTAATTTCCTCTAAGAAAGTTTAAGTTTCGCTGAATTTTGCATTAATATATTCCATATATATCTGCTAATAATTAAAAATTGTCAAGATCATAATATGAGGAATGACGTATTGGTTGAATATCATCATCAGTTGCCTCATTTAGCTGTAATATATAATATTTGAAACATATGCAGTAATAATCGACTGTCTACTACAAACGAAAAACCTTATTTTACCATAGTGATCCGAAGTTAGCATTCTCCATTCTGTGTAGCATGTCACCATATCTGTCATCACACGTCTGTGCAACAACAGAAGTAAACAAAAAAGAGATATATAGAAAAAGCAAAAACATTAGAAATGAGACGTGACCGGACGTACTCAGACCGGTCTTCCCATTGATATGGCATCATGAAAACGCTGCAAATAATTATTTTGCATTACAAGTTAATCCAAAGTTACATGTGAAAATACCAGTGGAAGAAAAGAGAAAAAAAACTGCAAATGCGTTTGCATAATTCCCATCTTACGAAAAAAAGAAATGCGTTATTTAATACAGAAGATGCTCGTGGAATAAATATTAATTAACCATTGAGTCATTAAGTAAACATCGATATCGTTGTATTGTCCAATTGTTATGAGTTGTCTGTCAGGAATAATGTGTCGCGTGTGGTTTAACAACAAGATTTAACAACAAGATCGCCAAAATCGCCAAATAAAGAAAAAAGGAAACCATTGGGCTTTGTCTTATTGTAATATTGAGTGTCCAGCATAAGTTATAATATAATTATTTTATTCATCTATGTGTATGAATAATTAAAGGTAAAAAATAATACACACATAATTCTCTGTAATAATATACATATTTTATTCCATGTAAGACAATATTACAAATACACATTACGATTAGTATTTGTAATAGCGTCTTATATGTAATAACCTATTTCAAATTTTTTATTTAATTACAACACTGACTCAACAATGTCAACCTCTCCGACCACAGAAATAACAACACAAAGTAAGTTATATGATGTGGTAATGTTATATATGATAAAATGTACAATGTATACTATAACGCAGGTGCATCTATGTAATTATGCTTAGCAAAGACATGTACATGCTGTTGATTTTACACATACTACTAGATCACTGATGATACTATGACATGGAAGTTATATTTCAACCCATAATTGCCATGGTTTTGCAGTTAATTATTACAAACTCGTACATGCAAATAAATATGGTATACATTAAATGATAATAATGAAGGGTGTAGACAAATAATGCTGCATGACACACATGACTCATGTTTGTCTTATATTGTGGTAACATTTAATGGCTAGGCTAGTGACTGTGTTACTACATGTAAGTTATAAAATATATGTACAAAAGCTATTAGATAAATATGTATCATGTAGTAACAGTAAACATTGCGTATCAAGTACATGGCTTTAATTTGCAGATTAAATATCAATGATCTATGAAGTGCTACACCACAGCCTACACATGTATATTCAGAAATAAACCTGACAGAAAGGAAGAACTGCTGCATCTTGATATTAAAGATGTAAATTTCAACTACTGCAGCACAAAGACGACAATTTAGTGGCTGAAAAAGCTAACAGTGTGTCAAAGTGACAATTCAGGACTGAGCACATAATTAGCAACTGGTCAAGGGCACACAGTACCTGACTGTTCATTGTCCGGGGATGTCATCTTTTATAATGTGCTCCATGTGGGCGCATGCATTTGCAATCAAAATATCTTTGAAGAATCTGAATCATAAAAGTAACTTTGCTGTATGGATTATATCATATCGATTATGTTAGAAATTATGTACGATGTAAAAATTAATATCACACGTATGTATTTTTACAATTGCATTACATGTTCTGCTCCTGAGCTGCGTGGTCTACTTAGGCGTACGGCATGTTCCATTACATTACATTACATGTTCTGCTCCTGTGCTGCGTGGTCTACTTAGGCGTACAGCATGTTACATTACATTACATTACATGTTCTGCTCCTGAGCTGCGTGGTCTACTTAGGCGTACAGCATGTTACATTACATTACATTACATGTTCTGCTCCTGAGCTGCGTGGTCTACTTAGGCGTACAGCATGTTACATTACATTACATTACATTACATGTTCTGCTCCTGAGCTGCGTGGTCTACTTAGGCGTACAGCATGTTACATTACATTACATTACATGTTCTGCTCCTGAGCTGCGTGGTCTACTTAGGCGTACAGCATGTTACATTACATTACATTACATGTTCTGCTCCTGAGCTGCGTGGTCAACTTAGGCGTACAGCATGTTACATTACATTACATTACATGTTCTGCTCCTGAGCTGCGTGGTCTACTTAGGCGTACAGCATGTTACATTACATTACATTACATGTTCTGCTCCTGAGCTGCGTGGTCTACTTAGGCGTACAGCATGTTACATTACATTACATTACATGTTCTGCTCCTGTGCTGCGTGGTCTACTTAGGCGTACAACATGTTATGAATATGGCTACTCTTCACAGCTATTGGCATTATAGTTTATCAGTGTAAATATAAATGAAACACTGTACCAGCTATTCTACAAACTGGCCACTTTCACTTTTTGAAACAGACATATATTGTAGAGTAATTTTAAGTAATTTATATTATGCACGTCACATTGTAATGATCTGGTGAGATAACAGGCTGAAGTAATAGTATCTGGAGACATAACAGGCTGAAGTAATAGTATCTGGTGAGATAACAGGCTGAAGTAATAGTATGTACTTGTGTATAATACAACATGATTATATGTAATGTAGTTGACGTCATGACTGTTCGATATTCCGAACTCTCAAAATATAATGTGTCTATTCATGTTTGTAGCATCAGTTGTTTATATATGTGTTTCTGTGTGAAACTGTAAATAAATAGCTAGGATTTTTAATTTACCCTATGTCTTTGGTAATTTACTTTATAAGGATGTCTTCCATTATATATCGGCTAATGTAATGTTGGACAACACGCTATATTAGGGGCGTAAAAGTATGATAAGAATGTTGAGTCTTCCTACAGTTAATGGTAATAGCTTTGAAAAACAACCACTAAATAAAACATAGCAAGGCGTTATTATAAGAAAAAATATTTTGTATGTCTGATGTTTTTTTTACACACATTAGTCATTCGAACACACAGCAGTCAGCAATGTCACGGAATGGGCAATTATAAGGGGGAGGTAAGATTGATGGGAGGTGGATTCTCGCAATTGGTGGGAGGTTGGTCCCCCAAAACAGGTGGGAGATGGGAAGTTGTAACCCTTGCATCACCCCCTCTATTTAGTGGGATTGTGTAACAGAAATCGTGGTTTAAAAGTGTATTAAAAGTTGTCTACATAATTGTATTATAACACGGATTCAGTTTATCGATCAACGCAGTCAATTAATAACCGGTCCCGTTTGTTGACTTTTTTATTATTTATTGCGACGCTATGACTATGCATTGGTAAGGCTTGGATCTGGATGCCGTTTTTAAAACACGGCAGAAGCAAGTATAACATACAGTAAAACTTGACAAAATGTTTAACTGATACATACCTGGATGTCGTCGAAACCCACAGTTACATGTTCACGACGTCGTAACACTCAGTTGCGGCGAAATCGCGTTGTCGTAACTTTACGAAAAAAAATGTACGCCATATTTACGGAATTCTTATCTTAAATGTTTCGAGAATAGCACTTACGAACGTTTCGTAAAGTTACGATGTTTCGACGCCATATTTGCGAAAAACTGGAGTTACGATTTATTTCGTATGTCGTTCGATAATACGAGCCCAATATTATGTCGCTTATCGCGTCGTCCGACATGGTGGAAGAGGCGCGACAAACTACAGTACAGGTGCAAAACAAGCAGTGTGTGATGTCTGGCGCTCAGTGAAGCGTGACTGGAACCTCGGCGTGGCGTGAGCGACAATGTAGTATTTTATCGTTCCTTTGAAACTTTCCTCTTTTTTATCACCGCCAATGCTTATCGCACAAAAATCAAAATTAGCCGACATCACAAATTACAGCGTCACTGTCACAATGACCATCAATTCAGACTTTCATACCTCCCGCTTCTCCTATAGAAGACCGGCACCGCTCGTCCACCTGTCACCCGACCATGCTCGTCAACCTGTCACCGACCATGCTCGTCCACCTGTCACCCGACCATGCTCGTCAACCTGTCACCCGACCATGCCACCAAACATTGAAGACCATGGCAGCTAGACTATCGGTCACTTGACTTCTACTGTTAGAGTGACAAAAGGAGAAGAATGTTGAACTCCAGGGTTGTCCTTATCTGTGGGAACGGCTGTACCTGTTTAACATCAACTAATGGAATCACAGTAGAAAATGTTCCCGCCTCAGTTCTCCCCTCGTCCTAAGAAGAAGCCGACACACAAATATGTATTTTTGTGTAGCTGTATCGTGTACAACTGGCATCATCGTGCGAGCGTCCAACACAAATGTATATATATATATATATATATCAATCAATCATTGTGGGTTTATTTGGTTACTCATTTGCAACAATGAGTTACAAGTATGGTCATAATTAATTTCATCTGGAGATTCTCTAGAAACCTCAAGGGGCTTATTACGAGAACCACCTATAATTAGGTGTAGTAATCTTATAATGGAGTGATGCTACAGATTGCAGATCATGTTAATAATATTAGATGTGACGCAAATAAAAAATTACAACGATGTGTTATAATACAGCATAATCTACCACAAACATAACTGGTATTTAAATTGGTTTTCTTTTGTAGATTTTTTTATGTGTTCTGGAATGGAATTCCAGAACGAGAGTAGAGTATTTAATTGTAAATTTCCGTGTGTTTGTCCTTGCTTCAACGCTAAAGTTTGTATTGCTGTTCCTAGTATTGTAATTGTGGATATCCATATTTTTTGAAATAGTGTTGAGATGCTGGTTGGAAGTGCTGGACGAGTATACTTGTCACAATTAGGCCTAGTTGCAGTTTGTAAATATATAATATTTTTTGTAAATTGTTCTGTTTAAATAGCGGTTCAGAGTGAGCGAGGTAATCAGAGTTGTTAATGATCCTAATAGCTTTTTTGCAAGTTTCTGATCTTGTTAAGTATGTAGAGTATGTATTAGCCCATATTAGAGTTGAATATTGTAGATGTGGTAGTACTAAAGTACAGTAAATCGCTTTTAAGATGTATGAGGGGAGGAAATGTTTAAGTTTGTAGAGTATGCCAATAGTTTGTGCAAGTTAGTTGCCAGTTTGTTCAAGTGCATTGACCAATTTAAGTGTTCGTCTATATACATACACCAAGAAAATTAGTTAAGTTAACTAGAGGGATGGCCGATCCGTTAATTTGAATCGCTTGAGGTGGGATATTGTACTTTTTATTTACTGTGTTATTTTTTTTGCATTATTCACCTCATCTATGAGTGTAGTTAAATTTTGATGTGAATGATACATACTGGTATCATCTGCAAAAAGAGTGAAATTCATTATAATAATAGTGGTCCTAGAATAGAGCCTTGCAGCACATCATTGTCTTGTGATTGGAATGTACACAGTTACAAGTGACAATTTATGTCCTGTGCTCTAGATAACTCCTGAACCAAGTAAGTATGTACCCTCTGATACCATAGCAATTACGTTTTTGGAATAGTATATTGTGGTCCATAGTGTCGAAGGCTTTAGATAAATCAATAAATATACCCATATTGAAGGAGTTGCTATCGGTTCCATTTGATATTTTATCTATAAGATTTATTACAGCCATGTAAGTGGAATATTTTGTCCTAAAACCGTATTGGTCTTTTGATATTATGTGGGACTGGTTCAGAAAGCGTTCGAGTCAATTACACATAGTTGCATATGTTATTATGGTCATTATTTTTACGTATTGGAATTACTTTTGCTATTTTTAGTAGATGTGGTACCACTCCAGTAGAAATGAATTGTTGAATATATGCGTTAGTAGAGGAGCTATTTGGGGACTTATTTCTGTAATATCTGGACCAATGTTGTCAACACCACTAGACGTGTTAGACTTAATGTTGCGTAGTAGTGAACCAATTTCCTCGGGGGTTGTGGGTCGGCAAAACAATCTTCCAAAATTATTAGGATTTGTTTGAACATATTCAGCTGGATCATTACATGTTGTGGGTATGTCTTTAACAAGATTTGTCGTCACGTGTATACAATAATCATTCAATTCGTTTGCTATGTCTTTTGGGTTTGAAGTTTTTGAGCCGTCCAACAAAGTGAAACTTATGCTCGGATGTGTTACTTTTGGTTTGCATTTCAAGACTTCTTTAATTAGCTGCCATGAATTCTATGCATTATCAAGTTTGATTTTATAATGATTTTTCTTTGAAAACCTGATTATATGTGTCAGTTTTTTATATGTTTTGTAGGTTGTTTCATTGTCAACTGTTGGGCTCTTTTTTAAATGTTTATTTAAAATGTGTTTGTGTTTGCTTGAGGTTATTGTCAACCATTCGGGACTGGGATTGTCTCTAACTTTATTTGTTTAATAGGGAGACATTCGTTAAGTAATGTATTAAGTATGTTTATGAATGCGTTGTATGAGGCATCTGGGTTAGACTCGTTGTATACATCATCCCAGTTTGTCCACTTTAATTTTATTTTTAGTTTCACCAAGTTTTCTCCACTTTTAATTCGTTTGTACAGTGTTTTGTGTCCTGGTTTAAGTGGGAGGTTACAAATGTCATAAATGTTGAATATTGGGAGGTGGTCGGATATGTCAGTGTATGAAATGCCTGAGTGGATTTTGTGTTGTGTTATGTTGGTGAATATATTATATATTATTGTAGCCGAGTCATTAACAATTCTGGTTGGTTTACTAATTGTTGGATAAAATCCTGTTGCATACATATTGTTTGTGAAATGGCGTGAGTTGGTGTTAAGTTTGATTAAGTTTAAATTGAAATCCCCCATTATTACACTGTGTTTCTTTTCTCGAGATATTGAGTTTAAGATGCTAAGAAGTTCATCATTGAAGCTATCTATGTTAGTATTTGGAGGTTTATATAGAGAATCTATTATGAAAGTCTTGATGTTTAACTTGATCTCAATGAAAATGGATTCATAATGACTACGGTCATATCTCTTCATTAAATCATGTCGAATTTTATATCGGTGTTTGTTGGATATGTAAATGCCAATCTCGCCTCCTCTCCCTTCTTGTCTGGGATACGTAACCGGAGTATAACAATTCATGTTATAACAATTAGCGTCATCGTGGTCGGTAAGCCATGTCTCAGTTAACCCCATACAATCAAATGAATGTTTTTCAGTTTTTTCGTAGACTGCGTGTATTAACAGCTACTGTAAAAAAAGTCGAGTTTTGCTTCAAGTTTCACATTTCACTGTCTGTAAAGTGCTCACAGTGTTGCATAGTTGTTGATATGTTATTAAAAATAAACGTCGTTTTCACTGGTGTTATCACAGTTGGATAAATCCATATATAGGTTGTTCGTTATAATAGATTCCGCAGGGTGAGATTGTGTCGCTCGGTTAGGAGGTTTCACTGCTGGTCCAGTTGGCGGAGGTCTTTGACAGAGGTAACTGACACTTTCCTTCCACTGGAGAGGAGGCACACGATGCGGCCGTCTGACGTCCAGGTGTCGGTGACGCTGTTCAGTGTCTTGGCCTTGTTGAGCAGTTCACTGCGGCGTCTGGTTAGGTTTCCGGTGATGAGAAGTTTCGTTCCCTTCAGACGCCGCTTCCCCGAGAATACTTGTTGCCGTGCTTGGTAGCGCGTGGATTTCCCAAACTTCTTTGCCTATAACTCGTTGAAAACTTACTTTTGTTCTGAGTTACGTAATCTACGTCAAACGTCCACAATATACCCACCCCCGGGAATTTCGAGTTTTTAAATATACAAACCATCCTAATGGGTACGCCTACAAAATGTCATCCACATCAATGCGAAACTGACGGAGATATGAGGGAACAGACAGACATACAGGGTCACAAACTGACGGAGATACGAGGGAACAGACAGACATACAGAGTCACAAACTGACGGAGATATGAGGGAACAGACAGACATACAGAGTCACAAACTGACGGAGATATGAGGGAACAGACAGACATACAGAGTCACAAACTGACGGAGATATGAGGGAACAGACAGACATACAGAGTCACAAACTGACGGAGATACGAGGGAACAGACAGACATACAGAGTCACAAAACTGACGGAGATACGAGGGAACATACAGACTTACGTACAGACGGACAGAGTCACAAAACTGACGGAGATACGAGGGAACATACAGACTTACGTACAGACGGACAGAGTCACAAAACTGACGGAGATACGAGGGAACATACAGACAGACGGACAGAGTCACAAAACTGACGGAGATACGAGGGAACATACAGACTTACGTACAGACGGACAGAGTCACAAACTGACGGAGATACGAGGGAACATACAGACATACAGGGTCACAAACTGACGGAGATATGAGGGAACAGAAATACAGACAGAGCCACAAAGTGACGGAGATACGAGGGAACAGACATAGTCACAAATTACTTGTATTTTATATATATATATATATATATATATATATATATATATATATATATATATATATATATATATATATATATATATATGACATCATTTATGTTCTGTATTTTAATTACTACAAATTGGTCGAAATTGGCATTTCCCACATGATTATATTCGATATTCGATGATCGTAGTAATATACATTTCCAGTGAACAAAATAATAAAACATGTCTTTTCAGTGCCGTTGTCATACAACTGAATCTGCCACACACACAAAACCGTCCGGTGCAGTTTCCCGCACGCTCATGTTACGCTTGTATCCAGTATTTAGACCTTTCAGACGTGTAGGCAGATATACCGGCCGACCTTTTTACGTAAACATGATGGAAATTTCCTGCATTTTACCTTATAATTTTGGTCAAAGCTACTATCACGAAATTATCTCGATGATTTTGTGAACTACACCTCAATGTTTGAAAATGTCATATTTTTTGTGAAAACGTGAGATTTAGGAATCAGAATGTGAGATTGGTTTAAAACAACAGTTTCTCGTCAAAAGCGGAAATGCTGACAAGTGCCAGACTTCAGTTTTAGTTATTACTCGGCTGGGGATATAGTCGCAGTATCTTCAGCCACGTGTCAAACCGGAAGGGTAGTGGGGCTCCCACTCTGTGGCGCAATATATATCGAAAATCGCGTTTCTTGACTGCACTCTTGTTGTGCTCGGGTCGCGGGACGTAGTCGCCGGCGTCGCCTTCACTAGGCTGTAGAAGCCGAGCTACGGTAGACCTCGGCTCGGCCCGCGCGAGGAGTGAACGGTGCAGTGCCTCTGACGCCGCCCGCGCGTCCGTCGTGTCTGCGTAGAACTGGTCTGCGGCGAGCGTCATGACCAGGACGATGAGTAGAAAGACCGACATCAGCCCTGGCATTTCTGTAAACATGGTGACGTCATAATTACAGATTAATCACGTGTTAATCTACGTCTACTCTGGACTATTCTTGATCGCAATTGTGGTTTTATTTGTTACTGATGAAGTGCCATCATTTGGACAAACGTTTCCTGAACGAGAATGACCTTTCATTCTTACACTATATGACACTCGTAATGGCCACGTACACTTTATTACTTCTTTATTTGTGGTCCAGCGGATATGTGACAAGATTGTGCACTTTTTGATAAAAACAAGACACTTGGCTCATCTATTCTACATACCAAGGGAACCATTCTAAAGATTGGAGGCATTCCAGATTTTGCTGCGTTCAGAAATGGCTGCCAATTTTATAAATGGCCGCCGCATTCAATTTCATCATATCTTAATAAATGCTTCACTGAATAATTTTGGAGTCTAAATATAGGTTTTAGGTGTCAAACTTTTCAATTGGTTTACTTTTGAACTTCTCCGACATTCATATCCGCCATTTTTAAAGATGGCGATCGTCAATACAAATGTCACAATATATTAACAACGACGTCACGCACGTCACGTACGTCACGTACAGCCTAATGTTTATGTTTTTGTATAGATTGGTGGGTAGCGATTTCAAAAATTTTACCCTCCGCCATTTTTAAAGATGAAGTCCGTCAAAGCATATTATTCCCATATCTTAAGGACTACATAACATAAAGCCACAAAGTTGATGTCAAAATATAGGTTTTTTTAGATGCAATGATTTTCAATATATTACTTTAGACCTTCGTTGACTTTCAGATATCAGCCATTTTGAAAGCTGGTGCCCCACAAAGCCTGTCATCCCCATATCTTAAGATCTACATATCCTAGAGCTTTTTAGTTTATGTCAAAATATAGGTTGTCAGTTGCAACGATTTTAAAGGTGTTACTTAGATATTCTATACAACGGGCAAAGTCACTTCAAACATTAGTTTAATTACGTTATAATGATGCCTACCCCCTAAATCCACACCAAGGATTCCCAAACAGTTCACACATCCCGCTGAGTTCCACCGCATTTGTATAACATTGTGCAGCGCAGGTTGGCTTTTAAACACCGACACTGTCCTCTGCAGCCTTTCATGCAGCCACACTTGATGATCCACGGCCAGCAGGTTGGTGCACTTACCTTGCACTTGTCAACACCAAATCACGTGTGCAATAACAGTTGCATCGACGTATCGGAATGATTTTCCTGTGCCGATCGCTATAACAAGACTTTCACAGCCAAGTCTGCGAGCAAAGCTGACAGCTTGTACGACAACGTCAGTATCAACACTTCTTATGATAATCTTATGTCTTCCCTGCTTGACACCATCCGCAGCATGCAACAGCATCCTGGTATCTGCCTCTTCTTGTGTATCCGCCTCTTCTGAGCACAGCACCTCTTCTCCATGTGTAATCACCACCTTGCCAGGAACTATTTCAGCAGTCACTCGTTCACTTAGCAGGTGAAATAATGTTGTCTCTCGCAAGAACTCTGGTCAGTTTGGAGGTTACTTCTTTCGACCCTCAACTCGTCAACATGTCCCCGTCACTCTAGTTCTCCGTGGGGTAATCTTGAGGCTGTCAGGTCGGTACACATCAAAAACGATGTCAACACGACAAACAAACAGAACCGACAAACTGTTTCCTGATGTGTTCCATCAACATGGATCAACATGGATGCATATTCATCGAACGTTTCAGACATAGCAGGCTTGATGATGCTGCGCCGTCAATGATGATCATGTGAACTTCCCTCTGCGAGCAGGCACTGTCACTGGGCGGCACCAGGTCTTCTAGGCACTGAAGCAGGTCAGCCTTTGTGCCGAGCCTCCTGTTGCCGTAGTCTGACAATGACGGGGGAAATGAATGATTCTCATGTTGGAAAAAATTATCGAGATCAGCGTCGCGTACTTGGCAGGCGATGTACAATGTTGAAGACAAGTTGCGGTCATGTTTCAATGACAACAACTGTTGTTATGCATGTGATTTTCGTTTCTTAAGATGTCGACTGAAGAGACGCAGCTTGTTCTTTGGGACTGTTTCGTTGACTGTGTTGGTCCACCAGACCACACATTATTGTTTTACGTGGCTTGTCCTCGTGGTGGGTCGAGATGCAGCTTCTGTCTTTTCCAATCCACGGAGAAACTCGTTGAGAACCCGGACCATTTCTGGTCAAGCCACCATCCACTTTACATTACATTGCACGGTAGGAAAAACATTAAAGTGAAATTATGTACTTTGATTCGACTGCGTCTTGGATTAGAGTGAGTTCGTCGAGTGTTCGCTAGGTGGCAGCCACTGGCAGGCAACATCTTCCATAACACAACGCCAACTTGTGATTAATGACTTGCTCTATATAGAGGGGTGGTCTTACCTGCAGGGGCAGTGATTACCTATTGGAGGTATTTTTACATGTGATTTCACCACATAGCATGCGCACACAAAACATAAAAACAAAAGTGACTTTGTCCGTGGTTTCGTACTGGAGAATCTTTATTGTGGCCATATATGGTATGGAGAAAATGGCGAATATGAATGTCGGAGAAGATAAAAAGTAACATATTTGGAAACGTCGCATCCAAAAACCTATATTTTCACATCAGTTGTATGGCTCTGGGTGGTGTAGTTCTAAAGATATGCGGATAACAAGCTTTGTCGGGCGCCATCTTTCAAAATGTCTAATATCTGAATTCCAACGAAGGTCAAAATTAATATACTTGAAATCATCGCATCAAAAAAACCTATATTTTGACATAAACTTTGTGGCTCTAGGTTATGTAGTTCTTAATATATAGAATAATAGGCTTTAAAAAAATGGCGGATAGAATAATGTCGCGAAGTTCAAAAGTAAAATATTTGAAATGTTTGAACAATAAAACCTATACACGGACATCAAAATTATAGCTATACGTGTCGCAATTATTAAAATATGGTGATATTTGGCGGCCAATTTAAAAAAATGGCTGCCATTTCAGAACGTAGCAAGATCTAGAGGGCCTCCAATCTTCAAAATGGTTCCCTTGATATGTAGAATACATGTGCCAAGTGTCTTGGTTTTATCATAAAATGCACAATTAGGTCATTTATCTGCACCTATTCGCTATACTATTACGTTTTCAAAGGCACGCACGCACGCACGCACGCACACATACACGCACGCGCGCACGCACGAATGCACGGACACGTACATGCACGCCCACACACACGCACGCACGCACGCACGCACGCACGCACACACACGCACACGCGCTGAGACATGTATACATGTCTAGTGTGTGTGGCTTACAGCCTATCTGTATCTAATGTCAATGTAGCTTAACATGATTAGCGAAAATCCACCACAGGTAAATACTTAATACTTTAGGTCATTGGTATAGTTACATTCAAGTTATAATTATCACCTGGTCGGTCTGTTGTTTAGCTATTGTTTACTCGCCTCGTGCTCATAATTGTGTAACACGATATCTGCGCGGAGACACGCGTGCACTAATGACGTGTTTTTATGACGTCTTTCCCTGCTGGATGTGACATCCTTACCACCGTCGTTATCAACAACATGGCAGTGATCGCCCATCCGACGATGATCTTCGTCGATGTCAATCTTGCATTTCTCTTTGACAAGCACATATCTGACATCGAATACAGATTCCACTAGAAAAGATGCGAGTGTAGTTTTGGTGTCTTAACTGTCCACGGTAGAGCGCATGGCCATTACACGGCGTCTCTCAACAACACGACCCTGTCCACGGTAGAGCGCATGACCATTACACGGCGTCTCTCAACAACACGACCCTGTCCACGCTAGAGCGCATGACCATTACACGGCGTCTCTCAACAACACGACCCTGTCCACGGTAGAGCGCATGACTATTACACGGCGTCTCTCAACAACACGATCCTGTCCACGGTAGAGCGCATGGCCATTACACGGCGTCTCTCAACAACACGACCCTGTCCACGGTAGAGCGCATGGCCATTACACGGCGTCTCTCAACAACACGACCCTGTCCACGGTAGAGCGCATGGCCATTACACGGCGTCTCTCAACAACACGACCCTGTCCACGGTAGAGCGCATGACCATTACACGGCGTCTCTCAACAACACGACCCTGTCCACGATAGAGCGCATGGCCATTACACGGCGTCTCTCAACAACACGACCATATCCACGACGTGCTGGGTGAAGGTTCTAGTCGGTTACTCGCGGTCATTCTCTACGACTCTGCGATAACCCCCAATGGAAAAAAGTAAACATCATACCATTATTTAAAAAAAGGTTCGAGTAATAAGTCAAAGAATTACAGACCAGTAAGTTTAACATCAGTAATCGACTGGATAGAACAACTGCTGACTGACATAAGACAGCGTGTTGCAGTAGATGGGGAGGTTTCAAACTGGAAATAAGTTTTGAGTGGGGTACCACAAGGAACAGTATTAGGACCTTTATTTTTCTTAATATATATCAATCACTTGGACGATAATATAATAAGCAACGTACTTAAATTTGCGGATGACACGAAAGTGTTTAGAAAGGTTAACAATGATGGTGATAAACAACATTTACAAAACGATCTTGACAGATTAGTGAAATTTTCTAAGAAATGGCAGATGTTGTTCAATATGGGGAAATATAACTGCCTACTATAAGTGCTGATGTGAAAGTTTCCAAGCAGTTTGGTATCGCAGCTTCAAAGGGTAATCAAATTCTTGGGTTCATTAGGAGAAATATAACATACAAGGAAAAAAAGCTAATTATACATCTGTATAAAGCAATATTTAGGCCTCATTTAGAGTACTTCGAGACCGTGGTGGCCTGAGAACCCGTGGCGGACAGAGAACCCGTGGTGGCCAGAGAACCCGTGGTGGCCAGAGAACCCGTGTGGGCCAGAGAACATGTGGTGGCCAGAGAACCCGTGGCGGACAGAGAACCCGTGGTGGCCAGAGAACCCGTGGTAGCCAGAGAACCTGTGGCGGACAGAGAACCCGTGGTGGCCTGAAAACCCGTGGTGGCCAGAGAACCCGTGGTAACCAGAGAACCCGTGGCAGCCAGAGAACCCGTGGTGGCCTGAGAACCCGTGACAGACGGAGAACTCGTGGTGGCCAGAACACCCGTGGTGGCCTGAGAACCCGTGGTGGACAGAGAATCCGTGGTGGCCAGAGCACCCGTGGTGGCCTGAGAACCCGTGGCGGACAGAGAACCCGTAGTGGCCAGAGAACCCATGGTGGCCAGAGAACCCGTGGGGCCAGAGAACCCGTGTTGGCCAGAGAACCCATGGCGGACAGAGAACCCGTGGTGGCCAGAGAGCCCGTGGTGGCCACAGAACCCGTGGTGGCCAGAGAACCCATGGTGGACAGAGAATCCGTGGCAGACAGAGAACCCGTGGTGGCCAGAGAACCTGTGGTGGCCAGAGCACCCGTGGTGGCCTGAGAACCCGTGGCAGAGAGAGAACCCGTGGTGGTCAGAGAACCCGTGATGGCCAGAGAACACGTGAGGCCAGAGAACCCGTGGTGGCCAGAGAACCCGTGGCGGACAGAGAACCCGTGGTGGCCAGAGAGCCCGTGGTGGCCAGAGAACCCGTGGTGGCCAGAGAGCCTGTGGTGGCCAGAGAACCCGTGGTAGCCAGAGAACCCGTGGCGGACAGAGAACTCGTGATGGCCAGAGCACCCGTGGTGGCCTGAGAACCCGTGGTGGACAGAGAATCCGTGGCGGCCAGAGCACCCGTGGTGGCCTGAGAACCCGTGGCGGACAGAGAACCCGTAGTGGCCAGAGAACCCGTGGTGGCCAGAGAACCCGTGGGGCCAGAGAACCCGTGGTGGACAGAGAACCCGTGGTGGCCAGAGAGCCCGTGGTGACCAGAGAGCCCGTGGTGGCCAGAGAACCCGTGGTGGACAGAGAATCCATGGTGGCCAGAGAACCCGTGGTGGCCAGAGAACCCATGGTGGCCAGAGAATCCGTGGTGGCCAGAGCACCCGTGGTGGCCTGAGAACCCGTGACGGACAGAGAACCCGTGGCGGACAGAGCACCCGTGGTGGCCTGAGAACCCGTGGTGGACAGAGAATCCGTGGCGGCCAGAGCACCCGTGGTGGCCTGAGAACCCGTGGCGGACAGAGAACCCGTAGTGGCCAGAGAACCCGTGGTGGCCAGAGAACCCGTGTTGGCTAGAGAACCCGTGGCGGACAGAGAACCCGTGGTGGTCAGAGAACCCGTGGTGGCCAGAGAGCCCGTGGTGGCCAGAGAACCCGTGGTGGCCAGAGAACCCGTGGTGGCCAGAGAGCCCGTGGTGGCCAGAGAACCCGTGGTGGCCAGAGAACCCGTGACTGCCAGAGAAAAGGATTCGACACAGTGGTTAAGGCCATATCAACTGGAAAAAAACTGGGAGGACCAGGGAGGACCAGGGAGGACCAGGGAGGACCAGGCCGCCGACCGTCCACTTTGGCGGCGTAAAATCCACCAGGCAACAGCGGAGAAACTACAGAAAGGAAAGTAGGAGGAGTGGAACCAAGACCTGCAGTTCCAGCTTCCTCAATTGTTGGCTTATTAAGATATACAGTCGTATTCTAATATAATAGTTATTTAAAAGTATTCGACCCTAGTCTTGACCGTAGGCTAGCTCACCAAGTAGTGTTGTGACAAATAGTACCCAAGTGATTAATGCCAATACGATTCGTATCAGAGATAATTTTAGAGATGATTCGTATCCACAGACACGGCAACACGTTTTAATTGGGACAATTTAATTGAAAGCTGTTCAATGGGACGCGGTGGCGTAGCCGTCAGAACGCAGCACTCACACTCGATATAACACGGGTTCAATGGGACGCGGTGGCGTAGCCGTCAGAACGAAGCACTCACACTCGATATAACACGGGTTCAATGGGACGCGGTGGCGTAGCCGTCAGAACGCAGCACTCACACTCGATATAACACGGGTTCAATGGGACGCGGTGGCTTAGCCGTCAGAACGCCGCACTCACAATCGATATAACCCGGGTTCGAATCATCTTGCAGGCGTTTCAAAACTTTCGCAATTTCGTTAACCCCAAGTTATACATAAGTACCTGGCTACAGACAGAGGTGAATAGGCGAACGAACAGTCTTTGTGCAGTAACAGATCTGCCAGGGGGTGAATTATAGCATGCTTTGAGCTGTCCCAAGGACTGGATATTTATTGTTGACCAAGTCACAACCAGATATATTTTTCATGGTGTCAATAACATAATCAAACATAAGTTTGAAAAGTCGCAATAAGCGATTGTAAACTTATCGCCGTTTCGACAATTATGAAGATCTCCCTCTTTCACAACAGGCCAATTCTTAAGCTTCATCCGCAACGCTTACGGGTTATTTTATATGTCGTGAGTTTTATAATATATGAAGCTGTTATTATGGTTGTTGTTGTTGTTATTGTGGTTGTTTTGGAGGCCGTATCGTAAAAAGGAGACCGACAAGCTAGAAAGAATACAACGAAGAACAACTAAAATGTTTCCAGAATTGTTTCCTTAGTTACGAAAGCGTGCCAAATGATTGCGTTAATGCTAGTAGTGTGAATATGTTTAAAAATATAATTGACATATATCTGATAAGGGCGGGCTACAGCCTACACATAGATGAGAACATTGTTGGATTCTCGATAAGCCAATGGCTTCCTTGTCCACTTGCCATCTCGAACTTGTTGTTTGGGATGGCAATCTTGTTAAATCTTGTTAAATCATGTTAAATATTTTGTTATTGTGGTTGTTGTTGTTGCTGTTGTTATTGTGGTTGCTGTTATTGTGGTTGTTGTAGTTATTGTGGTTGTTATTGTTGTTGCTGTTAGTGTGGTTGTTGTTTTTGCTATTATGGTTCTTGCTGTTATTATGGTTGTCGTTGTACAAATGCACACACACTCAGTAACAGCCAGACGTGACGTGTGCTCCAGATACTGATCGTGGTTACACTAATACTACCGATGTCGATATTTACCACGTCACACTATTTAACAACAGGAATAAAAGTTAATGACATCAGTTAATAACATTCAGATGTATACAACGAGGTTCAGACATAAATGTTATCTATTATAGGCAACTATACGATATATATTCAATCTCTCTTATGTTCACTTACCAAACCGATGCAACAGATTTCTGTTTATTCTTCGGCAGATTCCGGCGGCCAACACAGTGCGCAGGCAGAACCTTCGACTTGAAATCTCACTCGAGATATGTCCGTACAAGCGTCTGCGTCCAAACCACACCACCCAAGCTGTGACGTAAATGCCTCAATCAACACTTCTACCTTGAAGACACGCCTATGTTCTAATGAGTCTTTCGACCAGTGTCAACGAAAGTTCTTCACGCAGCTCTTGTAGGACATAGAAAGAGCATACGATGCTGTGAAATTGTTTTGGCAATCCCTCGTCACACGCAACACCGCTGGGGGTCTATGCGGGATCGTTGGTGTCCTCGATGCACATAGCACTTCTCTGTTGTTCCACCGTGTTAATCTCATTGTCATTAGAACAATGGGTGTCGGGGGGGGCGACAAAGGTCTGGAGTGTTGCCAAATGTTCTGTTTTACAATGAGTAGTTTGTATACTAGTTGTATTAGATACATTATCTAATATATGTGTTAACTAATGACATTATCTAATATATGTGTTAACTAATGACATACAACTATATCCTTATCATCCATTGAAAGTGGATATTTTGGTAAATGTAAAGATTTCTAGTTGAAACGTGATCCCAAAACGGGGTTTAATTTTTTACCTGTGAACTAACTTGTGTACCCAAAGATTGTCGGAGTGACCCTCGGGGCGGCGAGGCGATGGTTACGTTGATAAGAACAAATTAAGCCCGTTTCATATCGCACGTGACGTTTCAAAATAGGATCATTTGACATTTTTTATATAGTTTACACAGGACGATGAAACTGCAATACTATGTGGCGTTTGCGACGGCGTAGGCTCGTTGCTGCGACGATATCGGCTCGTGTAACTCCGGCTTTACCTACAGCACATGGCAAGTAGCTCGAACGCAAAAGGAAAGCAACAAATTAAAAGAAATGGCGACGAATCAGAAGAAACACATGCTATGATTGAAACGCCCTTCTGAGATACTTGTCCATTTTGTTCTTAAGCATATTCATGCTGCAATCATTTACAGTCAGAACATTTCCTTGTTTGGTTGTTGTTTTATAATGACGGTATTTCTGTTGGATGCCCCGTTGGATGTCAGTATCCGGAACGATAATATTATAATTCTTCTTGAATATGAAAGTAAATTTTTCCAGGGGGTATCCCACCTCCACCAGGCAGTTTGTAATTGTAGTAAAAGAGCACAATTGTATTTTCTCCATCAAAGTGCCCACTGGGGACATCGTTCCAGTAAATTGATCTTTTATGAAAAATGTGTCTTTTAACCAGGGAAAATGCCATTTCGGGACTTTGCCTCCAGTACAATTTGTTTTGGTTTTTTTGACAAATGAAATGCGCAATGCGGATTTTTTCACAGTTAGTTGCTTTTTTATGGAAAACAGGTGTGTGTGTGTGTGCGTGCGTGAGTGCGTGCGTGCGTGCGTGTGTGTCTGTCTGTGCGCTCTTTATTCCTTTAAAAAAGTAGGCCCTACAGCATGTAAATGATAACATAAATCACAGCAAGATGGCGCTACAATACATGATATGTCGATAACCTTCCACGTTTGTTTATATTCCTAAATACGCATATTTTGTAATACTCCACAACGCGTTTAGAGATGTTATATATGTAAGCGCTTCGTTGCACAATTTCATAGTCATATTTCGCATCGACCGACATTAAAAAACACTTCACCCCTCACCCTTTGATATGCCTAGGTAAATAACGACAACAGTGACGTACCATTCACTGACCTCGCGTGTGGCATCGTTGAAACTATACAGGGCCTACCTCGTGTTTCATTTACAAACACACCCTTTTCTCGCTTTCTGATTTACGTTATGGAGTCTTATTTTTGTAGTAAGGTCAAGAAATCACCAATTTGGCAAAGTGCACGGGACTGTTCAAATATAACAATAAACTAATGAATACTTTATGAGTGTACGATTGATACCACTCTGTTTTAAGATCGGCTCAGATCAACCAGGGGGTGCGTAAGAGTTTATTTTAAACTCAACACAGGTTGTAGCTCGTGCTCTAAATCCTTTGATTTGTGTGTGCAACGAATGTGTGGAAGCCATACAGTCTGCCACCCGACCACAACACAAAAGAGTAATTGGCTTGTTAATCCTGCACTGTTAATCCTGTTAATCCTGCACTGTTTCACTGACCATTGTTAACTACTAACTCACCAGAAACACTATTTATTGTGCTATTCAACCTCTATGGCTACAAAGCGAAATACACTTTAAATTATTATTAAAAATTATTATTAAAATCGAATTCAAACATTGCATTAAATGCACTAACTCTCACTGAAATCTAAGACTGTCTGTGTTAATGTGATACTACTAAGAAGATCGTCGTCATCATCATCATCATCATCATCATCATCATCATCATCAGCATCATCATCTAGTTGTCCGTAGAACTGGTTCCATAGTCGTTGTTCCCACAAAGCCTACTTGTCCATTGGTGTCTGTCCTGGTGGGTGATAATACAGTGAGCCTTATTTTAATCGGAACTTTTAGAAGTAATGTTTTGCGCTGAAAATGCCTTTGAACTTATTTGAAGCGATTCACAGGTGACGATCGATGCTGCGGTGCGGTGAAACATCTGATATGGCTACCTCAATCTATTTTGATGTATTAATTTTGAATACTAGATGAGACCGGGTTTGTTACAAGTTAAAGTCATTTTTGCTAACAGTTAGATGCACCATTTCTGTCAAAGTATATATTAAATGTAATATTCGTGTTAATAAAATGTACCAGAACAATTGATATTATGTATTGCAGTTAGGTAGATATGTGAAGTTTCCCAGGCGCTGTCGACTGTAACAACTAGCCCTGTAAGCGGGGCAAGTTGTTACATCATACGGGGTATGTTGGTACAGTAAAGAACGCTTGGATTGCAAAGGAAGTGTCACTCTACATGTTACTGCTATTAATTAATTGGATTATACACACTTATACATCTTATACACAGTGTACATAACAATGTAGGTGTTCACAGCTTCATATAGTAAGATTTTAAATTAAATTTAAAATAGTTATCAATCTTACATAACCAACAGTTGTGAATGGAATATAAATTATTGAATATAGTAAGAAATAGTTAATGACAATATATACGTAATGCGACTGCTACTTGATTGAATGATACACACACGTACGCACGCACTAACGTCCACATTTCAATGAATCGTTCGTAATTGCTCAAATAGGGCTGTGCCTTAAAAATTTATTGTGGTTAGAACACTACATAATTGGCGACGAGGTGAACAAGAACCATGGCAGCCAACGGTAGAGTAAGCGAAGTCGACCAAGATGTTGACTCATGGACAGCGTATGACGAACGTGGGTCAGTGCGGCGTGCGGCGTGCGGCGTGCGGCGTGCGGCGTGCGGCGTGCGGCGTGCGGCGTGCGGCGTGCGGCGTGCGGTGTGTGTGTGTGTGTGTGTGTGTGTGTCAGGGCATCGGACTGTCGGTCGAGGGGGCCGGGTATCGAAACCACCTGCAGCCGTTTCACTTTACCTGTGAATTTCTCAAAAGTGTTTATTGGAGATTGGTCACTGGTTCCAGAACGTTATACAGCCGTACGACCGCTTACAGGGCTGGGAAACAAATACTAACAATTGTTTTTGTGAACCGCCTGAATCACGTAATATAAGATATATTACTTAACTTTAAGCTTAAGTAACACATAGTCTTGCTCAAATCGACAACTCTAAAGAAACTAGTGGTGATAATTTGACTGCGTCGATCATCATGCACCATATGAACGTCCACTTCGTCACGAAGCACCTGTCTTAGTTTACCGCAGAATGTCTGACTGTTTCGTTGTGTTTGTGTGTTGTTGTTTCGTTGTGTGGTTTAATTCTTCAACCATGATCTACGTACTCGATACCTACAAGTATATTGGCCGCTACACAATAAAGTGACATCCACCTTAGCAATGGGTGAATTTATGTCACCGTTTGCACCTATCAAATAAATATATTTTCGTTACACGTAATGCGCATTGTCTACAAGTAACTTACAGCCAATGGCTTCAATTTCTTTGCGACGTCTTCGTCGACGTAGCGAATCGGAACTTTGACGAACTGCTTCCTGCGTTCCTTCGCCTCGAGGTATTCCACGTGCAACGCCCGGATGCGGTAACCCTGCAGCGCGATCACGGTGCAGTTTTTGGCGAGGAAGAAATAGTTGGAATATGTGGAGATGTTGTAGCTGAAGATCATGATGCAGCGGACGACGGCGTAAGGTCCGTCGAGCATCATAAGAGACACACAAATGCCCCACGCCTCCGTCTCGATCAGGTGGGCGAATCGTTTCTTCAGGTTCCTTCGTTTGTCGCCAGGTGGCGCGTCTTCGTCGTCGTCGGTTCCGTCGTGTTTCGCCGTGACGACGAAGCCAAACTACAGACAGACAGCGCCATTTGTAGTTTACATTGCATTACCAAGATGTGGTAGGTTCTGGTAATGTGATAATGTGTATGTACCAGGATGCTAAGCCTCGGGAGCAATAGTAACTGATCAGTACAGCTTGGCAATGCTACCACTTACGGCCAACCAAACACGAAAAGTGCAAAACTTGGCGTCGGAGTTCGTAGGATTGAACAGTGTGGCATCATTACCTACAACATGTCAACCACTTATATATATGTGGCTTAGAATAGAACTGATTCGTCCCACTTGGTTATTGGTCACAGAAACTGGTGTATTAGTTGAAACGCATATACCCGGCTTTCGGCAAAAACACAATCAGTTCCTCTAGTAAAAATTTCTGTCGCTGTGAGAGAACGAGGAAGACAAAGGAGGACTCCCGTCTGGGCTTCTGTTCCAAAGATTCAATGATTCTGCTGTTGTAAAGCCAACGCATCCAGGATATACATCTACTGCGTGTTCGCCCCGAGGACGCCTCCTTAGTGAAGTATGGCTCCAGTTCGTAGCACATACGTACTTGGTCGACTGGCCACATGTGTGGACAAAATGCGCAACAACATCAAAATGCACAACGACATCACCATTTTGAAAGTCCTACCACAATTACCACAACGTCAAATGGAAACCTTTCGTGTTCTACAGGCTGTGACATTGTCTCACCGCCTGCATGCCACAGCAAGACAACTGCGTGGAAAAGGAAGGACAGCAGAATCTAATGAGACGTTCATCTGCAGGTTGTAAGTCTACCTGGTGCAGACACACGCGCCAAGGCACGTGTTGGAAACACGATCACTGATTACAGACGCTTTTCATGTGCACATCAAACGTACTCGTTATAAGTCCATGACTGGGACTGGGAAGCAGAATAATTGGAAGGAGAAGACTGGGAAAGAGAAGACTGTGAAGGAGAAGACTGGGAAGAAGAATACTGAGAAGGAGAAGACTGGGAAGAAGAATACTGAGAAGGAGAAGACTGGGAAGAAGAATACTGAGAAGGAGAAGACTGGGAAGAAGAATACTGAGAAGGAGAAGACTGGGAAGAAGAATAGTGAGAAGGAGAAGACTTGGAAGAAGAATACTGAGAAGGAGAAGACTGGGAAGAAGAATACTGAGAAGGAGAAGACTTGGAAGAAGAATACTGAGAAGGAGAAGACTGGGAAGAAGAATACTGAGAAGGAGAAGACTGGGAAGAAGAATACTGAGAAGGAGAAGACTGGAAAGAAGAATACTGAGAAGGAGAAGACTGGGAAAAAGGCGACTGGGAAAGAGAAGACGTGGAAGGAACATACTGGGAAAGAAAAAAAACTGGGAAGGAAAAGACTTGGAAGAAGAATACTGAGAAGGAGAAGACTTGGAAGAAGAATACTGAGAAGGAGAAGACTGTGAAGAAGAATACTGAGAAGGAGAAGACTGGGAAGAAGAATACTGAGAAGGGGAAGACTGGGAAGAAGAATACTGAGAAGGAGAAGACTGGGAAGAAGAATACTGAGAAGGAGAAGACTGGGAAGAAGAATACTGAGAAGAAGAAGACTGGGAAGAAGAATACTGAGAAGGAGAAGACTGGGAAGAAGAATACTGAGAAGGAGAAGACTGGGAAGAAGGCGACTGGGAAAGAGAAGACGTGGAAGGAACAGACTGGGAATGAAAAAACTGGAAAGGTAAAGACTGGGAAGGACAAGACTGGGAAGGAGAAGGGAAACAAAAATCGGGGACAAAAAGGAGAGCTATAACCTGGAAGAAAGAGCTGACTGACTTTCCAGAAGAAACAGATAGATATGTCTTATCCATCTCCACCAAATTGGCACTGCCAGTCACAATGTGAAACTGTTCAATAGGAACGACCTGTGTATCTGCCATTTTGTTTTTGTGATTTGGGATGAAACATTCCAAATAAGGACCGGTTTCGATCGACCTGACTCGCCTGCATGATGCTCCAGGACCATGTGACGAGGACCATGGTGACGAGGCCGGGGTATGGTAGGATGGTCCTCTCGTTGAGCACCGAGAAGAAGTCGGTGATGTCTGAGGCCGTGCCGAGGTAGACGAGCAGCAGCGAGGACAGCTGGTCGCGAGAGAGGTCGCCCTTCGGCAGCAGCCAGCGGCCGAAGATGACGACGACAAGCAGCGCCTGCTCCAGCATCAGCACCCACTCGTCGTTCGTCAGCGTCACGGCCGTGTACTTGGCCGCGTCGTCCTGCAACCGTCAACAGTGGCGGTAGGAGAGAACGATGGCGGTATGACAGAACGATGACGGTAGGACAGAACGATGGCGGTAGGACAGAACGATGGCGTGTACTTGGCCGCGTCGTCCTGCAACCGTGAACAATGGCGGTAGGACAGAACGATGGCGGTAGGACATAACGAAGGCAGTATGACAGAACGATGGCAGTAGGACAGAACCATGACAGTAGGACAGAACGTTGGCAGTAGGACAGAACGTTGGCAGCAGGACAGAACGATGGCATTAGGACAGAACGATAGGGGTAGGACAGAACAATAGGGGCAGGACAGAACGATAAGTGAGGACAGGACAGAACGATAGAGGTAGGACAGAACGATAGAGGTGTCGGTAGGGCAGAACGATGTCGATAGGACAGAACGATGGCGGTAGGACAGAACGATGGCGGTAGGACAAAACGATGGCGGTAGGACAGAACGATGGCGGTAGGACAGAACGATGGCGGTAGGACAGAACGAAGGCGGTAGGACAGAACGATGGCGGTAGGACAGAACGATGGCGGTAGGACAGAACGATGGCGGTAGGGCAGAACGATGTCGGTAGGATAGAACGAAGGCGGTAGGACAGAACGACGGTAGGACAGAACGATGGCGGTAGGACAGAACGATGGCGGTAGGACAGAACGATGGCGGTAGGACAGAACGACGTCGGTAGGGCGCTTGATGAACTCTTATTAAAACAAATGGTTCACACCGGAGAAAGCCAGCGACATTTACACCGAATTACAACGATGGTGAAAACAACCGAAACCAGATATTCAATTCTATGTGGCGATGTTTTTGATAAGGACGAGTGGTCGGGTGACGGACGCACGCACGCACGCTCACTCGCACGCGCACACGCAAGCAAGCAAGCACGCACGTTGTGTGGTCGTTGACAGGGCTCAAGAGCCTACCGTGGCGAGGGGCGACGCTGCCCGGGTGTTGTTGGCCTGCAGTCTCCAGCGGTCCAACTTGTCCAGCTCCAGAATAAAGATGGCCGGCACGATACATAGAAGATACAACAACACACACGGGGACAACCTGGCGACAGAACCATCAACAATTTATATGTCAGCAGTAAACACGAGGACAACCTGGCGAGAGAGCCATCTACAATCTATTTGTCAACAGTAAACACGAGGACAACTTGGCGAGAGAGCCATCAACAATCTATTTGTCAACAGTAAACACGAGGACAACCTGGCGAGAGAGCCATCTACAATCTATTTGTCAACAGTAAACACGAGGACAACTTGGCGAGAGAGCCATCAACAATCTATTTGTCAACAGTAAACACGAGGACAACCTGGCGACAGAACCATCAACAATCTATTTGTCAACAGTAAACACGAGGACAACCTGGCGACAGAACCATCAACAATCTATTTGTCAACAGTAAACACGAGGACAACCTGGCGAGAGAGCCATCAACAATATATTTGTCAACAGTAAACACGAGGACAACCTGGCGAGAGAGCCATCAACAATCTATTTGTCAACAGTAAACACGAGGACAACTTGGCGAGAGAGCCATCAACAATCTATTTGTCAACAGTAAACACGAGGACAACCTGGCGACAGAACCATCAACAATCTATTTGTCAACAGTAAACACGAGGACAACCTGGCGAGAGAGCCATCAACAATATATTTGTCAACAGTAAACACGAGGACAACCTGGCGAGAGAGCCATCAACAATCTATTTGTCAACAGTAAACACGAGGACAACTTGGCGAGAGAGCCATCAACAATCTATTTGTCAACAGTAAACACGAGGACAACCTGGCGAGAGAGCCATCAACAATCTATTTGTCAACAGTAAACACGAGGACAACCTGGCGAGAGAGCCATCAACAATCTATTTGTCAACAGTAAACACGAGGACAACTTGGCGAGAGAGCCATCAACAATCTATTTGTCAACAGTAAACACGAGGACAACCTGGCGAGAGAGCCATCAACAATCTATTTGTCAACAGTAAACACGAGGACAACCTGGCGAGAGAGCCATCAACAATCTATTTGTCAACAGTAAACACGAGGACAACCTGGCGAGAGAGCCATCAACAATCTATTTGTCAACAGTAAACACGATGACAACCTGGCGAAGAAGTCATCAACAATCTATTTGTCAACAGTAAACACGATGACAACCTGGCGAAGAAGTCATCAACAATCTATTTGTCAACAGTAAACACGAGGACAACCTGGCGAAAGAGCCATCAACAATCTATTTGTCAACAGTAAACACGAGCACAACCTGGCGAGAGAGCCATCAACAATCTATTTGTCAACAGTAAACACGAGGACAACCTGGCGAGAGAGCCATCAACAATATATTTGTCAACAGTAAACACGAGGACAACCTGGCGAAGAAGTCATCAACAATCTATTTGTCAACAGTAAAGACGAGGACAACCTGCGAGAGAGCCATCAACAATAGATTTGTCAACTGTAAACACGAGGACAACCTGGCGAAAGAGCCATCAACAATCTATGTGTCAGCAGTAAGCAGTAAACACGACGACAACATTTCAACCAGTGACTGTCATATATCGTTACTCGAGAATGTTTTATATTTGTTTCCTATGTACAGTTTTATCTCAAGCGCATTGAGATTTTTAACAAGATCTGACAAGATTAACAAAGATCCAAGGCAAATTACCTAGATGGAAGTGGACAAGAAAGCCATTGGCTTGTCGAGAGTCCAACATTTTTTCATTTAAGGGTAACTCGCCCTTCTGAAATTTTTTCAATTTTGTTTTTATACATATTCACGCTGCTAGCATTTACGCTAATAATTTGTTCCAATCATTTATTGTCCTCTGTAATAATAAGTATTTCCTGACATCCAATCTACACTGATCCTTCGCTAATGTTACTTCATGTCCTCTAGATTTTCTATCTTTCTTAAGTGAGAAAAAAATATTTCTATCAATATTTTTATACCCATTCAATATCTTAAAAACTTCAATTCGATCTCCTCTTAACCTCCTGGTTGTCAAACCACATTATTTTAGGCGTTCTTCATAACAAAGGTCTCTTTTTAGGATTTTTCGAAACCACACTATATAAGAAATACTTCATGTATTTATTGATTACCAATACAAATCGCGAGGACACCGAAAGCCACGACTCGTCACTCACCACTTTCACTGTCTGATCCCAACACGACTCTCCACTTACACTCTTTGTTCCGTCTGATCCCAACACGACTCTCCACTTCCACTCTTTGTTCCGTCTGATCCCAACACGACTCACCACTTCCACTCTTTGGTCCGTCTGATCCCAACACGACTCACCACTTCCACTCTTTGTTCCGTCTGAACCCAACATGACTCACCACTTCCACTCTTTGGTCGGTCTGATCCGAACACGACTCACCACTTCCATTCCTTGGCCCATCTGATCCCAATACGACTCACCACTTCCACTATTTGGTCTCGGTCTGATTCGAACACAACTCACCACTTCCACTCTTTGGTCGGTCTGATCCGAACACGACTCACCACTTCCATTCCTTGACCTGTTTGATCTCAACACAACTCACCACTTCCACTCATTGGTCTATCTGATCCCAACACTACTCACCACTTCAATTCCTTGGCCCGTCTGATCCTAACACGACTCACCACTTCCACACTTTGGTCCGTCTGAACCTAACACGACTCACCACTTCCACTCCTTGGCCCGTCTGATCCTAACACGACTCACCACTTCCACTCTTTGGTCGGTCTGATCCGAACACAACTCACCACTTCCATTCCTTGACCTGTTTGATCTCAACACAACTCACCACTTCCACTCATTGGTCTATCTGATCCCAACACTACTCACCACTTCAATTCCTTGGCCCGTCTGATCCTAACACGACTCACTACTTCCACACTTTGGTCCGTCTGAACCTAACACGACTCACTACTTCCACTCCTTGGCCCGTCTGATCCTAACACGACTCACCACTTCCACTCCTTGGCCAGTCTGATCCTAACACGACTCACCACTTCCACTCCTTGGCCCGTCTGATCCTAACACGACTCACCACTTCCACTCCTTGGCCGTTCTGATCCTAACACGACTCACCACTTCCACTCCTTGGCCCGTCTGATCCTAACACGACTCACCACTTCCACTCCTTGGCCCGTCTGATCCTAACACGACTCACCACTTCCACTCCTTGGCCCGTCTGATCCTAACACGACTCACCACTTCCACTCCTTGGCCCGTCTGATCCTAACACGACTCACCACTTCCACTCCTTGGCCCGTCTGATCCCAAGTACAACAAAACTCTCGACAAACATCAGGATGAATGAGACCCCCAGCACCCAGTAGAGGTCGCTCTTGACGACGGTCACGCGCCACACGGTGAGCAAGGCGTGCAGCAGAAACATCTGGCGCGTGACGATGCACTTGAGCGCGTCGAAGAACTTCTTCCCTCCGAAGCAGCAGTTCGCGTATGCTTTATAAAAAAATAAGTTTACCTCATTTATCGTAATATATCATCCAAATTAATTTTCGGTTTTGGTGGTGTACCACACGTTTTAATCGAGGGCGTCATTAATAATAACATATACACAGAACAGTTTTAAAGCACTACATAATAATGGATTCACGCTGGCACACACATTGCACGCACGCACGCACGCACGCACGCACGCACGCACGCACGCACGCACGCACGCGCGCGTCAGTGGTTTTGATTACTAAGCCAATGTATAGTATGCCATGCTGCGTCAACCTTTTTGAATAAAAAAGGGAACACTTATCAATTAATCGTTTGTCAATTTATAATATCTACACAATCATATCATATCCACGCTAACAACGCCATAATACACACGAAAGCATTAATCCAACGGCAGTCTAAATGGTTCATTTCATAAAATTTTTAACATCATATGTTTTGTTATAGAGGACATACATAAATATTCCCTATATATATAAATAAATATAAAGATTTTTGAAAGGTCTTCACATGCTCGATATCCGTAGACAGAATATTTTATTCCATGAACATAATTATGCGGGAGTCAGAGGGACTACGATGTCATTTAGACAAATAAATTCTGTTACACACGAATCACAAACTATAGTTTGCTCTGAAAACTATAATAAATATGTTATTGCTATTAATGTCACGTGCTGTGGTTTTGTATGTAAATTCTGGGGGTAAAAGAAATAGTTTATACATTCACTGTTAACCCCGTTAAGCGTAAAAATCAATCAATATTATTCCATCCTTTCTATATAATTCCGTTCTTTTTATTCCTTTTAGAAGATCAAGTATATAAAACAGTTACTAGTGCTTACTACAGGGTTTCTCAGTACCGACTTATATGCATAAATGTATAGGAAAAATATTGTCCCTTTGTTAAAGTTTGTTAACATAATTAATCATTGCCATGTTTATTATTTTGTTTGACCAGGAAATAAACCATAATTCTAAAGTAAAGCAGTGAAACTTAGACAAATGTAACATTTCTAATGATTTGTAATGTTTATTATTTCAGGCCTCAATGTATATACTGTACTTGTGAGATGCATATAAAGCAAGAAAAACGTTTTGTCTACAAATCCATTGTTATCCGTGAATCCACACTTCATTCCGTATGTTTTATTACTTTTAGCAGATAAAACTATTGGACTATTTTTATTTGACGTAAAAAAACGATATATACTAAAACATTGGTGCTTTTCTCTAATGAACATATTCATACTTCAGTGTCACATTAATGCACAACAGTGTAAATTGTCTTACCAAAACTACAGAGTGGCATTTAATGTAATTAAATAATACTACTAGAATCAAAAGAAAAACAGTTTTCGAATCGATTTATTACAAGATTTTGCACTTTATTCTTTACATCCAAAATATGTGTTACCAATGAATCCACGATTGTTCAAAGTGATCCTGGTCCGTTGATGTTCAAGATAGGCATAATTGAATAGCTGTTATGAAAAAAACACAGACCTACAAAATGTGCTTACATATTTGTCCCAACGTCGCTGTGAAGAAGGAAGGACAGCTAACACCCTACCACGTTTGAAAGCATATCTGGCTACAAAAATGCAATATTGTTTACTATCATGGAAAATAATTAAACAATACAAATTCTAATTAATTTATGTTTTATTAGATAAACAGATGTCTTTTCTGAATGGGCCAAACCTATTCTATTTTTAAAATATATGGGACGTAAATTTGTAAGAGGGCATAAAAGAAGGCGTCCTGTGGGTTTGTGGTTAGCATTAATAGAAATGACTTCAACTTCACCAATTTACTTCACCAAGGGTTGAAACTTTTTCCCGAAAATACACAGGATCGAAAATAAATGCAGCACATCAGTAAAATTTAGTGACGGGCATTTTGCCACGTATATGCCATACTTCGTGTCTGACATTATTTGTTATGTTTGCTATGTTATGTTTTAAAGCCAGTCAGTCCCAACCGACTTTAACAATAAACGTCATGTAGTCGAAGGCAGAAATCAACAGCTATCGGAAACAAGTGGTGCCTACCTTCTCTGCGCGACTTGATTCTGACTGTCCCGTTGTGTGGCTTTGAACCGTGTAGCATGCCTGTAGACGTTCCGTTGAGCGGTATTGGCACGTGCTCCATCGACAACATTGTGGGTTTGGGTTAGAAGTGTATATTTTGAGTATAAGAAACAATGTCTTCAGTCATTTCATCAATGTCCAAAGATGAATAGTCCGAGATTCCTTCTCGACTTTATTGGAGATCGCTACTACGGCGCTATCGAAAATTTTAATCAATTTGTATGAGTAGTTTAATATCAATTGACTAGCAATATAGGGATTTCGTTACCGTCGGCTCAATTTTGATGTTTTAGGAACTGACCCGTATCTGTGAAAACGCTATTGCAATTGTTTCTGTTCAACACACCCGTGTCTATGTTCAACACGTCCGTGTCTATGTTCAACACAACGTGTCTACGTCCGTGTCCGTGTCTTTTGCACCCGCGGAAATGCAAAACCAACGTGTGTTTGCTGCGCTAATATCTTATCCAATGTGATCATTCCAATATCAATATTATGATGTCGATGTAACTTTTAAATGTCTTCTCTTTTCCAGAACAGCGTAGCGTCACCATTTACAGCTTACAAAGCATCCATATAATATTTGCAACTTCAAGAAGAACCTGCTTCAAGTACATAGTCTACAATATTATTAGCGATCTAAATCAACTCGCATTGTGTCGTGTGCATCCTTATTTGCACGGCCAGACGTTTGCTTTGTGCTGGTTCTACCAATTTGTGCGTCGTGTTTTTTTCAGCATCGAAAACACATCGCTCATGACGTGTAAATACAATAACACTAGACGCAACCTTGAAAAAAAACTGTAGTAGTCTAGCGATAAAACAGCAATACAATAGAAGAACGTGATTGTCGCCGTCTGTTCGTGCCACTGTTTGTTCGTGCCACTATCTGTTCGTGTCGCTGTATGTTCGTGCCACTGTCTGTTCGTGCCCGTGCAGTTTGTTCTCATTTAACCCACGTTTCACTATCTGCTTCCTTACTATCACTGCCGTTCTGCACTGGTTCTTCCGACACGCTTGGTTTGTTCTGCCACACCTGACACGCTTGGTTTGTTCTGCCACACCTGACACGCTTGGTTTGTTCTGCCACACCTGACACGCTTGGTTTGTTCTGCCACACCTGACACGCTTGGTTTGTTCTGCCACACCTGACACGCTTGGTTTGTTCTGCCACACCTGACACGTTTGGTTTGTTCTGCCACACCTGAGACTCTTGGTTTGTTCTGCCACACCTGACACGCTTGGTTTGTTCTGCCACACCTGACCCGTTGAGCACTACCGTGGATCTCACGACTAGCAGCCGTGCAAGTACCGGCAGTCGGCCTACGTGGCAGTCCTGGTTGGATACTATCCAATTTCACACAAATCGTATTGGAAGTCGTTAACTACGTAGTTATTTCACAACACGACTCACTGTTTGCCGTCAATAAACATGCCAATCTATAGAATGCAATATTGATCGCCACATTCTTAATGAAATCGCAATTTTTAATATAAATGAAACCCGAGCAGCGATGAATGGTCGCTGTAGCACTGCAAATTTACTCAACTAAGAAACCATTACCGACAGCCAAAGGCAACAAAACTCTACTCAGAGGCAACCATGATGCGATAGATTGCAATAACGGTTGCTTTCGCACTTGACATTCTAATCAGTGTGCTTATTGTTATATGCATACGTATAAACTTAATTACAGGTTATCTTCCGCGGGCCCAGTAACTCACGCATGCAATGCCACGCATGACGTCTTGCGTATATAATTCGCACTTATGTGAACATTTGCTAGTAGCATAGAACTGCATTAATAAGTATTAAATAAATGTGTCAATCATAGTAGTTGCAGAAATATAAATATATATATATATATATATATATATATATATATATATATATATATATATATATATATATATATATATATATATATATATGTCCATATGCTTTCTAAACTCGCATTTTACGTGCCAACATGTCTAGATATCGAATTCATCTGAATGTTGTATCGGGGGGGGGGGGGGGGATTTATTCCCGCATTTTTTTGTGGGGAGGGTTTGTTCCCCCACTTTTGTGTATATCATTGTAAATACTCTAGCTAGCACTATATACATATAATTATGTATGCTTGTCTGCACATAGGTATCTTTCCCTCTTTGTATGCTGTCGCTTTGTATAAGAGCAGCAAGGGTTTTTTGATAAGGACTGTCTTTGGCAGTTGCTAGCTACAGTAGAAAATATCACTAATGTTAAATCTCATCTGGTATTGTTTACTAATTGGTCATACACACCAGCTTCATCAGTAATGTACCAGACTGTGCACAATTTGTGGCAGACTTTGTTACTGTGTGCACAGCGGCAATCCTTGTTGGATATGAATAAAACTGGATTGCCCATTACCAACCTACCAAGTAGTTGGTGTATTTATACAAACAGAGAAAGGGCTGCTAGAGCGTGTCCCCATTTCATTATAAACACAAATACGCCGGGAGTCAATGGGGTATCAAACTACGAAAAAAACACGAAACATATATATATATATATATATATATATATATATATATATATATATATATATATATATATATATATATATATAAATGGTGGGCGGTGGGAAATTGGTCTCACCAACCGGTGGATCGAGATGGGAGGTTGGCCTCAAAAAAGGTGAGATATGGGAGGTTGAGAACTGTGCCACATCCTATTACGGGAAGCATGACGAGGGTCAATACACCACTGCCACTTACAGACCACGCTTGACACGACCACTGCCACTTACAGACCACGCTGAACACGGTCAGTGGGAGAAACGTGTTGCAGAAGGAACAGCTGCCGTGAAACACCGGCAAAGGACGTATTCAATTGTCACAAACATATATATGACGATTTTCCGCCAGGTGTTGTCTTCGGGTCACTACTGGAAATCGCATCGACGGCGCAAAGAAACATGAACAGTCGCCAATGGTGAACATTAATTGCGCCAGTCCTGAAATCCAGTAACGTTTTTTTTTATAGAGGAACATATTGGAATCAATCTGTCCTTAAAACAACGAAATGATTCTGAATCGAATACAGCTGTAAAAACCTAAATGGAGCTTGGATGTGTGCCTCGTCCCAAAGCGTCCGGTCACCTATTGCTCAGCGATATTAGGACGAGACGACGACGAGCCCGCGCGTGTGCCTCGTCCCAAGGCGTCCGGTCACCTCTTACGTTGACAACAGGAACGACCAGGAACGAGCGGCCAGAGAGACTTGGCGAGAGATCAAAGTGTAGAAGAAATTCGCCAGGTGAATTCAGGAATCTGATTCAATGATGATGATTATTATTACTACTAAAATTTGTAAAGCGCCATATATCCGAGACCAGCCCCTTCATGGTTGCGTACAATCAATGTAACAAACCATACATAATATTATATCCGAGACCAGCCCCTTCATGTTTGCGTACAATCAATGTAACAAACCATACATATACACTCAACAATAATAACTTATATAAACATATTATCTATTATGTACACTTCCCTCATTCTTTCTCATATTAATTACGGTCGACTGATCTGGGGTCGTCAGGCACAGCGAATCTTAAACAACAGAACAAAAAACAATAAGAATAATGTCTTTGAATAAATATAATGTATTTGAATAAATATAATGTCTTTGAATAAATATAATGTCTTTGAATAAATATAATGTCTTTGAATAAATATGTCTTTGAATAAATATGATGTCTTTGAATAAATATAATGTATTTGAATAAATGTCTTTGATTAAATATAATGTCTCTGAATAAATATAATGTCTTCGAATAAATATAATGTCTTTGGATAAATATAATGTCTTTGAATAAATATAATGTGTTTGAAAAAATATGTCTTTGAATAAATATAATGTATTTGAATAAATATAATGTATTTGAATAAATATAATGTCTTTGAATAAATATAATGTTTTTGAATAAATATGTCTTTGAATAAATATAATGTCTTTGAATAAATATAATGTCTTTGAATAAATATAATGTATTTGAATAAATGTCTTCGAATAAATATAATGTCTTTGGATAAATATAATGTCTTTGAATAAATATAATGTCTTTGAATAAATATAATGTCTTTGAATAAATATGATGTCTTTGAATAAATATAATGTGTTTGAAAAAATATGTTTTTGAATAAATATAATGTATTTGAATAAATATAATGTCTTTGAATAAATATGATGTTTTTGAATAAATATAATGTGTTTGAAAAAATATGTTTTTGAATAAATATAATGTATTTGAATAAATATAATGTCTTTGAATAAATATAATGTCTTTGAATAAATATGTCTTTGAATAAATATAATGTCTTTGAATAAATATGTCTTCGAATAATATATCTTCAAATAAATATAATATCTTTGAATAAATATAATGTCTTTGAATAAATATGATGTCTTTGAATAAATATAATGTCTTTGAATAAATGTAATGTCTATGAATAAATGTCTTTGAATAAATATAATGTCTTTGAATAAATATAATGTCTTTGAATAAATATAATGTCTTCGAATAATATAATATCTTCGAATAAATGTCTTTGAATAAATATAATGTCTTTGAATAAATATGATGTCTTTGAATAAATATAATGTCTTTGAATAAATGTCTGTAAAAAATATATTTTTGAATAAATATAATGTCTTTGAATAAATGTAATGTCTTTGAATAAATATATCTTTGAATAAATATAATGTCTTTGAATAAATATAATGTCTTTGAATAAATATAATGTCTTTGAATAAATATAATGTCTTTTGAATAAATATAATGTCTTTGAATAAATATAATGCACATACAACTGAGTGACGATTATAAACTGCAGCAACTTAATAATAACAATGATCTACCAGAATATTTAATCCACATCCCTTACATACACAATTTTGAAATTCATCAACACTACACATCAGTAAAAAATACTCTGTTTATTTTTAGAGTCAAGTATGAATATGTAAAAATATATCCGACATAATATTTTATCAGATATAGTTTTTGACAAACTAGTATTCATGATTGAATATATCATATTACATTATAATAGAGGCAGTTAACAATACTCCAAGCTTTATCATTGATAACACTTATATGCATAGTCTATGTGGTTTCACCACTTATATTAAAAACTGTCTAATTATGAATATCATTGCCGTATTCCAAATTACTACCTGTGTAAGAATTAAGATACTGTAAACACAATGCATATATTATAATATGTAAATGTGTCATATTTAACAGCTTTAGATGAATATAGTCATGCGAGTGACAACTTTGTCTATGTGTATTTTGACTGTACAGATATTGAACTTTCAGTTGTTTTTAGACCTAAAACCAATTAAATACATTAACATGTTGTATCAAACACTATGAAAATATACCTGTCTGAAGGATGGAATTACAGATGATTCACTGGCACTTTTGCAGTCTTGGTAACATAATATTGAGAACGTTCCACGATTATAACAGCAGCACATTAAATAACATAAAACTATTATAAAGTGTCTATATACAAAATTCATTTATTCACATTTGTACAGCCCAATCCTTCCCTTTCAATATACACAGAATACACTGTTTGCGTGCCTCACTGCAATGTTATTACAGTTTTCAGACAGATTCACTAATAGTAAAACAAATTTATACAGCACTAATCTGCCAACTTAAACTCAAACGTTTACACTCTCGTAATGTCAATAACCGACATACATGTAACGCAGTTCATATTGCTTACACTTGCTTGTACAAGTGGACATCATATTGCTTACACTTGCTTGTACAAGTGGACATCATATTGCTTACACTTGCTTGTACAAGTGGACATCATATTGCTTACACTTGCTTGTACAAGTGGACAACCAAACAACATGTCTTAGAATAAACAGGAAAGCAACTAAATCATCACAAATCACTTAGTATATATTTGCTAATTTTGCAATAGCAACAATCATTGACAATACTCCAGTTTTCATGCACCAATCTTCATTGTGATAAATTCCAAATTAGCACAGGTTAAACACAATATATTATGATTCACTAACTGTGGCACATTCTACGAAATTATTTTGGTAGGCAGCCACACAAAGCCCTACATCATCAGAAGTACTGGTTGAAACCAGCCTGGTTACATACCAGCATCACTACATGTCAAACAACAGACATCTTGCATAGATAGCAGTTGACAATGACAGCTTCTAACACTGTCGGTGTATCATGATAGTTAGTTAATGAGTTAATGTGTACCACAATACAGACTTATTATGTTGTCTACAAAGGTTTATATTGTTTTAACAGGTGAACAAATTGCTGTGGATATGTACACAGATACCCACACAGGGAAACACATGTTGTGTCAGCCCTACGTGTGTTACATGTACACAGATACCCACACAGGGAAACACATGTTGTGTCAGCCCTACATGTGTTACATGTACACAGATACCCACACAGGGAAACGCATGTTGTGTCAACCCTATGTGTGTTACATGTACACAGATACCCACACAGGGAAACGCATGTTGTGTCAACCCTACGTGTGTTACATGTACATAGATACCCACACAGGGAAACACATGTTGTGTCAGCCCTATGTGTGTTACATGTACACAGATACCCACACAGGGAAACGCATGTTGTGTCAGCCCTACGTGTGTTACATGTACACAGATACCCACACAGGGAAACGCAAGTTGTGTCAGCCCTACGTGTGTTACATGTACACAGATACCCACACAGGGAAACACATGTTGTGTCAGCCCTACGTGTGTTACATGTACACAGATACCCACACATGGAAACACATGTTGTGTCAGCCCTACGTGTGTTACATGTACACAGATACCCACACAGGGAAACACATGCTGTGTCAGCCCTACGTGTGTTACATGTACACAGATACCCACACAGGGAAACACATGTTGCATCAGCCCTACGTGCGTTACATGTACACAGATACCCACACAGGGAAACGCATGCTGCATCAACCCTACGTGCGTTACATGTACATAGATACCCACACAGGGAAACGCATGTTGTGTCAACTCTACGTGTGTTACATGTACACAGATACCCACACAGGGAAACGCATGTTGTGTCAGCCCTACGAGTGTTACATGTACACAGATACCCACACAGGGAAACGCAAGTTGTGTCAGCCCTACGTGTGTTACATGTACATAGATACCCACACAGGGAAACACATGTTGTGTCAGCCCTACGTGTGTTACATGTACACAGATACCCACACAGGGAAACACATGTTGTGTCAACCCTACGTGTGTTACATGTACACAGATACCCACACAGGGAAACACATGTTGTGTCAACCCTACGTGTGTTACATGTACATAGATACCCACACAGGGAAACACATGTTGTGTCAGCCCTACGTGTGTTACATGTACACAGATACCCACACAGGGAAACACATGTTGTGTCAGCCCTACGTGTGTTACACGTACACAGATACCCACACAGGGAACACATGTTGTGTCAGCCCTACGTGTGTTACACAGGTAATGAATGAAAGGAAGAATGATCTGGAAAGAAATAATAGGTTGAACTGAGGTTTCTGCTTCTGCTTAACAAGTGTGTCTGAGCAGTTAATGACACCTGTTTATATTGGGTACTTTAGTGAAGCAACCCTGCGTGTTGACACAGTGAACTGGTGCAATAAGCCTGCTATATGAGTGCACCAATGCTGGCCCCTTGTAGCAACATACGCAGTATTTACCATCATTAAATAAAACGACAAAGGTAACATGATAGCCAAATAGCTAATGTCAAACAGAGCTAAGCTCAATACAAAACCAAAATTTAGTACATGCACCAGGCAATGATTACAATGGTAATCCAGTACATGGACCAGGCAATGATTACAATGGTAATCCAGTACATGGACCAGGCAATGATTACAACGGTAATCCAGTACATGCACCAGGCAATGATTACAACGGTAATCCAGTACATGGACCAGGCAATGATTACAATGGTAATCCAGTACATGCACCAGGCAATGATTACAACGGTAATCCAGTACATGGACCAGGCAATGATTACAATGGTAATCCAGTACATGCACCAGGCAATGATTACAACGGTAATCCAGTACATGCACCAGGCAGTGCTTACAACGGTAATCCAGTACATGGACCAGGCAATGATTACAATGGTAATCCAGTACATGCACCAGGCAATGATTACAATGGTAATCCAGTACATGCACCAGGCAATGATTACAACGGTAATCCAGTACATGGACCAGGCAATGATTACAATGGTAATCCAGTACATGCACCAGGCAATGATTACAACGGTAATCCAGTACATGCACCAGGCAAAGTATTGTTGTTGTATTGTATGATTACAGTTGTAATCTAGTGACAGACAATGATACTCTAGACATGTTTCAATGACAGACTGATACTCTGGCCATATTTCATTGACAGAGAGTGATACTCTAGCCATATTTCATTGACAGACAGAGATACTCTAGCCATATTTCATTGACAGACAGTGATACTCTAGCCATATTTCATTGACAGAGAGTGATACTCTAGCCATATTTCATTGACAGACAGTGATACTCTAGCCATATTTCATTGACAGAGAGTGATACTCTAGACATTTTTCACTGACAGAGAGTGATACTCTAGATATGTTTCATTGACAGAGAGTGATACTCTAGACATGATTCATTGACAGAGAGTGATACTGTAGACATGTTTCATTGACAGACAGTGACACTCTAGACATGTTTCATTGATAGACAGTGACACGCTGGACATGTTTCATTGATAGACAGTGATACTCTAGACATGTTTCATTGATAGACTGATACTCTGGACATGTTTCATTGATAGACAGTGATACTCTAGACATGTTTCATTGACAGACAGTGACACTCTAGACATGTTTCATTGACAGACAGTGACACTCTGGACATGTTTCATTGATAGACAGTGACACTCTAGACATGTTTCATTGATAGACAGTGATACTCTGGACATGTTTCATTGACAGACAGTGACACTCTAGACATGGTTCATTGACAGACAGTGATACTCTAGACATGGTTCATTGTGCTTTTAATGTTCTTAACTTTCTAATTCAGCCTTCATCAAGAAATGTTACTTGAATGATAATTTTTAAAATTCATGCTCTGTTTGCCAGTTTTATGATGTTGACAATCAAATAATGTTTGTTGGACAGAAGCAACAATGGCTGTTTCTTCTGTGTGGAGAGAGACTTCCATTGGACATCAGTCATCTAGATTTGTGCTTCTAAAAATCTCCCTCTGGGCCGTTTACATGAGCCATACAACTCCCCTCTCTTCCATGGGATCACTCCCACACAACTCCCCTCTCTTCCTGTTGAAGAGAGGGGAGTTGTGTGGGAGTGATCCATTGGAAAAGGGGGGAGCTGTATGGGTGTGATCCCGTGGAAGAGAGGGCGTTGTGTGCAAGTGATCTCATGGAAGAGAGGAGAGCTGTATGGGTGTGATCCCATGGAAGAGAGGGGAGTCGTGTGGGAGTGATCCCATGGAAGTGAGGGGAGTTGTGTGCGAGTGATCCCATGGAAGTGAGGGGAGTTGTGAGGGAATGATCATGTGGAAGAGAGGGGAGTTGTGTGGGAGTGATCCCATGGAAGTGAGGGGAGTTGTGTGCGAGTGATCCCATGGAAGTGAGGGGAGTTGTGAGGGAATGATCATGTGGAAGAGAGGGGAGTTGTGTGGGAGTGATCCCATGGAAGTGAGGGGAGTTGTGTGGGAGTGATCCCATGGAGGTGAGGGGAGTTGTGTGCGAGTGATCCCATGGAAGAGATGGGAGTTGTGTGGGAATGATCCTGTGGAAGAGAGGGGAGTTGTGTGGGAGTGATATCATGGAAGTGAGGGGAGTTGAGTGCGAGTGATCCCATGGAAGAGAGGGGAGTTGTGTGGGAGTGATCCCATGGAAGTGAGGGGAGTTGTGTGCGAGTGATCCCATGGAAGAGATGGGAGTTGTGTGGGAATGATCCTGTGGAAGAGAGGGGAGTTGTGTGGGAGTGATCCCATGGAAGTGAGGGGAGTTGTGTGCGAGTGATCCCATGGAAGTGAGTGGAGTTGTGTGCGAGTGATCCCATTGAAGTGAGTGGAGTTGTGTGGGAGTGATCCCATGGAAGAGAGGGGAGTTGTGTGGGAGTGATCCCATGGAAGTGAGGGGAGTTGTGTGCGAGTGATCCCATGGAAGAGAGGGGAGTTGTGTGCGAGTGATCCCATTGAAGTGAGTGGAGTTGTGTGGGAATGATCCTGTGGAAGAGAGGGAGTTGTGTGCGAGTGATCCCATGGAAGAGAGGGAGTTGTGTGCGAGTGATCCCATGGAAGTGAGGGGAGTTGTGTGCGAGTGATCCCATGGAAGAGAGGGGAGTTGTGTGTGAGTGATCCCATGGAAGAGAGGGGAGTTGTGTGCGAGTGATCCCATGGAAGAGATGGGAGTTGTGTGGGAATGATCCTGTGGAAGTGAGTGGAGTTGTGTGGGAATGATCCTGTGGAAGAGAGGGGAGTTGTGTGGGAGTGATCCCATGGAAGTGAGGGGAGTTGTGTGCGAGTGATCCCATGGAAGAGATGGGAGTTGTGTGGGAATGATCCTGTGGAAGAGAGGGGAGTTGTGTGCGAGTGATCCCATGGAAGTGAGGGGAGTTGTGTGCGAGTGATCCCATGGAAGAGAGGGGAGTTGTGTGCGAGTGATCCCATTGAAGTGAGTGGAGTTGTGTGGGAATGATCCTGTGGAAGAGAGGGAGTTGTGTGCGAGTGATCCCATGGAAGAGAGGGAGTTGTGTGCGAGTGATCCCATGGAAGTGAGGGGAGTTGTGTGCGAGTGATCCCATGGAAGAGAGGGGAGTTGTGTGGGAGTGATCCCATGGAAGAGAGGGGAGTTGTGTGCGAGTGATCCCATGGAAGAGAGGGGAGTTGTGTGCGAGTGATCCCATTGAAGTGAGTGGAGTTGTGTCGGAATGATCCTGTGGAAGAGAGGGAGTTGTGTGCGAGTGATCCCATGGAAGAGATGGGAGTTGTGTGGGAATGATCTTGTGGAAGAGAGGGGAGTTGTGTGGGAGTGATCCCATGGAAGTGAGGGGAGTTGTGTGCGAGTGATCCCATGGAAGTGAGTGGAGTTGTGTGCGAGTGATCCCATGGAAGAGAGGGGAGCTGTGTAGGAATGATCCCGTGGAAGAGAGGGAGTTGTGTGGGAGTGCTCCCGTGGAAGAGAGGATGCAGTCATGTTGTTGTTCAACACTAGTGGTTTGACGACACGGCCGAGCAGTGGAAAAAGGGCCAAACAACTGTTAAGTTTGGTAGATAGAGGCAGAATGCCACAGTCATTCCTCTGTTAGACACGCTGTCATGTTAAGATTGGTAGATAGTGGCAGAATGCCACACAGTCATTCCTCTGTTAGACACGCTGTCATGTTAAGATTGGTAGGTAGTGGCAGAATGCCACACAGTCATTCCTCTGTTAGACACGCTGACATGTCAAGTTATCATTGCCTCAATTTGACACGTTGTTTGATAATTACATATAATTGAATATATGTAAGATGCACATTTATCTCCCAAAAGATAGTTGATGTGCTCTGTACATATGTTTCTCAAGCTTGACTTGGTTCAACAATTAAAACAACACTTTTGGCAGCATTTGTAGTTGGCTTTGTTACGCCATAATTTTCACAGACATTTCACTGGAACATTCCCAGATAAACCTACCTAAATGCACTAGCCACAGAAATAGCAATATCTGTGTGACAACTGACCACTTAAACAGAGTTACCAACCCTCCAGGTTGTCACCTGGTCACTGGTCAGGTGGCTGGACTAGGGGCAGTTCACTAGACGTTGTCCGGAGTTGGCAGTGAGCATCCGAGTCTCGCCGTGTGAACAGTGTGACGCCGGCCGAGTACCAGGCTGGGATCTGGACATGAGTGGTCAGCTGTGGCCGGAAACCAGTAACCAGTGACATGCGGTCTTCTCGCAGCACATTGACCACCTGCCCTATAACACACAAGTCACATTCACCACCTGCCCTGTAATGCACAAGTCACTTTCACCACCTGCCCAGTAACACACAAGTCACATTCACCACCCGCTCTGTAACACACAGGTCACATTCACCACCCGCTTTGTAACACACAAGTCACATTCACCACTCACTCTGTAACACACAGGTCACATTCACCACCCGCTTTGTAACACACAAGTCACATTCACCACCCACTCTGTAACACACAGGTCACATTCACCACCCGATCTGTAACACACAGGTCACATTCACCACCCACACTGTAACACACAGGTCACATTCACCACCCGCTCTGTAACACACAAGTCACATTCACCACCCACTCTGTAACACACAGGTCACATTCACCACCCGATCTGTAACACACAAGTCACATTCACCACTCACTCTGTAACATACAAGTCGCATTCACCACCTGCTCTGTAACACAAATCACATTCACCACCCACTCTGTAACACACAAGTCACATTCACCACCTGCTCTGTAACACACAAGTCACATTCACCACCTGCTCTGTACACACAAGTCACATTCACCACCTGCTCTGTAACACACAAGTCACATTCACCACCTGCTCTGTAAAACACAAGTCACATTCACCACCTGCTCTGTAACACACAAGTCACATTCACCACCTGCTCTGTAACACACAAGTCACATTCACCACCTGCTCTGTAACACACAAGTCACATTCACCACCTGCTCTGTAACACACAAGTCACATTCACCACCTGCTCTGTAACACACAAGTCACATTCACCACCTGCTCTGTAAAACACAAGTCACATTCACCACCTGCTCTGTAACACACAAGTCACATTCACCACCTGCTCTGTACACACAAGTCACATTCACCACCTGCTCTGTAACACACAAGTCACATTCACCACCTGCTCTGTACACACAAGTCACATTCACCACCTGCTCTGTAACACACAAGTCACATTCACCACCTGCTCTGTAAAACACAAGTCACATTCACCACCTGCTCTGTAACACACAAGTCACATTCACCACCTGCTCTGTACACACAAGTCACATTCACCACCTGCTCTGTAACACACAAGTCACATTCACCACCTGCTCTGTACACACAAGTCACATTCACCACCTGCTATGTAACACACAAGTCACATTCACCACCTGCTCTGTAACACACAAGTCACATTCACCACCTGCTCTGTAACACACAAGTCACATTCACCACCTGCTCTGTAAAACACAAGTCACATTCACCACCTGCTCTGTAACACACAAGTCACATTCACCACCTGCTCTGTAACACACAAGTCACATTCACCACCTGCTCTGTAACACACAAGTCACATTCACCACCTGCTCTGTAACACACAAGTCACATTCACCACCCGCCCTGTAACATACAAATACACATCAAACATTTTGTTGTACATTGTTTCATGCAAGATCACTTGGACTTATCAATGCCTTTTTATCTGATTCCTGAACTGCTAAAAATATTGACTTTATTTTTGTATCTTACCTAGCAACTGATTTTACCTGGTAATGTAACGAGCTAACTTCAGTATTTGATTACTTCAGTGCAGTTGATGTTCAGTGTTTAGTCTCATTATTCATGCTATCTAGCAGTATTTTGTATCAGTTTAATATTAGATATCAGTAAAGCAGAAAGGCATGCAACTAATGTAATATGTAACTAAAACTTCAGACTCACCTAAGACATTCATGGTTCGCCATCGTGGGTCTCGTTGCCGAATCAAAACTGTCAGATCGCAACTGTCCGTCCAGTGAGAGATGACGTCATTGCGGCGAACAAGTAACACAGAGTCACTGCACAACTGCTGCTGAATGTCAGCCTCGGCAACAACGTTGAGTGGATTCGTCAGATACACCCCTGTCATCAGGACAAGTCATTTTTACATTACTAACACTAATTTACTTTTTTAAACTTGTTTTTAATTCTTCATGTTGTGTCATTGGGATGTATAGTGAATCTACAATTAATGTCTAATGTGTGGGGTCACTGGGATGTATAGTGAATCTACAATTAATGTATGATGTGTTGTCACTGGGGTGTATAGTGAATCTACAATTAATGTCTAATGTGTGGGGTCACTGGGATGTATAGTGAATCTACAATTAATGTATGTGTTGTCACTGGGGTGTATAGTGAATCTACAATTAATGTCTAATGTGTGGGGTCATTTGGGTGTATAGTAAACCTACAATTAATGTATAATGTGTGTTGTCACTGGGGCGTATAATGAATCTACAATTAATGTATAATGTGTGTTGTCACTGGGGTGTATAGTGAATCTACAATTAATGTATAATGCGTGTTGTCACTGGGGTGCATAGTGAATCTACAATTAATGTCTAATGTGTGTTGTCACTGGGGTGTATAGTGAATCTATAATTAATGTATAATGCGTGTTGTCACTGGGTTGTATAGTGAATCTACAATTAATGTCTAATGTGTGTTGTCACTGGGGTGTATAGTGAATCTACAATTAATGTCTAATGTGTGTTGTCACTGGGGTGTATAGTGAATCTACAATTAATGTATAATGCGTGTTGTCACTGAGGTGTATAGTGAATCTACAATTAATGTATAATGTGTGTTGTCACTGGGGTGTATAGTGAATCTACAATTAATGTATAATGTGTGTTGTCACTGGGGTGTATAGTGAATCTACAATTAATGTCTAATGTGTGTTGTCACTGGGGTGTATAGTGAATCTACAATTAATGTATAATGCGTGTTGTCACTGGGGTGTATAGTGAATCTACAATTAATGTATAATGTATGTTGTCACTGGGGTGTATAGTGAATCTATAATTAATGTCTAATGTGTGTTGTCACTGGGGTGCATAGTGAATCTACAATTAATGTATAATGTATGTTGTCACTGGGGTGTATAGTGAATCTATAATTAATGAATAATGCGTGTTGTCACTGAGGTGTATAGTGAATCTACAATTAATGTCCAATGTGTGGGGTCACTGAGGTGTATAGTGAATCTACAATTAATGTCTAATGCATGTTGTCACTGGGGTGTATAGTGAATGTACAATTAATGTATAATGCGTGTTGTCACTGGGGTGTATAGTGAATCTACAATTAATGTCTAATGTGTGTTGTCACTGGGGTGCATAGTGAATCTACAATTAATGTATAATGTATGTTGTCACTGGGGTGTATAGTGAATCTATAATTAATGTATAATGCGTGTTGTCACTGAGGTGTATAGTGAATCTACAATTAATGTCCAATGTGTGGGGTCACTGAGGTGTATAGTGAATCTACAATTAATGTCTAATGCGTGTTGTCACTGGGGTGTATAGTGAATCTACAATTAATGTATAATGCGTGTTGTCACTGGGGTGTATAGTGAATCTACAATTAATGTCTAATGTGTGTTGTCACTGGGGTGTATAGTGAATCTACAATTAATGTCTAATGTGTGTTGTCACTTGGGTGTATAGTGAATCTACAATTAATGTATAATGTATGTTGTCACTGAGGTGTATAGTGAATCTACAATTAATGTATAATGTATGTTGTCACTGGGGTGTATATTGAATCTATAATTAATGTATAATGCGTGTTGTCACTGAGGTGTATAGTGAATCTACAATTAATGTCCGATGTGTGGGGTCACTGGGGTGTATAGTGAATCTACAATTAATGTATAATGTGTGTTGTCACTGGGGTGTATAGTGAATTTACAATTAATGTATAATGTATGTTGTCACTGGGGTGTATAGTGAACCTATAATTAATGTATAATGCGTGTTGTCACTGAGGTGTATAGTGAATCTACAATTAATGTCTGATGTGTGGGGTCACTGGGGTGTATAGTGAATCTGCAATTAATTTCTAATGCTTGGATGTTTCCTGATGTTTCTGAATTAGTTCACCTCTAATACTTAGATGATTTTTGTGTTTCTTGAGTTTTTTTATTGGTTTTGATTAATTCATCTGGGATTTGTTTCCATTAATTCCATAGATTAGTTCATTCTAAAAGCTGGGGTGAGTTTCTTGTTTGGTTAATTTCATTAGTTCATCTGTAATGGTTCTATGCATTTCTTATTGTCATTAGTTCAATAGATCAGTGCATCTGTAGAGCCTGAACGTGTTTCTGTTTATAGATACATCAGTGTATGTGAAAACACTGAAATGCTGACCTTTCTGATCTACCCCGTACACCATCTGATGGTGCCAGGCATCAGGAATGGGGTAGCCCAGGGGCACGGCCTTCTGTAGGTTCAAGGTTAGCAGGGGCACAGCACCTGCAGACAAATGAAGGAAGGGTAAAACAACAATCAGTTTTACTGAAAAACAAGAGGGCATTCTATAGTTTCTGTGGCATATAAAACAACAATTTGGATCACCCTACCAGGCCAATGTTATTATGGATGTCTGACTTATAATATACAAGACAATGTAAACTATTTTCAAAAGTAATATATTTCACTGTTCAGTACAGTGTGTTCCTCTGTATGTCCACTGGTTGCAATACGTCAATTATGATTCATTTCTTCCTTTGATCATATATTTCACTATTTGGGAAGTTGGCTGAACACTGGATATGAAAATCATACAAACAATATTGTGCCTTGTCACTGTCACTGTCATGTCACGTCACTGTCATGCTTTAAATTTAATCAAAAGTAGTGAGTTGCCACCTCGTTCACAAACCTTTCCTCATCCACTGGGCCAGCCACTCCAGCAGACTGATGTCTCGTGCAGGGTAGAAGTGGAAGAACACCCCCCGGATGTAGCCCTCTGTCAGGCTCTCTATGCCCTGGATGATATCCAGGGCAGTGCAACCTGAATGAGAGAACAAACAATCCTCACTGACCACATCTGACAGGTGTCACTCAACAACATAGAACTAGCAGTAATTGTAGAATCTATATTATAAGATAGTTGTGCAACAACACATTTCACCCAAGAAAAATCTTATTTTACACCTGTCAAAATCTGCAGTAAAATTTACTGTCACATGAAACAATCAATACAATGAAAGTTAAATACGCTGTGTGGATAGACTTCACTTTTCGGCCTTCAACGGGACAGCAGGTACACCCAGCCTTGGTTTTCTGCCGGGCAGAAAGGTATTTCTTCAATGCCCAAGGCAGAAACAGGGGAGAAAGTATTTTGGCAACAATATGAAATACATGCCATTGACAGGTAAATGCTTTCTTTTTTTTATAGAATATGTTGTCAGTCTCTTTCTGTACCTGTCTACATGTGACAAACAATTGTCCTGCCCTGCTCACAATCAACAACAAACATCACACATGAAAACATTTGCACAATGCACTTTTATGTCTATTCATTCACAGTAAAATGATAATAAATAATAGCTTTACCAAAATGCCCTAATGGCTACTGATCGATTGTACACTTTGAAGTTTGATGATATTATTGATATGACACTTCTCTGGGCCTCTTATGAGATACCTACAAACATGATCATTTTGTTTTCCAAATACTCAACAAATCCACTTAGACTCAATATGGAAAGTTTACAGTGAAATATAAGCAAGCAACTTTATTTTTAGTTATGCTGGATGACAAGAGTGTTAATTCATATGTAAAATCACTTGTTAGTTAGGGGTATACAGAACTGTTGGTCTTTTACGTTCAGAAATTTACTATTGACTGTTCCCACAAACAGCTAAAAAGATTTATGACACAAAACTGACATCTACAATTCTATCTGTTAAACAGTGTGCACTCAAATACTGACATCTACAATTCTATCTGTTAAACAGCGTGCAGTCAAATTTGCCTTAATAATCCTGCACATATCAGGTCACAGCCAGGTATTTCCCAGTTGGTCATTTAATTGCAATTAGTAACAGCAGACATAGAGCTGTTGCACTGTTCTGTCTATCAGAGGTAAAACTTGACATCTTGTACTGGCCTTAGTAGTGGGAGTATTTGGTGAATCCTAGTATTTGTGCGGATGAAGTCGGAGAATGGTTGGGGGGGGGTGAAGGTAACCAGTTGGAGAGGGCGTAGTTTCTGCCATAGGTACACCCCTACATACCTACAATACTGCAAGACAGTAGGTACACCCCTACATACCTACAATACTGCAAGACAGTAGGTACACCCCTACATACATACAATACTGCAAGACAGTAGGTACACACCTACATACCTACAATACTGCAAGACAGTAGGTACACCCCTACATACCTACAATACTGCAAGACAGCAGGTACACCCCTACATACCTGCAATACTGCACGACAGCAGGTACACCCCTACATACCTACAATACTGCAAGACAGTAGGCACACACCTACATACCTACAATACTGCAAGACAGTAGGTACACACCTACATACCTACAATACTGCAAGACAGCATGTACACCCATACATACCTGCACTACTGCAAGACAGCATGTACACCCCTACATACCTGCACTACTGCAAGACAGCATGTACACCCCTACATACCTGCACTACTGCAAGACAGCATGTACAACCCTACATACCTGCACTACTGCAAGACAGCATGTACACCCCTACATACCTACAATACTGCAAGACAGTAGGTACACACCTACATACCTACAATACTGCAAGACAGCATGTACACCCCTACATACCTGCAATACTGCAAAACAGCATGTACACCCATACATACCTGCACTACTGCAAGACAGCATGTACACCCCTACATACCTACAATACTGCAAGACAGTAGGTACACCCCTACATACCTGCAATACTGCAAGACAGTAGGTACACACCTACATACCTACAATACTGCAAGACAGCATGTACACCCCTACATACCTGCACTACTGCAAGACAGCATGTACACCCCTACATACCTACAATACTGCAAGACAGTAGGTACACCCCTACATACCTGCAATACTGCAAGACAGTAGGTACACAATTACATACCTACAATACTACAAGACAGCATGTACACCCCTACATACCTACAATACTGCAAGACAGCATGTACATCCCCACATACCTGCACTACTGCAAGACAGCATGTACACCCCTACATACTTGCAATACTGCAAAACAGCATGTACACCCCCACATACCTGCACTACTGCAAGACAGCATGTACACCCCTACATACCTACAATACTGCAAGACAGTAGGTACACCCCTACATACTTACAATACTGCAAGACAGTAGGTAAACCCCTACATACCTACAATACTGCAAGACAGTAGGTACACACCTACATACCTACAATACTGCAAGACAGTAGGTACACAACTACATACCTACAATACTGCAAGACAGTAGGTACACCCCTACATACTGCAAGACAGTAGGTACACCCCTACATACCTACAATACTGCATGTACACCTTTACGTACCTGCAATACTGCAAGACAGTAGGTACACCCCTACATACCTACAATACTGCAAGACAGTAGGTACACCCCTACATACCTACAATACTGCAAGACAGTAGGTACACCCCTACATACCTACAATACTGCATGTACACCCCTACATACCTGCAATACAGTAGGTGCACCCCTACATACCTGCAAGACAGTAGGTACACCCCTACATACCTACAATACTGCAAGACAGTAGGTACACCCCTACATACCTGCAATACTGCAAGACAGTAGGTGCACCCCTACATACCTGCAATACTGCAAGACAGTAGGTACACACCTACATACCTACAAAACTGCAAGACAGTAGGTACACCCCTACATACCTACAATACTGCAAGACAGTAGGTGCACCCCTACATACCTACAATACTGCAAGACAGTAGGTACACCCCTACATACATACAATACTGCAAGACAGTAGGTACACACCTACATACCTACAGTACTGCAAGACAGTAGGTACACCCCTACATACATACAATACTGCAAGACAGTAGGTACACCCCTACATACCTACAATACTGCAAGACAGTAGGTACACCCCTACATACCTACAATACTGCAAGACAGTAGGTACACACCTACATACCTACAATACTGCATGTACACCCCTACATACCTGCAATACTGCAAGACAGTAGGTACACCCCTACATACCTACAATACTGCAAGACAGTAGGTACACCCCTAAATACCTACAATACTGCAAGACAGTAGGTACACCCCTACATATCTGCAATACTGCATGTACACCCCTACATACCTGCAATACTGCAAGACAGTAGGTACACCCCTACATACCTACAATACTGCAAGACAGCATGTACACACCTACATACCTACAATACTGCAAGACAGTAGGTACACCCCTACATACCTATAATACTGCAAGACAGTAGGTACACCCCTACATACCTACAATACTGCAAGACAGTAGGTACACCCGTACATAACTACACTACTGCAAGACAGTAGGTACACCCCTACATACTTACAATACTGCATGTACACCCCTACATACCTACAATACTGCAAGACAGCAGGTGCACCCCTAAATACCTACAATACTGCAAGACAGTAGGTGCACCCTTACATACCTGCAATACTGCAAGACAGTAGGTACACACTTATATACCTACAATACTGCAAGACAGTAGGTACACCCCTACATACCTACAATACTGCAAGACAGTAGGTACACCCCTACATACCTATAATACTGCAAGACAGTAGGTACACCCCTACATACCTACAATACTGCAAGACAGTAGGTACACCCCTACATACCTACAATACTGCAAGACAGTAGGTACACCCCTACATACCTACAATACTGCAAGACAGTAGGTACACACTTACATACCTACAATACTGCAAGACAGTAGGTACACACCTACATACCTACAATACTGCATGTACACCCCTACATACCTGCAATACTGCAAGACAGTAGGTACACCCCTACATACCTACAATACTGCAAGACAGTAGGTACACCCCTAAATACCTACAATACTGCAAGACAGTAGGTACACCCCTACATATCTGCAATACTGCATGTACACCCCTACATACCTGCAATACTGCAAGACAGTAGGTACACCCCTACATACCTACAATACTGCAAGACAGCATGTACACACCTACATACCTACAATACTGCAAGACAGTAGGTACACCCCTACATACCTATAATACTGCAAGACAGTAGGTACACCCCTACATACCTACAATACTGCAAGACAGTAGGTACACCCGTACATAACTACACTACTGCAAGACAGTAGGTACACCCCTACATACTTACAATACTGCATGTACACCCCTACATACCTACAATACTGCAAGACAGTAGGTACACCCCTACATATCTGCAATACTGCATGTACACCCCTACATACCTGCAATACTACAAGACAGTAGGTGCACCCTTACATACCTGCAATACTGCAAGACAGTAGGTACACACTTACATACCTACAATACTGCAAGACAGTAGGTACACCCCTACATACCTACAATACTGCAAGACAGTAGGTACACCCCTACATACCTATAATACTGCAAGACAGTAGGTACACCCCTACATACCTACAATACTGCAAGACAGTAGGTACACCCCTACATACCTACAATACTGCAAGACAGTAGGTACACCCCTACATACCTACAATACTGCAAGACAGTAGGTACACCCCTACATACCTACAATACTGCAAGACAGTAGGTACACCCCTACATACCTATAATACTGCAAGACAGTAGGTACACCCCTACATACCTACAATACTGCATGTACACCCCTACATACCTACAATACTGCGAGACAGCAGGTACACCCCTACATACCTGCGATACTGCGAGACAGCAGGTACACCCCTACATACCTGCGATACTGCGAGACAGCAGGTACACCCCTACATACCTGCGATACTGCGAGACAGTAGGTATACCCCTACATACCTGTGCTACTGCGAGACAGCAGGTACACCCCTACATACCTGCGATACTGCGAGACAGCAGGTACACCCCTACATACCTGCGATACTGCGAGACAGCAGGTACACCCCTACATACCTGCGATACTGCGAGACAGCAGGTACACCCCTACATACCTGCGATACTGCGAGACAGCAGGTACACCCCTACATACCTGCGATACTGCGAGACAGCAGGTACACCCCTACATACCTGCGATACTGCGAGACAGCAGGTACACCCCTACATACCTGCGATACTGCGAGACAGCAGGTACACCCCTACATACCTGCGATACTGCGAGACAGCAGGTACACCCCTACATACCTGCGATACAGCAGGTACAACCCTACATACCTGCGATACTGCGAGACAGCAGATACACCCCTACATACCTGCGAGACAGCAGATACACCCCTACATACCTGCAATACAGCAGGTACACCCCTACATACCTGCGATACTGCGAGTCAGCAGGTACACCCCTACATACCTGCAATACTGCGAGACAGCAGATACACCCCTACATACCTGCGATACTGCGAGACAGCAGATACACCCTCTACATACCTGCGAGACAGCAGATACACCCCTACATACCTGCGATACAGCAGGTACACCCCTACATACCTGTGATACTGCGAGACAGCAGGTACACCCCTACATACCTGCGATACTGCGAGACAGCAGATACACCCCTACATACCTGCGATACTGCGAGACAGCAGGTACACCCCTACATACCTGCGATACTGCGAGACAGCAGGTACACCCCTACATACCTGCGATACTGCGAGACAGCAGGTACACCCCTACATACCTGCGATACTGCGAGACAGCAGGTACACCCCTACATACCTGCGATACTGCGAGACAGCAGGTACACCCCTACATACATGCGATACTGCGAGACAGCAGATACACCCCTACATACCTGCGATACTGCGAGACAGCAGATACACCCCTACATACCTCCGATACTGCGAGACAGCAGGTACACACTTACATACCTACAATACTGCAAGACAGCAGGTACACCCCTACATACCTACAATACTGCAAGACAGTAGGTACACCCCTACATACCTACAATACTGCAAGACAGTAGGTACACCCCTACATACCTACAATACTGCAAGACAGTAGGTACACCCCTACATACCTACAATACTGCAAGACAGTAGGTACACCCCTACATACCTACAATACTGCAAGACAGTAGGTACACCCCTACATACCTACAATACTGCAAGACAGTAGGTACACCCCTACATACCTACAATACTGCAAGACAGTAGGTACACCCCTACATACCTATAATACTGCAAGACAGTAGGTACACCCCTACATACCTACAATACTGCATGTACACCCCTACATACCTACAATACTGCGAGACAGCAGGTACACCCCTACATACCTGCGATACTGCGAGACAGCAGGTACACCCCTACATACCTGCGAGACAGCAGATACACCCCTACATACCTGCGATACTGCGAGACAGCAGATACACCCCTACATACCTGCGAGACAGCAGATACACCCCTACATACCTGCGATACAGCAGGTACACCCCTACATACCTGCGATACTGCGAGACAGCAGGTACACCCCTACATACCTGCAATACTGCGAGACAGCAGGTACACCCCTACATACCTGCGATACTGCGAGACAGCAGGTACACCCCTACATACCTGCGATACTGCGAGACAGCAGATACACCCCTACATACCTGCGATACTGCGAGACAGCAGGTACACCCCTACATACCTGCGATACTGCGAGACAGCAGGTACACCCCTACATACCTGCGATACTGCGAGACAGCAGGTACACCCCTACATACCTGCGATACTGCAGGTACACCCCTACATACCTGCGATACTGCGAGACAGCAGGTACACCCCTACATACCTGCGATACTGCAAGAGAGCAGGTACACCCCTACATACCTGCGATACTGCGAGACAGCAGGTACTCTGGTAGTGCAGCCTTCTCCGCCCTCAGATTGGTGTGGATGGCTTCACAGACACGAGACTTGTTGACATGAATCTCAAATGCCTTCTGCAACAAAGGTAAGCAACAGTCACATGTCATAAATCATGATCTCATTTCTGTTTATCTACATCCAGGAGGAAAGGAAAATTGTTGGAGGTTTAACAAATTTCCTTTAGATACCTGCACTCCTAATGCACAATGTCATCTTAAACCAGATGGTTCTTTATTGTGACTTCTGATCTTACATTGGTGCCACCTCAAGGGCATGGAGTGACATGGTGACACGTTGCATAGGTGGGAGAAATAGAGGCAAATTTCATGTCAAATTGGACTAAAATGTGAACAGACAATTGAACATGACTCGTGAACATGACTCTATGTGGAACCGAACTTACTGAATTGGAGCAATGTTCTAATCCAAGAAACAATCTAAATTGACCAAGATTTGGGTAGTACGCCAGTGCCGAACTGCAGTATCTATTTACAACCAGAGGAGCAGCACCTGGTCGTTCAACACGGCTCCCAAACCAAAACAAAATGCTCGCTCTGATTCTGTCACGTCAGACAGTAACATCGATTCAATAACTGTTAACTGATGAAGTCGTTTTGAAAAAAATTAAAGCAGTCCTCTAAAAAATTCTAATGGACGGGATGATTTAAATCAAACAACCCTGAATGTAAATACTCTTTTTTTTGAGAATTGGATTTCTAGCTAAGCTCTTGAACAAGGGAACTTAAACTGATCTGTACTCATTTACAAAATTAATCACTAAATGATTATCCTATTGCCCCAGACCTTTGGCCCTTACACTATATATAATTTCCGTATTATTGATTTTCGTTGGTTTTGTGTTATATTTGAATGTACACTCAAAATATTTGGTTATACACACATTTCACTTAATGAATATTAATTTTATTGTAACAGTTATCAAAACAAGTTGGCCAAAGGTGGTAATGGATAAGAATTACATATGCGTACTAGTATCAAACTAGAAATGCCAAGTCTTTATTTAGATATAATAGTTTTTTCTTTCTCTCTCCTCTTATTATCCTTTTTATGTTATCTTTTTACCAGTAGATTCAAGTAAATTCTAGTCCAATTACCGAAAATTATTTAAAATGTATAAGTGATTTCCTCATGGTATTCCCACCTAAGTCACAAGCAATGACGTTTCTTTTACTGCTGTTAGTATTATTGTTATATTAACACGGCGTATGTTTACCTGTTCACGCTACAGTTTATCATGTTAAAATAATTATTTATAAACTGAATGACAGATTCAGATTATTTATTTTTACCATACTATGGAGGTGTCCATAAAAACTGCTTAAATAACATTCTGTGTTCTACAAATGATGAAACCAATGAAAGCGATAATTTACTAATAATGAAAACTTCATCATATTATGATACCGATCATTTTAAGTCATTGGTAAATATTAAAATTAATAGTTTTGCCATACTTAGTACTAACATTCAATCAATTAATGCTAAACTCAATAAGTTACCAGCCTTTGTACAAGAATTGCACCTACTTAACTATGACTTTGGCATTATATGTGTTCAAGAAAGTTGGTTAACCAAACAAGATGATCTATCTCACATCCAATTAGAAGACTGTACTTGTATTTCCTTGGGTAAAAATAGTAGTACCAAGGGAGGCTTGGTTTTGTACATTCATACTAGACATGATTATAAAGTATTACAACGGATTAAAAATGAAACTTGGGAAGGACAGCTAATTGAGATCACTGGGGTGGTCTCAAAAAAATATATACAGACCACCTCCTCGAGACCTAAACCTTAACTACAAACAATTTATTGAAGAATTTTCATTATTGTTATCACAACTTGATTGCAAAAATTCTGCTATTATTATTGCCGGAGATTTTAATATAAATTTGCTTAAAATAAAGAATGTTCTAGTGAGTTTTATGACACCTTAACAGGATTTAGCTTCTTTCCTAAAATAACATTCCCAACTAGATTTTCTGACCTAAATGGCACATTAAATGCCAATTTATTTTGTAAACAAAGCCAAATTATGCTACAATCAACAGCAGGTATTTTAATTAAACAAATTTCAGACCACCAGCCATATTTTTTATTTATCGAAACTGTTCCGGTTAAAACAATTCCCCCTAAATTAGTCAAAATACATTTACAAAATAAAGAGCTATGTAAAATTTTGCAAATTAAATAATTAATTCAAATATTATGAAGAAATTAGATCAACTTATTTTGTCTGATCCAAATAATAATTACAATAGACTCATGGATGTACTTAAAAATGCAAATGTTAAACATATGCCATATAAATTAGTCACATTTAACAAATATAAACACAAAAACTCATTATGGATAACAAATGGCATACTTAGATCTATTAAATACAGAGACAACTTACATAAGTAGATCAAATCCCACATCAATTGACTATTCCGTTAAAAAGATAAACTTAAAAACCTATAATTGTATTTTTAAAAGAAGTATCAGAACAGCCAAATTGATATATTATTAATTGTTTAACAAATATAAAAATTACATAAGAGAAATTTAATTTATTCTTTACAAACATAGGACAACACCTTGCAAACAAAATAAAACACACAAGTAACAGAAATCATAGTTTCTATCTTACAGGAAATTCTGAACTGTTTTTTTCAATTCCAAGAAATAAATGAAGAGTCATTAATCAAAATAATTGATAAATTCCCAGCAAAAACCAGCAGTGGTCATGATGGTATTACATTGAAACAATTAAAATATTTAAAACTCATATTAATTAAACCCTTAACATTACTTCTTAATAAAATATTTAATACTGGAATTTCCCCAGACAGGATGAAAATTGCAAAAGTCATTCCTATCTTTAAAAATGATGACGAAACACCGTTCTGTAACTACAGACCAATATCACTATTACCTGTAATATCTAAAGTTGTTGATAAAATCATGCATGATCAGATATATAAATTTTTTACAGAACATTCACTTTTCAATGATAACCAACATGACTTCAAATCTGTTCATTCAACTAAAGATGCCATCATGGAAGTTATTGACAGAACAATAACCGCACTGGATTCAAATGATACACCTATTAATATATTTTTAGATCTGTCAAAAGCATTTGACACCTTAGACTACAACATTTGACACCTTAGACCACAACATTTGACACCATAGACCGCAACATTTTATTAAATAAATTACACACACATGGAATATGCGATATTGCTCTAGAACTAATGGAAAGCTACTTAAAAAATATGTTACATACAACGATAGCATTTCTGAAACTCTACTCTCTTTTACTACAGTTGTGCGACAAGGCTCCATAATAGGCCCACTTCTTTTTGTAATATACATAAACGATTTACCAAAGTCAAGTAAGACATTTAAATATGTAATGTATGCAGACGATACAACTTTACTTACTACAATCCAGTCTTTAAATTCATGTACTAAAGATATTGAACAACATTTAAACACAGAATTAAATAAAGTAAACGAATGGCTGAAAATTAATAAACTATCTTTAAATATAAAGAAATCGAAGTACATAATACACAAATTAAGAAATAAAAAATTAATTCATTTCCAACTCAAGATAGATGAAACTAGAACTGAAAGAGTCCAAAATTTTAATCTTTTAGGTGTGACATTACAAGAAAATCTAAGCTGGGACAGTCACATAAAAAATATTTCTATCGAATGTTAAAAAATTATAAGTATATTAAACAAATTAAAACACTTTCTGCCATAAAATATAAAAGTCACTTTGTGTAACTCATTAATGTTACCATATATAAATTATGGATGGCCTAATGATACGGGGTTTTAAATGTAACATAATTATCAAACTATAGAAAAAAAGCAATTAGAATAACATGTTTAAGTAAATATAATTCACATACTGAGTCACTGTTTAAGAAATAAAAAAGATATGCTGCAATTACAGGAATTAAAATTTTATTATAAATATGTGCACATGAAAATATCCACAAAAATAGTGCAAAACATGACTTTGCTGAACGATGCATGAGGTTTGATATTTCATTACTAACAAACAATACTTCGAATCACATAAGGGACATTTTTTTAACACATAGTTTACATGGATTTACTAGGTATGTCAAAATGTGTTTTCTACAAAACTACATTGAACAGTGCTCTATGCCAAATTGTTACATTTGTGAACAGACTTAATAATTAAATAATAAATGCTTTCATATTTCATTACTTCTGTTAATTTACGTATAAACTGTACTGTAATTAGTATGTCAGATGTAAACGTATATATTTGCCAGATTAAAAATTAAGTCAATTCATTTACCCTTTGAGATTTTGTCATCATTTAATGATAACATAACTGAATTATTTATCAAACCTATTCTTGAAGTTATGCACTTGTGTTATTATTTTTTGAAAGTGCTTAAGTTAAATGAACTTTGTTGAACATTATAATACTGGGTGTGGCTGCCATGAGAGCGACCAACAATGGTCTTAGTGGCAGTCTCCCTCACCCCTTTTAAGTTTATCTACAGCAAACTGATAGTCCATGTTTAGGCTATTGTAATGTCATTATACTTCAGTTTTATTATATTTGTGTTGTATATTTTAGTTTACAATACATATATTACTTGTTATTTATTAACACATGTTACTTGAGCTGTAGATTTTCACTGTATTGACAACTGTACTGTTTAATCTGTGGGTCAAATAAACACTTCTGATTCTGAGTGCATTGAAATGAGGGGTAAAACCCCTTGTATCCAATTTCTGCTAACCCCATTAAACTATTTCTGAATCCTAAAATATTTTGAAACAATGTACATGAACCCTTTAGTCGATATGTCCCTATGTGTCCCTATATGTGTGACAGACCTACTGGTTGCAATCAGGGTTCACACAGAAAGTGTAAGGTAAAATTCAAGAACATTTAAGAAACACAACCGCCGTAACGCGCTGATTTTTTTTCTATGTCGTATTTATTTCACTAAACACAACTTTTCTAACAATTTGTTTGCACTCAATCGATGAAATAACTGTTAGTGATTTAGAACGTTAATCCATTGTGCAAAATTGTCTTAAGATTTTTGTAAAATCACAAACGCCATTAAAGACATCAAATTTTGCTGCAATCAGTACACACATTGAATCGTGCTAACTTTTGATTGCCACTGCGACCCTTTGCGATGCAATTTTTATATTTATCATCCAATAACCACTCATGTCTGAAATAACAATCACTCTCAGTTTGTGGCATGATGATTATCAATCATAAATCAAACAACTTGTGATGAAAATGATAATCTAAATAAAATAAATAACATGTGTGCTGGCAGCAGGCCCCCAGACCCTCGGAGAAAGAGTTAATTTAATTGTTTTGCGTTCACATGTGGCGACATCTTGTGATTAAGGCCGAAATGTTTTTTTTTTTATTGCAGCTTTGTAGCGGTCTTCTCTGATAAATTCTCAACACCAAATTAAAAACTTATTAAGAATAATTGAAGCAATTTACCACAAGTACAAAAATGCAACAATTGACAGTTGGTGCAGATACCATTGATGCATTCACACGACAGCATAATGAAAACATGTTTTCAAGAACACTGCCGTGAATTCAAGAACATTGAAGGGTACTGGAGCAACAAAGTCAATTTCAAGAACATTCATGAAGATTCCTGGGGTGACACTAGGGAGAGTGGAAGATTCCTGGGGTGACACCAGGGAGAGTGGAAGATTCCTGGGGTGACACCAGGGAGAGTGGAAGATTCCTGGGGTGACACCAGAGAGAGTGGAAGATTCCTGGGGCGACACCAGGGAGCGTGGAAGATTCCTGGGGCGACACCAGGGAGAGTGGAAGATTCCTGGGGCGACACCAGGGAGAGTGGAAGATTCCTGGGGTGACACCAGAGAGAGTGGAAGATTCCTGGGGTGACACTAGGGAGAGTGGAAGATTCCTGGGGTGACACCAGGGAGAGTGGAAGATTCCTGGGGCGACACCAGGGAGAGTGGAAGATTCCTGGGGCGACACCAGGGAGAGTGGAAGATTCCTGGGGCGACACCAGGGAGAGTGGAAGATTCCTGGGGCGACACCAGGGAGAGTGGAAGATTCAGGCGGCGACACCAGGAGAGTGGAAGATTCCTGGGGCGACACCAGGGAGAGTGGAAGATTCCTGGGGCGACACCAGGGAGAGTGGAAGATTCCTGGGGCGACACCAGGGAGAGTGGAAGATTCCTGGGGCGACACCAGGGAGAGTGGAAGATTCCTGGGGCGACACCAGAGAGAGTGGAAGATTCCTGGGGTGACACCAGGGAGAGTGGAAGATTCCTGGGGCGACACCAGGGAGAGTGGAAGATTCCTGGGGCGACACCAGGGAGAGTGGAAGATTCTTGGGGCGACACCAGGGAGTGGAATATTCCTGGGGTGACACCAGGGAGAGTGGAAGATTCCTGGGGCAACACCAGAGAGAGAGTGGAAGATTCCTGGGGTGACACCAGGGAGAGTGGAAGACTCCTGGGGTGACACCAGGGAGAGTGGAAGATTCCTGGGGCGACACCAGGGAGAGTGGAAGATTCCTGGGGTGACACCAGGGAGAGTGGTGTTGGCAGCATCACTCACCAGAACATTGATTGCTGCGGTGGCTCCACATGCAGACGTTCCGACTTGCTCCACCTGGAGCTGGCGGGCGTCGTATTCACTCCAGATCATCACACACGACAAGTCATCTCCCTGCCTCATGGTGGCGCCACCGCTGTGGTAGGCAGATGTTGAACACTTCGGCTGACTGCACGATGGCTCAATGACACGCAGGTCATGCATGGCCTGCAGCTGTCAACATAGACATGTATGGTGGTGTGTATTCAATGTGACTGTTAACATAGACATGAATGGTGGTGTGTATTCAATGTGGCTGTCAACAGAGACATGTATGGTGGTGTGTATTCAATGTGGCTGTTAACATAGACATGTATGGTGGTGTGTATTCAATGTGGCTGTCAACAGAGACATGTATGGTGGTGTGTATTCAATGTGGCTGTCAACATAGACTTGTATGATGGTGTGTATTCAATGTGGCTGTCAACAGAGACATGAATGGTGGTGTGTATTCAATGTGGCTGTTAACAGAGACATGTATGGTGGTGTGTATTCAATGTGGCTGTCAACAGAGACATGAATGGTGGTGTGTATTCAATGTAGCTGTCAACATAGACATGTATGATGGTGTGTATTCAATGTGGCTGTCAACAGAGACATGAATGGTGGTGTGTATTCAATGTGGCTGTCAACATAGACATGTATGATGGTGTGTATTCAATGTGGCTGTCAACATAGACATGTATGATGGTGTGTATTCAATGTGGCTGTCAACATAGACATGTATGATGGTGTGTATTCAATGTGCTTGTCAACATAGACATGTATGGTGGTGTGTATTCAATGTGGCTGTCAACAGAGACATGTATGGTGGTGTGTATTCAATGTGGCTGTCAACAGAGACATGAATGGTGGTGTGTATTCAATGTGGCTGTCAACATAGACATGTATGATGGTGTGTATTCAATGTGGCTGTTAACATAGACATGTATGATGGTGTGTATTCAATGTGGCTGTCAACATAGACATGTATGATGGTGTGTATTCAATGTGGCTGTCAACATAGACATGTATGGTGGTGTGTATTCAATGTGGCTGTCAACATATACATGTATAGTGGTGTGTATTCAATGTGGCTGTCAACAGAGACATGAATGGTGGTGTGTATTCAATGTGGCTGTCAACAGACATGTATGGAGGTGTGTATTCAATGTGGCTGTCAACAGAGACATGTATGGTGGTGTGTATTCAATGTGGCTGTCAACATAGACATGTATGATGGTGTGTATTCAATGTGGCTGTCAACAGACATGTATGATGGTGTGTATTCAATGTGGCTGTCAACAGAGACATGTATGATGGTGTGTATTCAATGTGGCTGTCAACAGAGACATGTATGGTGGTGTGTATTCAATGTGGCTGTCAACAGAGACATGTATGATGGTGTGTATTCAATGTGGCTGTCAACATAGACATGTATGGTGGTGTGTATTCAATGTGGCTGTCAACATAGACATGTATGATGGTGTGTATTCAATGTGGCTGTCAACATAGACATGTATGATGGTGTGTATTCAATGTGGCTGTCAACATAGACATGTATGATGGTGTGTATTCAATGTGGCTGTCAACAGAGACATGTATGATGGTGTGTATTCAATGTGGCTGTCAACAGAGACATGAATGGTGGTGTGTATTCAATGTGGCTGTCAACAGAGACATGTATGGTGGTGTGTATTCAATGTGGCTGTCAACAGAGACATGTATGGTGGTGTGTATTCAATGTGGCTGTCAACAGAGACATGTATGGTGGTGTGTATTCAATGTGGCTGTCAACAGAGACATGTATGGTGGTGTGTATTCAATGTGGCTGTCAACATAGACATGTATGGTGGTGTGTATTCAATGTGGCTGTCAACATAGACATGTATGGTGGTGTGTATTCAATGTGGCTGTCAACAGAGACATGTATGGTGGTGTGTATTCAATGTGGCTGTCAACAGAGACATGTATGGTGGTGTGTATTCAATGTGGCTGTCAACAGAGACATGTATGGTGGTGTGTATTCAATGTGGCTGTCAACATAGACATGTATGGTGGTGTGTATTCAATGTGGCTGTCAACATAGACATGTATGGTGGTGTGTATTCAATGTGGCTGTCAACAGAGACATGTATGGTGGTGTGTATTCAATGTGGCTGTCAACATAGACATGTATGATGGTGTGTATTCAATGTGGCTGTCAACAGAGACATGTATGGTGGTGTGTATTCAATGTGGCTGTCAACAGAGACATGAATGGTGGTGTGTATTCAATGTGGCTGTCAACAGAGACATGAATGGTGGTGTGTATTCAATGTGGCTGTCAACAGAGACATGTATGGTGGTATGTATTCAATGTGGCTGTCAACAGACATGTATGATGGTGTGTATTCAATTTTAGAAATTCAAAGATTAGAAAGCTCGTTCACATATCATGAAATATAACGAGCAAACACGTTTAGTTGTTAGTTTTGCCACACGGTCTGCAAATGGTTTATAAAATCATTTTGTTAAGACAACTAAATGATAGTTTCAATTCATATTTGTGTCCTATCCACAGTACTGTGTACTGGTACACATGAACCATGTTGGTTTTTGGTTTCTAATGTGTGCCACCTTCATATGCCCCCTCCATATGCCCCCTCCATGTGCCCCTTTCACGTGCCCCCTTCACATGCCCCCTTCACATGCCCCTCCCAAACTTACCTGTGTGCGGCAGTAGTCTTGGATGAACTTGGTAAATACAAGGGCTTGTCCCTCCTGACCTTTATGACCCTCAAGGTCCTTGTGCTCGGGGTGAATATTCGCAGACGTTGACACTCGGTCAGTGGCACATTCTTTTGCCCACTCATCGTTCCTAGCAATCCAGTTGTCCGGACAGAAACGTAAAACAACCCAATCACACATCCAGAAACCAGCGCTAAAGGAACACTGGTAACAACTGTTACCTGTACAGTAAGGACAAAGCTCTGTCATTTCCTATTGATCTTTGAAGAAATTAAAACAATCTGGTGGCAGCCTCTACCAGTTTTCCAAAGATCAACATAATGTTGGTCAAGCAAGCAAATGAGTTGTGCAAGTTGTCAATATTCAGTGCACATAAATATCCTGCTGTGTTAACAGACATTGCATGTGATAGCAGAGTATTCTCTGATCGAGCCGTGGAAGCTGGCCACACCATAAGTTGATTGACAATGAGAGGATGGTTCCCATGCCATTTGTCTTATTATCAGCATTTGTCTTATTATCAGTTAGGTACTACTTACAAATGTATTACTATTTGGTGAAATAAATAATTATGACTGGTCAAACAATCCCGAGATGACACAATTATTTCTGATATCATTCACTGACGGAGTACAAAATAGTATAAAACGATATCGAGGTGATTCAACGTAAGAGAGTAAGTAATCTCAATAGTTGTGGTGGAAGAAAATCATTACTCGTTACAATTATTAGAGATACCACTCACTGTAGATTATTCTCTATTTCCTCATCACAGCCTGACTTGATGTGTCGCTGATGACCGTTGGTCATCACCTGGTCACAGTAGAACACCTGCAGCTTCGGAACATCCAGCTCATCTAATGACAGCCGTCTTGTGTCATCGACACCACTGCGTGCCGCCACGATACTGCCACTAAATGTCACATCAGTGTCACGACACCTCTCTCGCATGCGGCTACGGGCATGGTGCCGGAAGTCAGGATCAGGCCAGTGGACGCTGCAGTACACACAACCCCTTAACTCGGTGTCGTTCTCTTTGCTGGATGTACACTCACTCCCCCTGGTGAGTGTATTCTGTTTGTGTTGGTTCACTGCACTGCCCTGGGCACTGACACTCCTCCGTTGTTCCCCAGCGCTACAGTCCTCATAGACTCCCATTGGAAGTGGATCAGTGACACTGTCCTTGAAGTGTGGACACCGTCTCCTTCTACTGGCCCGGTCCTCTTGTTGCTCGATGTTGTTCTCGTCTTGATCACAGCTGGACGTTGATGTCTGACGCGACACGTTGAACATGTCTTCTCTGTCATGGTTGCAGGTGTTCTGCCTGTCCACATTCAGGTTGTTTGTGGCAGTCCTGCCTGCCTCACCTCTCAACACAGCTCCAGCAGTTCCTGCTAGAGAGTGGCTGGTGATTGCGCTGGAGATTGCGTCGGCACTGAAACTGCGCACAAACTGCTGTGGTGCTTGTGTCTGCTGTGAATGCACAGTGCCCTTCATGGCAACACCGTCAGGCTTCAGACACTGACAATACCTTCTCTCTGTGTTTACCGTTTCTCTGGATTTCAAATTGTGTTGGTCAGGAAACATGTGACCTACATGGCGTGCAGCCTGGTCGTGGTCCATCAATGTGTCATCAAGCTCATATTGTTCAGTTTCTCCTTCACAAGCAGGATTCTCCGAGCCTGGAGGTGTGTATATGGATGAGCTTGACGTCGCAACTCCAAATAAATTATCACAGTCCACACAAAAAGGTGAATGTATCGATGATGATGACGACAGGGTCAAGTAACTGCTCTCTGAGTGACTTGTGCTGTCACTCCTAGTACTTGACACGTTACAAGTCCCCGATGCCCCACCCAGGACAGACCCACCCAGGACAGACCCACCAAGGACAAACCCACCCAGGGCAGACCCATCCAGGACAGACCCACCCAGGGCAGACCCACCCAGGGCAGACCCACCCAGGGCTGACCTACCCAGGGCAGATCCATCCAGGATAGACCCACCCAGGACAGACCCACCCAGGGCAGACCCACCCAGGACAGGCTCACCCAGGGCAGACTCACCCAGGGCAGACCCACCCAGGACAGACAGTCTTCTAGGACGATCAACCAACTCACTGTCTCCACACTCACAGACCTCGTCAGTATTACAACCAACAGTGCTTGACTGCGCCCCTGGTGATGTCTTCTCTGGTGTGTCCTCACTGTGGCTGTAGTGAATGGCCGTGGTTGAAGTTGCTCCCGGGACGCCCACAGCTGCAGTCAGACACAGCTCGTCATTGGAGCTAGATGACTGCATTGAGTGGCTGCCACAACTGGTCGAGTCAAAGTCAGCATAGAATGGCTTCGAAATATCAATCTCAATGAAGTCTTCGTGCTCATCACCACTGTCGCTGTTCTGGGAAGTGTCAACGTTCTGGTACCTTGAAACAATATCGGGAAACTCGTCCTCAAACCCCAGGTCACACATCTGTTCTTGCAAGTTGTCACCTGTGAAGTCCAGCCATGCATTCTGCACATTCCGGTGTGACCCCCGACTGTCATTCATGTTGCGGGATGACCCCTGACTGTCATTCACATTGTGGTGTGACCCCCGACTGTCCTGCACATTCCGGTGTGACCCCCGACTGCCGCGACTCGGCTGCTCTACATCAAGGTCATTGGGAGAATTTCTGCCACCATCCAACAGAACTACATCCAGTTCATGTGAGAACCTTCTGCAACTATCGCAGCCCACGTCATTGCTCAAACACTCAACAGTGTCTCCTACGTTACAGCTACAGCCCTCTGAGTCAATGGAAGTATTTCCCAAAGTTGATGTACTACATGCAACATAATTCTCATCACTGATGGGAATCTCATCTTTTGCGTATGTTGACTTGCTCCCATTTACAACAGCCAGGTTCCCAACTGTAGAATTTGGCACTGTGCCACTTGAACATTTCTCTGCATAGCTGAAAGTGTTACCCGTTTCTCTGAACATTGAACTGTCAGTGTCATTATCTAGCAGGTGTGCATTGATTCTGAAGTAATTCTCCATGTCATCAGAGGGGCGTGATGTGACAGGCTCAATGTCACCAGAGGGGCATGACGTCGCCAGCCCCTGTACAGTTTGGTTTGTGTCACAGATTAGTCTTTGGTCAGAGAGATGCTTACTGATAGTTGAACAGTCAGATAAACGATAATCCTTCACATCACAGTTCTGTTGCCGTTGTGTGTGAGCAATTTCATCATTCTGTGCACAACCCTCATTCTTATCACCAGCCATTTTTTTCTGTTGCTTTTTTGAATCGGGAAAATGTAAATTATGTATAAATTCCACAAGAGAATCTGTTGTTGTCCTGGCTTCACTCCTGCTACACTTTTCATTGGTCAAACACTTGGTGCTGTTGCCATAGGCCATGCTGGTGTGCAAGTTGTTACGGAAATAAGTGTTACTGCATAATGCATCAGCTGCTTTGTGTATAACTGTATACAGCATACAGTCCTGCTGTTTGTGGCTTCCTGGTGGTTCCTTGCTCTCTTCATTCACATCACCATGCTGGTCTAGCTCTCTGGCATCCTGGTCAGCCATCTCCGTTGAACCCATGACACCCTGGTCAACCATCTCTGTTGAACCGATAACACCCTGGTCAGCTGTCTCTGTAGATGTAGAACCAATGACACCTTGGTCAGCCGTTTCTGTTGAACCAATAACTCCCTGGTCAGCTGTCTCTGTAGAACCAATGACACCATGGTCAGCCCTTTCTGTAGAACCGAGTGTCTGCTGGTCTCTGTTCATCCCGTCAGTTCATGTAATGTATGTCTACATATGATGCTGAAAATAATGAAGGAATGTTTAAAATAGTTCCTTGTGTAACCACAGATTGGTTGTTAAACTGGTGAAACTATCCTATATTGCAGGACCCAGAATATACATCTGAATCAGTCATACTGTATGACCCAGGACATTACGTACATGCGAAATATGGCATACGTTCACATCACTAGTCACTGACGTGTTACACCAGTCACATGACTATAAAATGTCTCAAAAATCTGTTTATGCCTCATGTCTCTTCAAAAAAGTTACCTTTGTCAGACATTTATACTCCCAATGCCATGGCAACTGATGATCAATATATCTGACTAATGATGCAGTGAGATGTCAAAAGAAGCAGAATCTGGTGAGTAACGGAAACTCCTCCATTGAATATAAATTTACGGGGGTCCACCCTTTATGGAGTACCTAATTTAGATAGATAGAATCAAGGGCAAGGAATCGGACATGGCATCATAGAATCAAACACAGAATGCTTTAGTTTCTGCCTAATTATGGACTAACACAGCAATCCTTTATGGCGCTGGGCAACAACAGCCGTTGTAATTCTAGTATGTCAAAATTCGTATCGCAGCAAAGGATATGAGTGAGTAGCTAGGCCTCGGCTAGGCCTAGGGGCTTAACACTAATAAGTGAGACATGTATTTTTTAAATTGACAAAGTGGGTGTTATTGTCTGTTATATCGACCACTGAAACGAAACAAAATAAAATTTTTAAACACATTAAAGCCTATATATTAGCACAACATACCTGGAAGAATTGACATTTTACTCGGTTGTGCCATAGTACTCATAAAACAAACCACGCTGCACTCCAAACCATATAATTCAAGTAAAAGTTAAACTCTTCTAACCCGAAGTTGACGTCCATGTTGATTTTTAGTTACACCGCAATAAACCGCAACAGCACCAAGCAATCCGGATTTATGTGCATCCTATAATTAAGCTAAATCCCAAACGTGATACGTGGAACCATTTATGTAGATAACTTTGAAATAATGAGTCCAATTAACTGGTTGACATTTAAGTAACAATTAAACTATACATAAATAATTTATTCGAAGACGGTGAGTTTTATAATTATTACATGAGAGCAACAGCGTATACTTGTTTACGCAGTATTTGGCCTACTATATCGATTAAAATACGCTACCGCACAATATTTAACAAATATGTCAAGTAGGGGAAAGTTGCCGGGATTGGGACCCCTAACAACAAACTTGAATATAAACGCGAAAACAAATGGAATTGATGTAAACAATGTACTAACATAGAGTTTATATTTTATTTTCAACAACAAGCTATTAATCACAAAAAAATCATTGATGAATTTTGAAAAAATTTTATTTAAAAAAAATTACAAAACGGTCCAGTCGTGGCCACGGTTCCTCGATTGGACCACCCAATGTCTTCGATTGGACCAAAAGTAAAATTATTATATATAGGACTAAGCTTAATTATGAATTGATACATAAGTAACATATAGTGTTCATTATAACAATAATAGTTATCATTGGTTAAATACAATATACTAATAAATACCAGTGTTTATAATCTTTGTAATTCCATCCACCCTACACAATGTCCCATGTCTTCTTCGACTGGACAAATAAGCAAATTATGTAGACCAAACTTTGAATTAATACGTGAGTAAAATGATCTGCCGGACACCGTGAAGTCCACAGTACGACTCTTCGCGGATGACTGCCTGATCTATCGGGAGGTCCGCTCCTTTCTAGATCACCTCACCCTGCAGGCTGACCTCAAGAACATCTAGGAATGGGCAGCCCGGTGGGGGATGCGCTTCAACGCGCAGAAGTGCTACGTCCTCTCCACCAAACCCAGATCACACTTCTACTATAGACTCGGGGCACCACTCTCAAACATGTAGAGCAAAACTCTTACATCAGCATTGAGATCTCTGCCGACCTGAAGTGGCCAACACAGATGACCGACCTGGGCAAGAAAGTTAGATCAACACTGGGCTTCCTACGCCGGCATCTCCGGAACTGCCCTCAGGAGTGTCGACGCCTTGCGTACGTCGTTCTCGTTAGATCCACCCTGGAATATGGGGCGGTAGTGTGGGACCCCTACCTCAAACAAGATACGGAAAAGCTTGAACGCATTCAACGTCAGGCTGCACGCTTCATCACTAGAGACTACAGAACTCGAGAGCCTGGATGCATTGGCAGGATGTTTGACTTCCTCGACCTCAAACCCCAGTAAGAACGACGCATGCAACTTAGGCTGTCAATACTGTACAAGATAGCAAAAGGCCTGGTCCCAGCCCTACCTGCTGACGCCTTGCTCACTGCAGCTAACATAAACAGACGTAGGGTCCAACCCGGCCACCACCTATGAGGGGTACGAAACTCACAACATTCTAAAAAGTCAAGCAAACAACAACATATGCTGCTTCAAAATACCAAGACTGACCAATATAGAGCTAGGCTCATTCTTTGTAAAGGCCGTCATCGAATGGAACACCCTCATCAACCTGCCCACACCCAACGCCTTTTCTTCTGCAGTTGGGAGGCAGAGGGTGGCATTAAACATCTAGCAACCTTCTCCATGATTTTATTCTTTTAACTATGTTTTATGAAGTATTTTATTTTATATTATATTCATCCGAATGCGCTGCGTACACCCAAAACGTCACATTAATAGCCGTGATCGGCTTTTGTGATGCACCCACATACAACTGCAGAGGGATATTCAGATTCAGTGTTTGTTAGAAACATAAAATTAATCAATAGTCATATGAAATGTTAACTGGGCCTGATGTTCATAGTGTTCTGTCAATGGCTCCGGAATAGGCTAGCGGAAATGATCGAAATCCTTTAGAGCCAATCACATGTTCTGTCTCGCAATTGCATGCACAGGCACCACAGAGTATTTCATCACATCCTTTACTCGTTGCACTATGCCTGTATAACCAAGGGTGCTGGACTCATGGCTGATCACGGCCTGATTATTATGTCTGGGACATAGAAAACATACTTTCGGTGATAAATATTTAAAAAGTACTGCTATTTCGTCGAAACTTACGGTTCATCCGATATACCACTGATTAATGACATAATTGATAGAGGATGCCACGATATACAGTAATATGAAATATATAGCACTGGTCCGACTGAGGAACTGGGCCAATTCCGGCAACTCTCCCCTACACATTACTTAATCAAACGACGTAATGGAACAGTTTCAGGAAAACGTGTCCTTAAGTATACATGCGATTACTGAACGTTGCACACACATGATATATTGTATACCGTTTTCCCACCCGATCATCCCACCGATTATAGCCTGCTCATTTGAGAACGGATGCATCTCTACTTGAACTGCTCACATATGTTGATGTTCCTGACGTATTGCACTCATAACACACCCACAGTCGTCGTCAAGTGAACAACACCTTAGTCAACAGAATTAGTCATCAGTTCAAAGCCTCGAACTTTCCTCATTCTGGAGGGAAGACCAACAAATCGTACCACTGGCCTTCGGTATAGGCCTGCGGTGTCCAACACCGTCGTCAACCAGCACCACGACACATAGCCTTGCTGCACTCAATTGCACTTGAGTTTGTATGTCCTCGTTGAATAAATTAATCCATCTGACTATCGCGGGCATCGGAACATGCTAAATTTCTCGCTCAACGGCTTCCACACACCCTCGCGATAGGCAATGTCAAATACTCCGAATAGCATAAGATGCTCCCACGTTCTGGTCCATGCACCTTTCGTATTGTTTTCTCGAGACAAAAAAAAACATCTAAATGGTGTTGCTCCTGAAACTGCACCCGAAAGACCTTCTGACTATATTTATCGATTTGTTGTGAGATTACTGTGATATGCGATTTCTCGTTGTACACAAACGTTAAATTCGGGTAGGCAAGCGTTACACGAGAGAGCGTAAAATGTCTTATTGTTGGATCCTTCAAATTGGCAACATCCAGTTTCTTCACTGGCACAGTGGTGTTGAGGTCGACTGTGCTAAGAAATAGACGATCCAACATTCAATTTCACTGACGACCCTGGCCAGCCACAGCCATTTCAGTCTTTCTTGTGAATGAGGACAAGATGGATGCATCCTGGCGATCTTTTTTCTGTCAGGCTGCGTGGGACAGAATGAGAATACCAACACCAAGTTCTTTGCCCTGTTTACCCCATCACTCGTTTGAACTGATTCCCATCTAGCCTGAACACACCCTACTATGACATTGAAGCCGAAAAGCATGAATAACTTCTCAGTTGTAGGATATCGTGTTATTTTAGCAAACGTTCTTCAGATTAAGGACAGTGTTCTTAAGGTCATGTTTTGTACTTTGCATAAAAGCTTTTATTTGCTAGTGGCAAGTTGGCAATATTAGTGTCATGGTTCGTTCTAACATTGATGCCCATAGGGAGGCTTAGCAATGTGGTTCTAACATTGATATCCATGGGGAGGCTTAGCAATATGGTTTTAACATTGATGCCCATGGAGAGGATTAGCAATATGGTTCTAACATTTATGTCCATGGGGAGGCTTAGCAGTATGGTTCTAGCATTGATGTCCATGGGGAGGCTTAGCAATATGGTTCTAACATTGATGTCCATGGGGAGGCTTAGCAATATGGTTCTAACATTGATGTCCATGGGGAGGCTTAGCAGTATGGTTCTAACATTGATGTCCATGGGGAGGCTTAGCAATATGGTTCTAGCATTGATGTCCATGGGGAGGCTTAGCAATATGGTTCTAACATTGATGTCCATGGGGAGGCTTAGCAATATGGTTCTAACATTGATGTCCATGGGGAGGCTTAGCAATATGGACATAGGAGAGAATAATGATGATGGTCATGTTAGTGAAAAATTTAATAAAATAAGTAACGGAAAATAATTAACTTTTCCTTTAATAATATATGCTTCCCTGGAAATCGTGTTTTAAAATTTATGTTTCACATTTTAGACAATTACCGGACTGGCATCGTAAAGTATACATTTATTGAAATGGATTTTGAGAGGAACCATTGACCTTTAGTTTAGTAGAGTTTTAATTTGAATATTTCATTTTCCATGGACAATTTGGGGGTTGGTTCTATTTTCTGGTTAACATGACTGTTAATCAAAGAAAGTTTAATTGCACACAAGATACAATTAACTTACGAAACATATCCTGTAACCAATTAAACCTACCAGCCAGCCAGCGATAATTGGGTGAAACATGTAAATAAATGTCTTAGCCCATTCCTCTTTTTTCCGTAGGGAGCCATAAACAGGGCATTTGAGTTCAGGTTCGTGAGGATATAAACGCAATATAAGTTCATTATTATTATAGCTATAAGAACAAATGCCTAGTTGAAAAAGTAAAGGCCATTGGTCGAGTAACATCAAAACAACTGCCTCCACAACCCTTGTTCGTCAATTCCTAGAATATTCATTATCCATGTGGGACCCCCACACCCAGGTCCTCATTAACAAAAGAGAGATGGTGCAAAGACGGGTGGCTCGCTTTTGTCACAACGACTACATATCTAGAGAAACTGGGTGTGTGTCAGAAATGATTTTAAAAATTACGCCTAGAGCAACTATAATGACCAGGAGAACAAACAGACGTCTCATCATATTTCACAAAGTAATCCATGGTAATCTATCCTTGCCTGTCAGAAACCTCCTCCAGCCCGTCCAACGCCACTCACGGCATCTAAATAGCAAAGCCTTCAACACCATCCGCACCAGCAAGAACGGTTACACCTTTTCTTATTTTCCCCGAGCAATAAAATATTGGAATTCACTACCAGACACAATAGCCAACATCACAAAACCACAGGATTTTAAGCAAGCTCTCACACACTTAATCCCAAACAAACACGACTAAATAGCATCCGCACCTAACTCTGACCGTTTGACTCCATAGGAGTGTTGGCCAGTACCACTACAAGACAAGACAACACAACACAAGACAACACAAGACAACACAAGACTAAACGCTAATCTGAAACACTACACGCAACTTAGGCAAAGTCAATCGCTCTACAATGTTTTTCTATCTGGCTGTTGCTACTAGTACGGCGAAGATCTCGCTCGGCCGAAACGTAAGTATTTTCATGAAACGTGAAACCTTACAAAAACGCCATAAACAGAGCAATAAATACGTCTTTCGTGTCTGTACGCATTCTTATATGTATATCACTAAAGTTACCTGACAATAACCATGTAAAAGTATGAAATTATTACCTTTTTGTCAGAACGCATGTGCTTGTCAAGGTTTGTATATAACCGGATGTTGTTGTGAGCGAGAATAGCAAGCGGGATTTCCATAGATCTATATAAGGTCACGCTAAGAATTGCCGTCTGCTGGCCATAGAGTTACATCATTAATAATGCCCCTATAAACTACTAACTTACTAACGGGTGTTTTATTTATGTCTGCTGCTGGCCCATTCTGGCCTCATTCTACATGAAATCGCGTTTGATCATGTGACCGAAAGGCAACATCACGTGCACAGTATGGCGACTAATTGTGAAATGTTTTCTATGTCACCGATAAAAGTACTCATAAGTAATTATTTGGAGCACATTTCTTCAGTTTCTTGACGCCCAATCGTCGGTTGTATGTCACGGAATACACATGTGAAACGGTTAGTGCGCATCGGTTTTAAAACTTAAGTTATTAGTTCCGTAGCCAAATGGCTACGGAACTGCCAAAATGGCGCGTTAGCAAATGCTCGTCAGGCCTTTCGCCCCAGAGACGAAGAGCGGGGCGACAAATTTTGCCTACACGCAACTATGCATCCGCCAACGCTATATAATGAATTCATTAAAAAAGCGCAATGTATAATTGCTTTGTTTCATTTATTACTACGTAAAAACAACCATGCCAATTCTGTGGAAGCTGAAGAGGATCTTCATGTAAGTTCATTGTATTTAGCAGATAGCGGGCCAAGGTATAACCAAAAGGAGTGCGTGTTTATCCATCGGGGTGAATCCCGGCAAACAAAGATGGCGGATGCGCACACGATCCAATCAACAAGCGTGAGATCATGGTTAGCAAGAACGAAGAAAGTTGCGAAGCTACATGTGGGAGATTTCTTACTGAATTAATGTTTGCACTCAGGTACCCTCATCTAAACACATTCCTCTAGAACATGAATTCCTTTCAGTGGAAATGCCATGCTTATAAATGCATTTTCAGCGTTTGGTGTCGGTATAAATTATGGTGTAAACTTAATAATTTTTTTTACAATGAGATGGATGTAATCTGGCTTAGTCAACCTGGCTAAAGCGTACACTAAGATGGGTTATACAAACGACTGCTGATCTATCATGTGCTATATTCATGCATTATATTCTAAGCAACTTTTTTGGGATCATGTAGTTTCAAATCGTAGTGCTAGTGGAGGTTTTCTTTAGGGTCGATAATCATTATCGACCCTAAAGAAAACCTCCACTAGCACTGAGTCTGAGATACCTGATAAGCCTAATCATAAGGCTCATTACCATAATGAGCCTTATCAGGTATCTCAGTGTGTGATAGATATTTACCTACAAAATCAAAGCAAATGATCATTGACATCGACTGTCATCAATCATTCTGTTCGTGTTCATGAACACGATTTTTTGTCAACATTTTTGCAATAATTTAGTATCAATTTAAAGGATGATAGTTTTGTAATAATATGACTTTGTACCGTCATTATATTGACATTTCTGATCTACATTATAGTACATGTGTGTGATGTCGGAACAGTTACAGGTCACTTCAGCAGCGTTGCCACTTCGGTGGCAAAATTCTTGGCGCTTCAGCTGAAGTGTTACCGCTTTGGCAGCATTACCACTTCGGTAACACTTCGGCAATATATGTGTATTATGTGTAATGTGGTGGCTGTGCATGTGACCGTTGCCCTTTTATTAACAAATATGATGTCATTTTGTGTCAAATTAATCACTCAATACATTATCTTACTCAAATTTTTATGAAATTTAGCACAGTCGTTGGCTCCCATGAGAAATTAAAACTGCAAATAAAAAATTAGGTCAAATATTATTGAAGATATAGTTCACTGAACTTTGACCCAAATCGCTAACTGACCAATACATTAATACCCGTAACTCCACTGCTAATAAAGCTAGAAAAGCAAGTAAGATATTATTGGAAAGCCAGTACATAAATTGGAGTCGGGTGATGTGAAAATTAGCCTAAAAGTTATTGATTTGACATGGAATGACCTTATGGCACTATATTTGATGTTTTTATAGGGCATTGCAGGTTAATCAAATATTGGCAAATTGAGAATCAGTGCCATTAATTATTGAACAAAGATATTATTATAATTCTTGCAGAACCATTTTCAGTATATATTTAATTACACAGCTGGCTAGTAACAACGCCATGCAGACTTTTTTGTGAAGCTTGTACATATCAAAACAAGATGGCAAACATACGAAGCAACAACACAGAAGTAGATGAGATGAAGATTGTGTTTAACTGTAGCACCGGGTGGATGGCAAGAACAAGCAATTGTGTTTAACTGTAGCGCCTGGTGGATGGCAAGAACAAGCAATTGTGTTTAACTGTAGCACCGGGTGGATGGCAAGAACAAGCAATTGTGTTTAACTGTAGCACCGGGTGGATGGCAAGAACAAGCAATTGTGTTTAACTGTAGCACCTGGTAGATGGCAAGAACAAGCAGTTGTGTTTAACTATAGCACGGGTGGATGGCAAGAACAAGCAATTGTGTTTAACTGTAGCACCGGGTGGATGGCAAGAACAAGCAATTGTGTTTAACTGTAGCACTGGGTGGATGGCAAGAACAAGCAATTGTGTTTAACTGTAGCGCCGGGTGGATGGCAAGAACAAGCAATTGTGTTTAACTGTAGCTCCGGGTGGATGGCAAGAACAAGCAATTGTGTTTAACTGTAGCGCCGGGTGGATGGCAAGAACAAGCAATTGAAACGATGACCTGTGGCTGTGACTACTCGTATAAAAACTGTAGCACTGGGTGGATGGCAAGAACAAGCAATTGAAACGATGACCTGTGGCTGTGACTACCAGTATAAAAACGAATTGAAACTATGAAGGCCCACCGGTCCAGTGAAATATGAAAACATGTGGCCTGAACTGGCCTGACAGCCCCAAAATGGGTGCCAGGCCAGTGTTAATGTCGAGGCCTATATATATATATATATATATATATATATATATATATAGTAAAAAATAACTGCAATGAACAGTTCACAAATGAATGGCTTTTAGATTAAATTAGGAAGATATAATTTAGCATCAATGTTTCCTTTATAATAAACTTATAAAGAGGGTGGACACATTTTTAAACCTTTTAAATTATAAATTTATCTTAGTTTGGGCAAAACAGAAATGCACTAAATATAAAGTAAAAAGATCCCAAACTGAATATGTTTTACTTCTGCATGTTATATGTACACTTGCAGATATGTAGAACAAAATATAGATATGTAGTCTAATGCATAGGTCCACTTGGCTACAAGTTGACAGCCCAAAATGTTTACTTTAGTCAGAGATTTGCAGAAGTCATCATTTGTCATCAACTTAATGTAATAATAATGTCAGGTCTTTTTTTCCAACAACAACAAAAAGAACAACAACAACACAACAACAACACAACAACAACAACACAACAACAACAACACAACAACCACAACAACACAACAACAACAACAACACAACAAATAGCCAAACATAAAATATAAATCACAGTCTTGATGTGGAAAAGGGCAAGAAGAACCCTTGCCAAATTACCATAAATATAACATGAAGCAAATAATAACCGTATGCAACATGCATGATTACAACTTAACTATTTATATTTCAATATGAATAATGAAATATTAGTGTTTAGACTAGATAGTCACTGTAGCGTAGTTCAATAATAACATGTAAAGACCAACATAAACAAAACAATTATTTTTTGTAGCTACAATAAATCAATATTTATACAGCCAAACTGTTTTATTTATACAACATAGCTAACCAAAATGTTTTATTTATACTACATAGCTAACCAAAATGTTTTATTTATACTACATAGCTAACCAAAATGTTAGCAGTGTATTTTTTTAAAACGATGAATGTTTCTACAACATATTAAAGAGCTGTGAAGAGAGTTCCATAGTATTACACCTTTAACTGAAATACACATTCTCTTTGTCAGGTTACATAGACTGATTTGTACGATGTAAATTTTTTTTTTTATTCACTGGTAGAAAATTTTTATTTGCTTTGTACATAATAAGTGCAGTTCATAATTCCGCAGTATCTGGTACTTTCAGGATACGTAACTCGGAGAATAGACAAGAAGTGTGGTCTAACCTCTTAGGTCTACTAACTAAACGCACAACCTTTTTTGTAACAATACTAAACAATTTAGATTAGTAGCATATGTATTGCCCCATACTTCGATGCAGTCATGATGTATGGCAGAAAGAGAGAATAGTATAAAATAAGCATTCCACATTTATCAATGACAAAGCTGGCTCTATACATTATGGCACAACTCTTAGAGAGTTTAGATTTTATTATAGAAATATGTGTTTTTTCCACGTTAATTTATAACACCTAAACATTTTGTGAATTCAACTTTACTAATTTCTTCCGTACTTATATGTATAGAGACGTGTATCTTTAAAATACGATTACCAAAAAACATATAATTTGTCTTTGATGTATTGAGAGAAAGCCTGTTTACTGCAAACCATGCACGTAACTTTTCTAATTCAATATTTGTCAACTGGACAAGATCAGCTATATTAGTATTACTGTAGAACATGTTGGTATCATCTGCAAATAAGATAAACTTTTGAAACATTACAAATATCATTTATGTACAGAATAAACAACTTCAGACCTAAAACAGATCCTTGTGGCACACAACAATATATTTTGAGTACTTGTGAGTCACAATATTCATAGTGAACAACTTGACTTCTGTGTTCCAAGTAACTCATAATCCATTTATGTGCCACACAATGAATGCCATAAAAGTAAAAAAGTGGTTTCTCGCGTTACAATTTTTATACATATGTCACTATTGTGTAACATTCATGGTTTCAACAGTAAATGCGTGGGTAGTATATGTCAGGGTGGGAAAATAAACCAGTTTGGTTTATTAGATACAAGAACCGGAGGACAGAGACGAAAGAAAAATTGAGAACTTATGTGAGTACCCTAAATACCCGGGACATATTTTAAAAAAATTAAATAGTAAAATGGTATAAGAGAGAACCACCCTTTTGTACTTTTTGCATCCATTGTGATTGTTTGTGTTTTCAAATTATTTATATTTATTTTTAAAATGTACCATATTTATTTTATTTCAGTGTAAAATGGATGAATATGACACAAACCTTGCTGTGAAAGACTTCTCAATCTGCGAGTGCTGCTTTGCCATTCCTGGTCCGTGACCTTCAAATGAGATGTAGACAGATTGTGTGGAACGTCTTGGTGAAAGACTTGTGCTCACTGAGTGAAGAATCTGAAAGCCTGGAATACATGACATACATTAGTGATGTTGGATTTATAACACTTATGGTGTGAAACATGACCAAGTTCACGACCTATCTGTTGGTCAAGCTACTACTCTTGCTTAGCAACATCTTGAGTGGACCATGGAGATCAGCAATTGTGTTAGGTTTGGCTGGTCATGGTTGCAGTAACATCAGCGAAAGTGGACCACTGCATCGCTTACAAGTTGACTTCAGTACGGCCGTCGTACACAACGGTAGGTTTCATTCTTATCTCATCTGGTTGTTCTGTGTTGTCTCCACATTCCCAGACTGTCTCCCTGTTGTCTCCCATGTTCCCAGGCTGCCTCCCTTTGTATCCCATGTTCCAAGACTTCCTCCCTGTTGTCTTCCACATTCGGCCTGAATACAGCCCTCCAGGCATGAATAGAGCACTCCAGGCACGAATAGAGCACGCCAGGCATGAATAGAGCACGCCAGGCACGAATAGAGCACGCCAGGCACGAATAGAGCACGCCAGGCATGAATAGCACATGCCAGGCCAGAATTTAACATGCCAGGCCTGAATACAGCACACCAGGCATGAATAGGTATGATGCCAGAAGAGCATGCCAGGCACGAATAGAGCATGCCAGGCATGAATAAAACCAGGCCTGAATAGAGCGTGCCATGCCTGAATAGAGCACGCCAAACATGAATAGAGCACGCTAAGCACGAATAAAGCATGCCAGGCATGATAAAACATACCAGGCATGAATAGAGTATGCCATGCCTTAATAGAACATGCCAGGCATGAATAGAGCATGCCAAGCCTGAATAGAGCATTTCAGGCCTGAATAGAGGAGGCCATGTTTGCTGTGTGGTAGTGTCAGCCCAGTGCCACTAACTGAGGGAGAGTAGTTTTTTCCCGGAGGGGCCAATTTCAGTGTTGTTTTTATTCAGATCTCATGTTAGGTCTCTAGGTCATGTTACAACTCATGTGGTCTCTAGGTCATGTTACAGCTTGTAAGATCTGTAGGTCATGTTATAGCTCATGTTTGGTCTCTAGGTCATGTTACGACTGACATGTATGGTCTCTAGGTCATGTTTGAACTCACATATATGGTATCTAGGTCATGTTTGAACTCACATATATGGTATCTAGGTCATGTTACAACTCATGTTTCAACTGACATATGGTATCTAGGTCATGTTACAACTCATGTTTGGTCTCTGTGTCATGTTACAATTCATGGTAGATCTCTAGTTTATGTTACATCTGATGTAAGGTCTCTAGGTCATGTTACGACTTATGTTTGGTGTCTAGTTCATGTTACATGAACTATGAATGTTTGGTTTTTAGGTCATATTACAACTCAAATATATGATCTCTAGGTCATGTTACAATTCATTTTCAGCCTGTAAGTCATGTTTCAACTCAGGTTTGGTATCTAAGTCATGCATGTTACAACTCATGTAAGATATGTAGGTCATGTTACGGCTCATGTTTGGTCTCTAGTTCATGTTACAACTTGTGTTTCGTCTCTAGGTCATGTTATAACCCACATATATATATGGCTTATGTTAGGCCATGTTACAACTCATGTTTGGTCTTTTGGTCATGTTACAACTCACATATATGGTCTCTAGATCATATTACACATTTTTGGTATCTAGTTCATGTTACAACTTATGTTTGATTTCTAGGTCATATTACTTCTCATGTTAGGTCATTAAGTCATGTGACAACTCACACGTTATGGTCTCTAGGTCATGTTACAACTTATGTTTGGTATCTGTGTCATGTTGAAACTCACGTATGGTCCCTAGGTCATGTTATGACTGATGATAGGTCTGTAGTTCATGTTACAAATCATGTTAGGTCTCTAGTTCATGTTACAACTCATGTTTGCTCTCTAGGTTATGTTACATCTCATGTTATAACTCAGGTTTGGTCTGTGTGTGATGTTACAATTTATGTTAGGTCTCTAGTTTATGTTACATCTCATACATGGTCTCTAGGTCATGTTACAACTCATGTCTGGTCTCTAGGTCTCTATGACTCAAATATATGAACTCTAGGTCATGTTACAACTCATTTTTGGTCTCTAGGTCATGTTACAACTCATGTCTGGTATCTATCTAACTCATGTCTGGTATCTATCTAACTCATGTCTGGTATCTATCTACCTCATGTCTGGTATCTATCTAACTCATGTCTGGTATCTATCTAACTCATGTCTGGTATCTATCTACCTCATGTCTGGTATCTATCTACCTCATGTTTGGTATCTATCTAACTCATGTTTGGTTGGTAATTGTTTTTACCCAAATTTTTCGCTACACCATAATCAATAAAATATAATATGTTGTGTATGTCATATATTTGTTTGCCATTATGTACCAAAATATGCATAAATTAAATAAAGCTGCTTTAAAATAAATGTGATTTGTTGGTGTTGAGTATGTTTATAGTTGCTCTGTTCACAATCTGTTAAGTTGATGTGGAATTGATAATTGGAATTAGTATTATTAGGGTGGAATTGGAATGTGTAATTGGTTTGTAGATGGAATTGATATAATGTAATTGACCCCAAGTCTGAATGTTATCTCTGCAATCTGTCAATGTCTTGACCAATGACCATAGATATATTAGACTTGTTACCCAGAGGTATACACAGTGTTTGCCAGTTGGAGCCATCTGTGATTTCAGAGTACATAGTTGTCTTCAAGGGCTACTACACAGAGAGGGCACGCAGCAGCTTCATTGGAGCGGCCCTAAAGGAGGCTAGGCCGGGGTCATGGAAGATCCTGCCTCGACACAACGTTCTCAGCAAACATCCCAGTGACTTTGATGTTCTCAAGGTATGACTGATCAGACATACACAGTTCTAGCTGAACATCTTGTGTCATTGTGGGTTTATTGATTAATTAAATAGTCATATTTTGATGCATATTATAAAAGTACAAAAACAATCATGTTCATGTTGCCTCGTTATAAAGTGTAAGAGGTGCCCTTTGGATAGTGACAAATCAAAAGTAAAACTCTAGTAATCATTTCATTGCATAATGCTGTTTAAACAAGTAGATAATGATATTTTATATCAAGGACCTAACCCCAGCCTACTGCACAACAACAGAATTATTCCCATTTCTTTCAATTGTTGCTGTAATAAAATCTTCCTGCCTCCGTACATCGTTGAAAATCTTCTAAATGTAGATTATATTATGTAATATACAAACAAACTAGTCTGTTTGAAGTGTGTAAGAAGTTATGAGTGCAGATTAAGGCAGCTATATATTGTATTTAAACTACAGCTCTCTGTATATATGTATATATATATATATTCAGGTTGCTAGTAAGTTTCAAGATGGGCTTGACTCTCTAGAAAGTCATCCAACCGTGAAGAGAGTGACACGACACAGGAAAGTCACAAGAACACTCAAGTACATCAAGGGTAAGTACCATAATGGCTTGTTATCAGTTGAGCCGATTGTAATTGTTTGTTTTTACTGGAACATATCAGTGCAAGAACACACCATCCACACAGAGCCACTGCACTACGGTCCCAGTGAAAGACATCTTTCTCCATGTCAGCTGTCTGTCTCCAGCTAGTCCATTTTTTTCTGCAGCAGCCCATAAATGTCTCGTTGTACGAGAGACAATCATTTCCTGCATCTGCTGTTTGTCTTCTCTCGTTTGTCCACTCTCTATGGTCAGCTTAAAAACACAAACCACTTGAAATAGAATTCTTGAAAGACGCCAGCAGAAAACCAAACACTTAGATAGAGAGATCATCCTTTGTTAAATTAATGTCTCTTTTGTAAATAAGCAACTGATGATTAGATTCACTTATGTGATCCACCGAGACGTATTGGGACAAGGCTCGTTAACTGGGATGGGTTTGGGCCGTGGGTATGGGCAGTGGCCCGTGGGTGTGGGCCGTGGGTGTGGGCCATGGGTGTCCACTGTCTGCGAGTCTCTCCCCTCGACACACCCTCACCTCATATCACAGATAAGTAAATAACATAAATTAATCTTGTTAAAGAAACATAAGTAAGTTATCCCTGTGATACATTACTACTTAGGGATCTTCTGACAGTGCGGTTCCACCCATGAACAGTGTTATTTAAAGCCTTTCATATGGACATTGCCCTTATGAAGTTCCACTCTGCCCTTATGAAATGTGTATGTTACGTATACTGACTACAAAAATAGAATAGTTTTATATTTAATTTTCCAAACTCATTAATCAGAAAGTCTCTTGAGCACTGTAACTGTGCACATAATAAAAATTATTTTAGTTTTATGGTAAACTGGTCGTCCAAGTGTTTGTTAAAAACCAAGTTTTGCACGTATGACACTGCCTGTGTGAGCTGAACCTTAAACAGCACTTGCTGTCGTTGCTTTAGAAAAAGGCTGGCTTTGTAACTAAATGTTGACACAAGTTGTATTTGTGTTGGTTCATGCATCAGTGACACCTGGTGACACGTCCACTGTCCACAAGTTCATGTCATCAGTGACACGTCCACTGTCCACAAGTTCATGTCATCAGTGACACCTGGTGACACATCCACTGTCCACAGGTTCATGCCATCAGTGACACCTGGTGACACGTCCACTGTCCACAGGTTCATGCCATCAGTGACACCTGGTGACACGTCCACTGTCCACAGGTTCATGCCAACAGTGACACCTGGTGACACGTCCACTGTCCACAAGTTCATGCCATCAGTGATACCTGTTGACACGTCCACTGTTCATAGGTTCATGCCATCAGTGATACCTGGTGACACGTCCACTGTCCACAAGTTCATGCCATCAGTGACACCTGGTGACACGTCCACTGTCCACAGGTTCATGCCATCAGTGACACCTGGTGACACGTCCACTGTCCACAGGTTCATGTCATCAGTGACACCTGGTGACAAGTCCACTGTCCACAAGTTCATGCCATCAGTGACACCTGGTGACATGTCCACTGTCCACAAGTTCATGCCATCAGTGATACCTGGTGACACGTCCACTGTCCACAGGTTCATGTCATCAGTGACACCTGGGGACATGTCCACTGTCCACAAGTTCATGTCATCAGTGACACCTGGTGACACGTCAACTGTCCACAGGTTCATGCCATCAGTGACACCTGGTGACATGTCCACTGTCCACAGGTTCATGTCATCAGTGACACCTGGTGACACGTCACATGGCCACAGGTATATGTTATAATGTTTTTAATTTGTACAATAATTTCTGACATTGTTTATTTGAATTTCTAATCAACTGTTGTCTACCCGTGGCTTAGTTCCTTTATTTCTAATCAACTGTTGTCTACCCTTGGCTGAGTTCCTTTATTTCTAATCAACTGTTGTTTACCCGTGGCTTAGTTCCTTTATTTCTAATCAACTGTTGTCTACCCGTGTCTTAGTTCCTTTATTTCTAATCAACTGTTGTCTACCCGTGGCTTAGTTCCTTTATTTCTAATCAACTGTTGTCTACCTGTGGCTTAGTTCCTTTATTTCTAATCAACTGTTGTCTACCCGTGGCTTAGTTCCTTTATTTCTAATCAACTGTTGTCTACCCGTGGCTTAGTTCCTTTATTTCTAATCAACTGTTGTGTACCCGTGGCTTAGTTCCTTTATTTCTAATCAACTGTTGTCTACCCGTGGCTTAGTTCCTTTATTTCTAATCAACTGTTGTCTACCCGTGGCTTAGTTCCTTTATTTCTAAGCAACTGTTGTCTACCCTTGGCTTAGTTCCTTTATTTCTAATCAAGCGTTGTCTACCCGTGGCTTAGTTCCTTTATTTCTAATCAACTGTTGTCTACCCGTGGCTTAGTTCCTTTATTTCTAATCAAGCGTTGTCTACCCGTGGCTTAGTTCCTTTATTTCTAATCAACTGTTGTCTACCCGTGTCTTAGTTCCTTTATTTCTAAGCAACTGTTGTCTACCCGTAGCTTAGTTCCTTTATTTCTAATCAACTGTTGTCTACCCTTGGCTGAGTTCCTTTATTTCTAATCAACTGTTGTTTACCCGTGGCTTAGTTCCTTTATTTCTAATCAACTGTTGTCTACCCGTGTCTTAGTTCCTTTATTTCTAATCAACTGTTGTCTACCCGTGGCTTAGTTCCTTTATTTCTAATCAACTGTTGTCTACCTGTGGCTTAGTTCCTTTATTTCTAATCAACTGTTGTCTACCCGTGGCTTAGTTCCTTTATTTCTAATCAACTGTTGTCTACCCGTGGCTTAGTTCCTTTATTTCTAATCAACTGTTGTGTACCCGTGGCTTAGTTCCTTTATTTCTAATCAACTGTTGTCTACCCGTGGCTTAGTTCCTTTATTTCTAATCAACTGTTGTCTACCCGTGGCTTAGTTCCTTTATTTCTAAGCAACTGTTGTCTACCCTTGGCTTAGTTCCTTTATTTCTAATCAAGCGTTGTCTACCCGTGGCTTAGTTCCTTTATTTCTAATCAACTGTTGTCTACCCGTGGCTTAGTTCCTTTATTTCTAATCAAGCGTTGTCTACCCGTGGCTTAGTTCCTTTATTTCTAATCAACTGTTGTCTACCCGTGTCTTAGTTCCTTTATTTCTAAGCAACTGTTGTCTACCCGTGGCTTAGTTCCTTTATTTCTAATCAACTGTTGTCTACCCTTGGCTGAGTTCCTTTATTTCTAATCAACTGTTGTCTACCCGTGGCTTAGTTCCTTTATTTCTAATCAGCTGTTGTCTACCCGTGGCTTAGTTCCTTTATTTCTAATCAACTGTTGTCTACCCGTGGCTTAGTTCCTTTATTTCTAATCAACTGTTGTCTACCCGTGGCTTAGTTCCTTTATTTCTAATCAACTGTTGTCTACCCTTGGCTGAGTTCCTTTATTTCTAATCAACTGTTGTCTACCCGTGTCTTAGTTCCTTTATTTCTAATCAACTGTTGTCTACCCGTGGCTTAGTTCCTTTATTTCTAATCAACTGTTGTCTACCCGTGTCTTAGTTCCTTTATTTCTAATCAACTGTTGTCTACCCGTGGCTTAGTTCCTTTATTTCTAATCAACTGTTGTCTACCCGTGGCTTAGTTCCTTTATTTCTAAGCAACTGTTGTCTACCCTTGGCTTAGTTCCTTTATTTCTAATCAAGCGTTGTCTACCCGTGGCTTAGTTCCTTTATTTCTAATCAACTGTTGTCTACCCGTGGCTTAGTTCCTTTATTTCTAATCAAGCGTTGTCTACCCGTGGCTTAGTTCCTTTATTTCTAATCAACTGTTGTCTACCCGTGTCTTAGTTCCTTTATTTCTAAGCAACTGTTGTCTACCCGTGTCTTAGTTCCTTTATTTCTAATCAACTGTTGTCTACCCGTGGCTTAGTTCCTTTATTTCTAATCAACTGTTGTCTACCCGTGGCTTAGTTCCTTTATTTCTAATCAACTGTTGTCTACCCGTGGCTTAGTTCCTTTATTTCTAATCAACTGTTGTCTACCCGTGGCTTAGTTCCTTTATTTCTAATCAACTGTTGTCTACCCGTGGCTTAGTTCCGTTATTTCTAATCAACTGTTGTCTACCCGTGGCTTAGTTCCTTTATTTCTAATCAACTGTTGTCTACCCGTGGCTTAGTTCCGTTATTTCTAATCAACTGTTGTCTACCCGTGGCTTAGTTCCGTTATTTCTAATCAACTGTTGTCTACCCGTGGCTTAGTTCCTTTATTTCTAATCAACTGTTGTCTACCCGTGGCTTAGTTCCTTTATTTCTAATCAACTGTTGTCTACCCGTGGCTTAGTTCCTTTATTTCTAATCAACTGTTGTCTACCCGTGGCTTAGTTCCTTTATTTCTAATCAACTGTTGTCTACCCGTGGCTTAGTTCCTTTATTTCTAATCAACTGTTGTCTACCCGTGGCTTAGTTCCTTTATTTCTAATCAACTGTTGTCTACCCGTGTCTTAGTTCCTTTATTTCTAATCAACTGTTGTCTACCCGTGGCTTAGTTCCTTTATTTCTAATCAACTGTTGTCTACCCGTGGCTTAGTTCCTTTATTTCTAATCAACTGTTGTCTACCCGTGGCTTAGTTCCTTTATTTCTAATCAACTGTTGTCTACCCGTGTCTTAGTTCCTTTATTTCTAATCAACTGTTGTCTACCCGTGTCTTAGTTCCTTTATTTCTAATCAACTGTTGTCTACCCGTGGCTTAGTTCCTTTATTTCTAATCAACTGTTGTCTACCCGTGGCTTAGTTCCTTTATTTCTAATCAACTGTTGTCTACCCGTGGCTTAGTTCCTTTATTTCTAATCAACTGTTGTCTACCCGTGGCTTAGTTCCTTTATTTCTAATCAACTGTTGTCTACCCGTGGCTTAGTTCCTTTATTTCTAATCAACTGTTGTCTACCCGTGGCTTAGTTCCTTTATTTCTAATCAACTGTTGTCTACCCGTGTCTTAGTTCCTTTATTTGTGCAATGCAATAAATTAGTATTTCCGTGATATACACAGTACTAGTGGTCACAACACTGATTATATTGCATTGTTAGAAGATGAGACCAGAAGTGGAAACGATGAAGTGAACAGCCACAAAGGTGACGCGTCATCGACACAGGGCGGACCCTGTACAGGAAGTGGTCCTTGTTGGTCTCAGACCTTCCAGTCTCGCCCACTCAATCGCCAGAGCCTCTCTTTAGTAAGTTATGGGTATATAGCGTATAATCACTTTTTATTGTTAGCTAAAATGGGAAAGAAAATATGACACACACTCACATGCCCATGTATGTTATTATCTGGTTATGTGTCTACCATGTTGTTCTGTATTTGTGCGTCCATGTATGCTTGTGTGTGTATAGGAGTCAACAGTGCCATATCTAATCTAACATCGATGTTTGTTTGTTTACAGAGTTCAGCATTCTGGAATTCTCCAGCAAAGCATAAATCGCGTCGAATAATGCGAGCCCTGTCACCAGCTCGACAGGTACGCTGGCCTGGTAGTCCTACACTGGCCTGGTAGTCCTACACCTTCATGGTAGGCCTACGCTGGCCTGGTAGGCCTATGCTGGCCTGGTAGTCCTACACAGGCCTGGTAGTCCTACACTGGCCCGGTAGTCCTACACTGGCCTGGTAGTCTTACACTGGCATGGTAGGCCTATGCTGGCCTGGTAGGCCTATGCTGGCCTGGTAGTCCTACACTGGCCTGGTAGTCCTACACTAGCCCAGTAGGCCTATGCTGGCCTGGTAGACTTATGCTGACCTGGTAGACCTACACTGGCGCGGTAGTCTTACACTGGCCCGGCAGTCCTACACTGGCCTGATAGGCCTACGTAGGCCTGGTAGGCCTACACTGGCCTGTTAGGCCTACGTAGGCCTGGTAGGCCTACACTGGCCTCATAGGCCTACGTAGGCCTGGTAGGCCTACACTGGCCTGTTAGGCCTACGTAGGCCTGGTAGGTCTATGCTGGTCTGGTACTGGTAGTCCATCACTTATAACATATGAACTACTTGGAAAGAAAGATTCCCCACCACAGATTTACAAGTGTTTCCTGTGGAAATACACTGTTTTAGAAATAACATGTCACAATATGAATCAAATAAATATTTAGTTTGTTACACATTTTTTTAATATGAAAGTGTCAGTTGATGGTGTCTGAGAACTGGTGCATTGACTTTCTGAATGCTTAAGAACTGATACAAGTAAGAAGTCTGGTGTGCATTTGAAAAACAGAGGCTGATTGTTTAAAGAACATGTTGTAATAACCAAGTATAATACACAACTTGTGAGTGTGTGTGAGACTTGAGCTACTGTATGTGGACTGCAGACTACAGTAAGTGGGGTATTTCAGATAACCCATGCGATGCAGGCGGATATTCTGTGGGGCATGGGATACACAGGTGAGTGCTGTTTCACTTTCACTCTTGACAGTTGATTATGTGGGGAATGGGATACACAGGTGAGTGCTGCTTTCCTTTTTGACAGTTGATTATGTGGGGCATAGGATACACCAGTGAGTGCTATTTCACTTTCACTCTTGACAATTGATTATGTGGGGAATGGGATACATTGGTATGTGCTGCTTTCACTGTCACTCTTGACTATTGATTTTGTGGGGCATGGGATACATTAGTGAGTTCTGCTTTCACTTTCACTCTTGACTTGATTCTGTGGGGCATGGGATGCATTGGTGAATGCTGATTTCACTTTCACTCTTGACTTGATTCTGTGGGGCATGGGATACATTGGTGAGTGTTACTTTCACTTTCACTCTAGACTGTTGATTCATACTGAAGTATTCGCCGCGCCAACTTTCGGCGCACGCGCACATTTGGTTTCTGCAATTGATGGAAGTTAACGTTTTACATAGCGAACATTTGATTTACCATAAAAACCACTAAGAACCCTTGATATATACAGGGTATTTCGAAAAAATAAAGGCGTTGCGTAGATTAATCCCTGAAAATTTGGTGCCCGAAGTGCAAGCCATCTAGGAGGAAAACAAACGTACAAACATATGCTAGCTCAATTATAGTTAAGTACTGATATAAATGTTTTCTTTACACAGGATTTAGTAGACTAGCACAAAGCACAAAGTAGCATTAGTAAAAGAACAGTGTGGATTGAATATGAATATTCCAACAGCAGAGGATAAATTAATGAAACAAATTATCTAATGATTTTGTTTATGCTATGGTGTGGATATATCAAAATAAATTGACATATTTTAGCAGCACTGGTTACACATATATCAACAATTGTTTGACTTTCGATAAGCCAATGGCTTTCTTGTCCACTTGCCATCTGGAGCTTCCTTGTCCACTTGCCGTCTAGAGCTTCTTTGTCCACTTGCCATCTGCAGCTTCCTTGTCCACTTGCCGTCTGGAGCTTCCTTGTCCACTTGCCATCTGGAGCTTCCTTGTCCACTTGCCGTCTGGACCTTCCTTGTCCACTTGCCATCTGGAGCTTCCTTGTCCACTTGCCATCTGCAGCTTCCTTGTCCACTTGCCATCTGCAGCTTCCTTGTCCACTTGCCATCTGCAGTTTCCTTTTCCACTAGCCATCTGGAGCTTCCTTGTCCACTTGCCATCTGGAGCTTCCTTGTCCACTTGCCATCTGCAGCTTCCTTGTCCACTTGCCATCTGCAGCTTCCTTGTGCACTTGCCATCTGGAGCTTCCTTGTCCACTTGCCATCTGCAGCTTCCTTGTCCACTTGCCATCTGCAGCTTCCTTGTCCACTTGCCATCTGCAGCTTCCTTGTCCACTTGCCATCTGCAGCTTCCTTGTCCACTTGCCATCTGCAGCTTCCTTGGCCACTTGCCATCTGGAGCTCGTTGCTTTGGACGGCAATATTGTTAGTTCTTGAACCATCAAGAACAATTGTTGGTTGTAGAAGCCACCAAGAACAATTGTTGGTTGTAGAAGCCACCAAGAACAATTGTTGGTTGTAGAAGCCACCAAGAACCATTGTTGGTTGCAGAAGCCACCACTGCTGCTCCTGTCATGTGTTTGTTGTCAGGGTCGGGGGTGCAGGTCATGTCATGTGTTGTGTTTGTTGCCAGCGTCTGGCTTACAGGGCCTGTCACGTGTTGTGTTTGTTGCCAGCATCTGGCTTACAGGTCATGTCATGTGTTGTGTTTGTTGCCAGGGTCTGACTTGCAGGTCATGTCATGTGTTGTGTTTTTTGCTAGGGTCTGGGGTACGGGTCGCCATCTTTGACACGGGTCTAGCCCAGGACCATCCACACTTCAAGAAAGGACGAATTAAAGATAGGACCAACTGGACCAACGAGAAAACCCTTGATGATGGTCTGTTTCAGTTTCAGTCCATCAACATTCATCTGTCATTCAATCAGCCTGTTTCAGTTTCACTCCATCAACATTCGTCTGTCATTCTGTCCGTTTGGGAAAGCTATATTTGAGTGAATTGAAGCATATTTAAATAAAGGTAAAGGAATTGCTGTTGCTGCAAAATAAAATGCTTTGCAACTAAGCATTAGCTGTGTGTGTACAGGATATGTCTCCACAGTCACTGGCTGTTGCAGGGATAGATGTATCCACAGTCACTGGCTGTTGCAGGGATAGATGTATCCACAGTCACTGGCTGTTGCAGGGATAGATGTATCCACAGTCACTGGCTGTTGCAGGGATAGATGTATCCACAGTCACTGACTGTTGCAGGGATAGATGTATCCACAGTCACTGACTGTTGCAGGGATAGATGTATCCACAGTCACTGATTGTTGCAGGGATATATGTATCCACAGTCACTGACTGTTGCAGGGATAGATGTATCCACAGTCACTGACTGTTGCAGGGATAGATGTATCCACAGTCACTGACTGTTGCAGGGATAGATGTATCCACAGTCACTGACTGTTGCAGGGATAGATGTATCCACAGTCACTGACTGTTGCAGGGATAGATGTATCCACAGTCACTGACTGTTGCAGGGATAGATGTATCCACAGTCACTGACTGTTGCAGGGATAGATGTATCCACAGTCACTGACTGTTGCAGGGATAGATGTATCCACAGTCACTGGCTGTTGCAGGGATAGATGTATCCACAGTCACTGGCTGTTGCAGGGATAGATGTATCCACAGTCACTGGCTGTTGCAGGGATAGATGTATCCACAGTCACTGGCTGTTGCAGGGATAGATGTATCCACAGTCACTGGCTGTTGCAGGGATAGATGTATCCACAGTCACTGATTGTTGCAGGGATAGATGTATCCACAGTCACTGGCTGTTGCAGGGATAGATGTATCCACAGTCACTGGCTGTTGCAGGGATAGATGTATCCACAGTCACTGGCTGTTGCAGGGATAGATGTATCCACAGTCACTGGCTGTTGCAGGGATAGATGTATCCACAGTCACTGGCTGTTGCAGGGATAGATGTATCCACAGTCACTGGCTGTTGCAGGGATAGATGTATCCACAGTCACTGGCTGTTGCAGGGATAGATGTATCCACAGTCACTGGCTGTTGCAGGGATAGATGTATCCACAGTCACTGGCTGTTGCAGGGATAGATGTATCCACAGTCACTGGCTGTTGCAGGGATAGATGTATCCACAGTCACTGACTGTTGCAGGGATAGATGTATCCACAGTCACTGACTGTTGCAGGGATAGATGTATCCACAGTCACTGACTGTTGCAGGGATAGATGTATCCACAGTCACTGACTGTTGCAGGGATAGATGTATCCACAGTCACTGATTGTTGCAGGGATATATGTATCCACAGTCACTGACTGTTGCAGGGATAGATGTATCCACAGTCACTGACTGTTGCAGGGATAGATGTATCCACAGTCACTGACTGTTGCAGGGATAGATGTATCCACAGTCACTGACTGTTGCAGGGATAGATGTATCCACAGTCACTGATTGTTGCAGGGATAGATGTATCCACAGTCACTGGCTGTTGCAGGGATAGATGTATCCACAGTCACTGACTGTTGCAGGGATAGATGTATCCACAGTCACTGATTGTTGCAGGGATAGATGTATCCACAGTCACTGACTGTTGCAGGGATAGATGTATCCACAGTCACTGATTGTTGCAGGGATAGGCCATGGCACGTTTGTTGCGGGCGTGATTGCAAGTCAGAAGGAGTGTCTCGGGTTCGCTCCTGATGCTGACCTATTTGTCTTCAGGGTCTTCACCAGCAACCAGGTGAGAGCTTGAAGTTAGGGCATGGAGCACTGAGGGGGCAGTTAGGGCATGGAGCACTGAGGGGGCAGTTAGGGCATGGAACACTGAGGGGGCAGTTAGGGCATGGAACACTGAGGGGGCAGTTAGGGCATGGAGCACTGAGGGGGCAGTTAGGGCATGGAACACTGAGGGGCAGTTAGGGCATGGAGCACTGAGGGTATAGTGCATGAAGAACAGAGGGGGTAGTTATGGCATGGGTTCCAGAGAGGCAATTAGGGCATGGGTCCGAGAGGGGCAGTTATGGCATGGAGGGGCAGTTATGGCATGGGTCCCAGAGGGACAGTTAAGGCATGGAGGGGCAGTTATGGCATGGGTCCCAGAGGGACATTTAGGTCATGGGTCCCAGAGGGGCATTTAAGGCATGGGTCCCAGAGGTGGCAGTTAGGGCATGGGTCCCAGAGGGGCAGTTGTGCCATGGAGCACACAGCGGCAGTTGTGCCATGGAGCACAGAGGGACAGTTGTGCCATGGAGCACAGAGGGACAGTTGTGGCATGGAGCACAGAGGGAACAGTTGTGCAATGGAACACAGAAGGGCAGTTGTGCCATGGAGCACAGAGGGGCAGTTGTGCCATGGAGGACAGAGGGAACAGTTGTGCCATGGAACACAGAAGGGCAGTTGTGCCATGGAGCACAGAGGGGCAGTTGTGCCATGGAGCACAGAGGGACAGTTGTGCCATGGAGCACAGAGGGACAGTTGTGCCATGGAGCACAGAGGGACAGTTGTGCCATGGAGCACAGAGGGAGCAGTTGTGCCATGGAGCACAGAGGGGCAGTTGTGCCATGGAGCACAGAGGGGCAGTTGTGCCATGGAGCACAGAGGGACAGTTGTGCCATGGAGCACAGAGGGAGCAGTTGTGCCATGGAGCACAGAGGGGCAGTTGTGCCATGGAGCACAGAGGGACAGTTGTGCCATGGAGCACAGAGGGACAGTTGTGCCATGGAGCACAGAGGGAGCATTTGTGCCATGGAGCACAGAGGGACAGTTGTGCAATGGTGCACAGAGGGGCAGTTGTGCCATGGAGCTTCATGTAAGATTGATGTTAATTAGTTAGTCTTTGATATGTTGGCCAGCGACAGATGTCTCATGTCACAGGTTGTACTGTGTTTATTGTGTTGTAGGTGTCGTATACATCCTGGTTCTTGGACGCCTTCAACTACGCCATTCTCAAGAAGATCAATGTACTGAATTTGAGCATCGGAGGACCGGACTTCATGGATCACCCTTTTGTTGACAAAGTACACCTGGTTTATCATTCAGTCAACAATAGTCCACAGAGTTGTTTCATCAGAATGCTGTTCAAATAAACAAATAAAGTGTGATTGGTAGTTTTGTTACAATGGGCATTCTTGTCTAGTATCAATTATTATAGGTATCAATCTTTCTGTGAACAGATTTCTAGGAGTTTTGTGAAACTGTTGTTACATGGATCTAAACAAACACTACTCTCTGATGTATACACTATCTGTTACATGGATCTAAACAAACACTACTCTCTGATGTATACACTATCTGTTACATGGATCTAAACAAACACTACTCTCTGATGTATACACTATCTGTTACATGGATCTAAACAAACACTACTCTCTGATGTATACACTATCTGTTACATGGATCTAAACAAACACTACTCTCTGATGTATACACTATCTGTTACATGCATCTAAACAAACACTACTCTCTGATGTATACACTATCTGTTGTGGTTACTGCTGTAGATTTGGGAACTGACTGCCAGTAAGGTGACACTTATATCAGTCACTGCTGTAGGTGTGGGAACTGACTGCCAGTAAGGTGACACTTATATCAGTCACTGCTGTAGGTGTGGGAACTGACTGCCAGTAAGGTGACACTTATATCAGTCACTGCTGTAGGTGTGGGAACTGACTGCCAGTAAGGCGACACTTATATCAGCCACTGCTGTAGGTGTGGGAACTGACTGCCAGTAAGGTGACACTTATATCAGTCACTGCTGTAGGTGTGGGAACTGACTGCCAGTAAGGTGACACTTATATAAGTCACTGCTGTAGATTTGGGAACTGACTGCCAGTAAGGTGACACTTATATCAGTCACTGCTGTAGGTGTGGGAACTGACTGCCAGTAAGGCGACACTTATATCAGCCACTGCTGTAGGTGTGGGAACTGACTGCCAGTAAGGTGACACTTATATCAGTCACTGCTGTAGGTGTGGGAACTGACTGCCAGTAAGGCGACACTTATATCAGCCACTGCTGTAGGTGTGGGAACTGACTGCCAGTAAGGTGACACTTATATCAGCCACTGCTGTAGGTGTGGGAACTGACTGCCAGTAAGGTGACACTTATATCAGTCACTGCTGTAGGTGTGGGAACTGACTGCCAGTAAGGTGACACTTATATCAGCCACTGCTGTAGGTGTGGGAACTGACTGCCAATAAGGTGACACTTATATGAGCCACTGCTGTAGGTGTGGGAACTGACTGCCAATCAGGTGACACATATATCAGTCACTGCTGTAGGTGTGGGAACTGACTGCCAATAAGGTGACACTTATATCGGCCACTTCTGTAGTTGTGGGAACTGACTGCCAATCAGGTGACACATATATTGGCCACTGCTGTAGGTGTGGGAACTGACTGCCAGTAAGGTGACACTTATATCGGCCATTGCTGTAGGTTTGGCAACTGACTGATAGTAAGGTGACACTTATATCAGCCACTGCTGTAGGTGTGGGAACTGACTGCATGTAAGGTGACACTTATATCAGCTAAGCTAATATAAATGACTGACTGCCAATAAAGTGACTACCAATAAAGTGATACTCATATGAGCCATTGTTGTAGGTGTGGGAACTGACTGCCAATAAAGTGATACTTATATCAGCCATTGGCAACGATGGACCACTCTATGGGTGAGTTATAGTCACACTCTATCTTCTTTTAGGAAAATTGTATGAACGAAATAATAATAATAATAATAATTGACTTCTATGGCGCCTGTATCCTCAGGAACCTGAGCTCAGAGGCGCAACAAAACAGAATCAGTAGGCGTAATCGTAAACAGGGACGCGCAAAAGTCAGTATCAGAACGAGGGACAACCGAACATTTATGGTGGGAATGCAATTTGGAATAGATATGTCTTGAGTTTTTTTCGGAAAATAGCAATAGTTTCGGATGTTTTCAAAGTGATAGGGAGTTCATTCCAGACCCTAGGCGCAGCGACAGAGAAAGCACGTTTACCCAAGTTAAGTTTCGTCCTAGGTACAATAAGTTGATGTGAAACTGATGATCTTAGCTGCCTAGGGATATTTGAAAGATGCAGGAGACTAGCCAAGTAGAATGGTTGTTGTGTAGATAGAGCACGATATGCAAGAGTGGACAGCTTAAAATTAATTCGATAAGAAACTGGAAGCCAGTGTAACTGTTTAAGTAGTGGTAATGGCGGTGAAAACCGAGGCGCCTTGAGAACCACATGTGCCAGACAATTTTGTACTCGTTGGAGTTTAGCCAAGTCTCTTTTAGCAATGTTGTTTAGTAGTGAATTGCAATAGTCAAGACGGCTGCTAATTAGTGCCGTTGATATTGTTTTAGCAGTAGATATAGATATGTGACGCCGAATTCGACGAAGATGATAGAAACAGGATTTACATACTTGAGAGATATGCTGGCGAAAGTTGAAATCACTGTCAAAGATAACACCTAGATTACGAACAGTATCTGATGGGGATGTATCACTGCCAAGCAGTTTAACTGGGAAATGGTTGATGACTTTATTTCATTGTTGTTTAGTGCCAATGATAATAAGGTCTGTTTTATCTGGATTAAGCTTTAGCTTACTTGATTCCATCCACGACAAGATATCAGTAAGACAATCACTTAAAGTCGAAAGAGATTCTTGTACATTTGATTGTGAAAGTGATATGTAAACCTGTGTGTCATCAGCATAAAGGTGATGACTGAGATTACGATTAGCAATAACTTGGCTGAGCGATGTAGTATATAAGCTGAACAGAACAGGGCCAAGGACGGATCCTTGTGGCACTCCAAATGGTAGATGTTGTGGGCTAGATAATGTGCCAGATATGTTAATACTTTGATATCTGTCTGATAAAAATGATTTGAACCACCGAAGAGCTGGGCCAGAAATTCCAAAATATCTATGGAGGCATTGTAAAAGGATTGAATGATCAATTGTATCGAAAGCAGCTGAGAGATCAAGTAAAGTGAGTGCTGTGACTTTGCCATTGTCCATGTTATCAACTATATCATTGTGTATCTTGAGAAGAGCTGTTTCGGTAGAGTGGAATCGTTTATATGCAGACTGTAGATCATTTGATAAGTGATGGTTGTAAATATGTTCATGAAGGCGATTAGCAACTACTTTTTCCAATATTTTTGACAGAAAACTGAGATTAGAGATAGGACAATAATTCCTTAGGTCATCTTTGCATAAAGTTTGTTTTTTAATAAGAGGATTTACAAGAGCTTGTTTGAAATCCTGTGGAACAACTCCACTCTGCATTGAAAGGTTTATGATAGTAGTAATGGGAAAGATGAGTTGATCGATACAGCTTTTTAGTAGAAGTGTTGGAAATGGGTCAAGATCACACGATTTGTTAGGATATTTTTTAATAATGATGAGAACTTCATTAGTAGTTGCAGGTGTGAAACTCTGTAGTGTTTTTTCAGAAAGTGGCGGTTCAGGGAAATTATAGTCATTATTATTCATGACAAAATTTGATCGAATACGAGCAATCTTATCTGTAAAGTATTTTGAAAAAGAACTACACAATGTATCCAATGAAGAATGTTCAGGCAGTGCTTTTAATTTCTGCCGATGTAGAATTTTGTTAACAGATTTCCACATCTGCCGAGGGTTTTCAGAATTTGTTGTGATAAAATGTGTATAGTAATCAGACTTTGCTTTTGACATCATGTGATTACATATATGTAGCTGTTTAGTATAACGGGATCGATCAATTGGAGAACGAGTTCGTCGCCAAATTCTTTCAAGATATCGATGACGACGTTTTGCTACAATTATATCATTAGACATCCATGGTGATGGAGGGCGAAATTGTACACTTTTGGTTTGTTTCGGAGCATGTTTATCCAGAAGTTTACTTAATGTTTCATTGTACTGATTAACAAGCTCGCATAGTGTAGATTTAGGTTTGATCAAAAGATCAGAATTTGCTAGATCCTCATGAAGGGTATTTATGTTAATTTTATTTATTGGTCGAAATGTGATCACTTTTTTTCTATACACAGATTACAATTAAAAAGGTCTGGTGATGTGTTGCACAGTCATGTTTCTTTGTATTAATACTCTAAGTGACTTTTGAAAGTGTATTTAATGTATGAAATTTTAAGATATTAACAATTGCCATCCTGTGTCAAGATACATTGCAGGAGAGCAGTTCCATATGCCTGACTTGGTAGTTGGTTGTATTCTGGCCACAGAGAGTGATCATGTCTCTAGTGCTGCGATTCACATCTCACCACACAAGAAGGTTTGAATTGACCATTACTTGCAGCACTCTCAACAACCCGGCTGACCAGATGGATGTCATTGGTGTCGGAGGGATCAACTTTGACAACCAGATAGCCCGCTTCTCTTCCCGTGGGATGACCACTTGGGTAGGGAAGTCAGCAATGTTTCACTCACCTGTTTTTCCCAAATATAAAACATGGTATTTTAATGTTTATTCTCAACAATGCCATAAACAGTAGGGTGTTAAATGTATGTTTATATGAATGATGAAACTATGCACCAGATACATTCATTGAGTCGTTTGATATGGAATAATACACCAGTTTCTCACAAGATGTTGGTAATAAGTACAACTAATTTAGTATTTTCTTGCACATGATGCCATGTTGACCTGCGCCCTGTGCCATGTTGACTGGCGCCCTGTGCCATGTTGACTGGCGCCCTGTGCCATGTTGACCTGCGCCCTGTGCCATGTTGACTGGCGCCCTGTGCCATGTTGACTGGCGCCCTGTGCCATGTTGACCTGCACCCTATGCCATGAGCATGTTCACTTGGCCTGTTTGTTTCCCCAGGAGCTGCCAGGGGGCTATGGTCGCATGAAGCCAGACATCGTCACCTATGGCACATCAGTGCGCGGCTCAGCCATCAAGTAAGCACATTCACACTCTCTGTCTGGGATCAGTGTTGCCTCATGTTCTTGTTTCAGGGGAGGATGTCACTCTCTGTCTGGGACCAGTGTTGCCTCATGCTGTTGCTTCAGGGGAGGATGTCGCCCTCTGTCTGGGACCAGTGTTGCTTCATGTTGTTGTTTCAGGGGAGGATGTCGCCCTCTGTCTGGGACCAGTGTTGCCTCATGTTGTTGTTTCAGAGGAGGATGTCGCTCTCTGTCTGGGACCAGTGTTGCTTCACACATTTTGTTGTTTCAGGGGAGGATGTCGCTCTCTGTCTGGGACCAGTGTTGCCTCATGTTGTTGTTTCAGGGGAGGATGTCGCCCTCTGCCTGGGACCAGTGTTGCCTCATGTTGTTGTTTCAGGGGAGGATGTCGCTCTCTGTCTGGGACCAGTGTTGCCTCATGTTGTTGTTTCAGGGGAGGATGTCGCTCTCTGTCTGGGACCAGTGTTGCTTCATGTTGTTGTTTCAGGGGAGGATGTCGCCCTCTGTCTGGGACCAGTGTTGCCTCATGTTGTTGTTTCAGGGGAGGATGTCGCTCTCTGTCTGGGACCAGTGTTGCTTCATGTTGTTGTTTCAGGGGAGGATGTCGCCCTCTGTCTGGGACCAGTGTTGCTTCATGGTGTTGTTTCAGGGGAGGATGTCGCTCTCTGTCTGGGAGCAGTGTTGCCTCATGTTGTTGTTTCAGGGGAGGATGTCGCCCTCTGTCTGGGACCAGTGTTGCCTCATGTTGTTGTTTCAGAGGAGGATGTCGCCCTCTGTCTGGGACCAGTGTTGCCTCATGTTGTTGTTTCAGAGGAGGATGTCGCCCTCTGTCTGGGACCAGTGTTGCCTCATGTTGTTGTTTCAGGGGAGGATGTCGCCCTCTGTCTGGGACCAGTGTTGCCTCATGTTGTTGTTTCAGAGGAGGATGTCGCCCTCTGTCTGGGAGCAGTGTTGCCTCATGTTGTTGTTTCAGGGGAGGATGTCGCTCTCTGTCTGGGACCAGTGTTGCCTCATGTTGTTGTTTCAGGGGAGGATGTCGCCCTCTGTCTGGGACCAGTGTTGCCTCATGTTGTTGTTTCAGAGGAGGATGTCGCTCTCTGTCTGGGAGCAGTGTTGCCTCATGTTGTTGTTTCAGGGGAGGATGTCGCTCTCTGTCTGGGACCAGTGTTGCCTCACACATGTTGTTGTTTCAGGGGAGGATGTCGCCCTCTGTCTGGGACCAGTGTTGCCTCATGTTGTTGTTTCAGGGGAGGATGTCGCTTTCTGTCTGGGACCAGTGTTGCCTCATGTTGTTGTTTCAGGGGAGGATGTCGCTCTCTTTCTGGGACTAGTGTTGCTTCACCAGTGGTTGCTGGCGCTGTCACACTCCTCATGAGGTATGTAGTGTGTACCAGTGCACAGGAACGTTCATCTGTCTTCCTTTATAAATAGGTGCATGTTTGAGTATAACAGGTGTAATTTCAGAGAGTGGGTTATGGTTTGCATGACAAATTGTCATTGTTGTGTTAGTATGACCATGTGACATTGCTGTGCTTTTATGACCCTGTGACATTGCTGTGTTTTTATGACCCTGTGACATTGCTGTGCTTTTATGACCCTGTGACATTGCTGTGCTTTTATGACCCTGTGACATTGCTGTGTTTGTATGAACCCGTGACATTGCTGTGTTCGTATGACCCCGTGACTTTGCTGTGTTTGCATGACCCCATGACTTTGCTGTGTTTGTATGACCATGTGACATTGCTGTTTCCAGTGCTGTTCTGAATAGGGGCAATGTCATCAACCCTGCCAGCATGAAGCAGGCCCTGATGGTGTCCGCAAGGCGGCTGCCTGGGATCAACATGTTTGAGCAGGGCCATGGCAAGCTGGAGCTGGTGCGAGCCTACCAGACACTGCGCAACTACAAGCCCCAGGCTAGGTACGCAGCAATCTGGGTCTGAATGTATACTTGGAAAAGTCCTGCTAGGATATTGCGCCAAGATGACCATATGACTGGTCATGTGCCTTGTGTACATGCGTTTTATGTGCCTTTTTCACTGTGCTGGAGTAGTCGAGAAGTTAGTTGTGATGTAGATGAGCAGAGATGCCAAGAAGCTAGTTGTGATGTAGATGAGCAGAGATGCAGAGCAGCTAGTTGTGATGTAGATGAGCAGAGATGCGGAGAAGCTAGTTGTGATGTAGATGAGCAGAGATGCAGAGAAGCTAGTTGTGATGTAGATGAGCAGAGATGCCGAGAAGCTAGTTGTGATGTAGATGAGCAGAGATGCAGAGAAGCTAGTTGTGATGTAGATGAGCAGAGATGCAGAGAAGCTAGTTGTGATGTAGATGAGCAGAGATGCAGAGAAGCTAGTTGTGATGTAGATGAGCAGAGATGCAGAGAAGCTAGTTGTGATGTAGATGAGCAGAGATGCCGAGAAGCTAGTTGTGATGTAGATGAGCAGAGATGCAGAGAAGCTAGTTGTGATGTAGATGAGCAGAGATGCAGAGAAGCTAGTTGTGATGTAGATGAGCAGAGATGCAGAGAAGCTAGTTGTGATGTAGATGAGCAGAGATGCAGAGAAGCTAGTTGTGATGTAGATGAGCAGAGATGCAGAGAAGCTAGTTGTGATGTAGATGAGCAGAGATGCAGAGAAGCTAGTTGTGATGTAGATGAGCAGAGATGCAGAGAAGCTAGTTGTGATGTAGATGAGCAGAGATGCTGAGAAGCTAGTTGTGATGTAGATGAGCAGAGATGCAGAGAATCTAGTTGTGATGTAGATGAGCAGAGATGCAGAGAAGCTAGTTGTGATGTAGATGAGCAGAGATGCAGAGAAGCTAGTTGTGATGTAGATGAGCAGAGATGCAGAGAATCTAGTTGTGATGTAGATGAGCAGAGATGCGGAGAATCTAGTTGTGATGTACATGAGCAGAGATGCCGAGAAGCTAGTTGTGATGTAGATTAGCAGAGATGCAGAGAATCTAGTTGTGATGTAGATGAGTAGAGATGCGGAGAATCTAGTTGTGATGTAGATGAGCAGAGATGCCGAGAAGCTAGTTGTGATGTAGATGAGCAGAGATGCAGAGAAGCTAGTTGTGATGTAGATGAGCAGAGATGCTGAGAAGCTAGTTGTGATGTAGATGAGCAGAGATGCAGAGAATCTAGTTGTGATGTAGATGAGCAGAGATGCAGAGAATCTAGTTGTGATGTAGATGAGCAGAGATGCAGAGAAGCTAGTTGTGATGTAGATGAGCAGAGATGCAGAGAAGCTAGTTGTGATGTAGATGAGCAGAGATGCAGAGAAGCTAGTTGTGATGTAGATGAGCAGAGATGCTGAGAAGCTAGTTGTGATGGAATGTTATTACAGTAATAACAAGAACACAAAGTCCCTGGAAACCAAGCCCAGAAGCGCATCTAAGCAAAAGGGTTAATCAATCTCGAAATTAGTAAGCAATATTAAGTTGTCAACAGATGGATGGATACACTGGGGAGGATAACCAATTTCAACAGATGGATGGGTACACTGGGGAGGATAACCAATTTCAACAGATGGATGGATACGCTGGGGAGGATAAAGAATTTCAACAGATGGATGAATACGCTGGGGAGGATAACCAATTTCAACAGATGGATGGATACACTGGAGAGGATAACCAATTTCAACAGATGGATGGATACACTGGGGAGGATAACCAATTTCAACAGATGGATGGATACACTGGGGAGGATAACCAATTTCAACAGATGGATGGATACACTGGAGAGGATAACCAATTTCAACAGATGGATGGATATGCTGGGGAGGATAACCAATTTCAACAGATGGATGGATAAGCTGAGAAGGATAACCAATTTCAACAGATGGATGGTTAATCTGGGGAGGATAACCAAGGTCAACAGATGGTTGGTTACACAAAGTCAGATGGATGGATAAGCTGAGGAGGATAACCAATTTCAACAGATGGATGGATATGCGGGAGAAGGTAGCCAAGGTTGACAGATGGATGGGTACACTGAGGAGGATAGCCAAGGTCGACAGATGGATGGATATGCTGGGGGGATAACCAAGGTCGACAGATGGATGGATATGCTGGGGGGATAACCAAGGTCAACAGATGGATGGATATGCTGGGGGGATAACCAAGGTCAACAGATGGATGGATATGCTGGGGGATAACCAAGATCAACAGATGGATGGATATGCTGGGAGGATAACCAAGGTCAACAGATGGATGGATATGCTGGGGGGATAACCAAGGTCAACAGATGGATGGATATGCTGGGAGGATAACCAAGGTCAACAGATGGATGGATACGCTGAGGAGGATAGCCAAGGTCGACAGATGGATGGATACATTGGGGAGGATAACCAAGGTCAACAGATGGATGGATACGCTGAGGAGGATAACCAAGGTCAGCAGATGGATGGATACACTGGGGAGGATAACCAAGGTCAACAGATGGATGGATACACTGGGGAGGATAACCAAGGTTGACATATGAGTCTTGTATGCAGTCTCCACCCTAGAGTAATGATAATATATCAAGCAACCTACTGAAATGTGATGACACAAAAGTGATTAGAAAGATAAACAATGATGGTTATAAATAACATTTACAAAATCAATAAATTAGTTAAATGGTCTGAAAAATGAGATGTTATTAATTTTTTGGAAATGTAAATGCCTACACACAGGACATGGGAACTTGGACGTAAACTATAAAATTGGAGATACTGTTCTAGGTACTACCATAAAAGAAAAGGATTTAGGAGTAACAATAAGTGCTGATATGAAAGTTTTATAGCAGTGTGGCATTGCAGCTTCAAAGGGTAATCAAAATATGGGGTTGATTAGGAGAAATATAACATAAAAGGAAAAACAGCTAATTATACCACTGTATGAAGCAATAGTTAGGCCTCATTTACAAGACTGGAGATCATATCATAAGAAGGATATAGATACGCTTGAACGAATACAGAGGAGAGCAACTAAGATGATTCCAGAACTGAGAGAATTTAGTTGTGAAGAACGCCTAAAAGAATGTGGTTTAACAACCCTAGAGACAAGGAAATTAAGAAGACATCAAACCGAAGTTTTTATGATATTGAATGGGTATGAAAATATTGATAGAAATATTTTTTTTTCACTCAAGAAAGATAGAACTAGAGGACATGAGGTAACATTACTAAAGGATCAGTGTGGATTGGATATCAGGAAGTATTCATTCTCACAACCGACAATAAATGAATGGAACAAATTATCCACAGATTGTGTAAATGCTAACAGCGTGAATATGTTTAGAAACAAGGTTGACAGGAGGGCGGGTTACACATAGATGAAAAAATGTTGGACTCTTGATGAGCCAATGGCTTCCTTGTCCACTTGCCATCTGGGCCTTTGCCTTTGATGGCAATGTCGTTAAATTTTGTTAGTTACATAGATCTTGCTGAATGTAACGTGTGATGTGCTTGAAGTCTACACCCTAGTTACATAGACCTGACTGAATGTTACATGTAATTTGCTTGCAGTCTCCACCCTGGTTACATAGACCTGACTGAATGTTACATGTGATTTGCTTGCAGTCTCCACCCCAGTTGCATAGACCTGACTGAATGTTACATGTAATTTGCTTGCAGTCTCCACCCCAGTTACATAGACCTGACTGAATGTTACATGTAATTTGCTTGCAGTCTCCACCCCAGTTACGTAGACCTGACTGAATGTTACATGTAATTTGCTTGCAGTTTCCACCCGAGTTACGTAGACCTGACTGAATGTTACATGTAATTTGCTTGCAGTTTCCACCCGAGTTACGTAGACCTGACTGAATGTTACATGTAATTTGCTTGCAGTTTCCACCCCAGTTACATAGACCTGACTGAATGTTACATGTAATTTGCTTGCAGTCTCCACCCCAGTTACATAGACCTGACTGAATGTTACATGTAATTTGCTTGCAGTCTCCACCCCAGTTACATAGACCTGACTGAATGTTACATGTAAATTGCTTGCAGTCTCCACCGCAGTTACATAGACCTGACTGAATGTTACATGTAATTTGCTTGCAGTCTCCACCCCAGTTACATAGACCTGACTGAATGTTACATGTAATTTGCTTGCAGTCTCCACCCCAGTTACATAGACCTGACTGAATGTTACATGTAATTTGCTTGCAGTCTCCACCCCAGTTACATAGACCTGACTGAATGTTACATGTAATTTGCTTGCAGTCTCCACCCCAGTTACATAGACCTGACTGAATGCCCCTACATGTGGCCCTACTGCTCTCAGCCGATCTACCATGGCAGCATGCCTATCATTGTCAACGTGAGTATGGTAGACAGGTAGAAAAGCACTAAGTATAGATAATTTCTTCTCAGTATTTTTTGCTTTACAGTCAGACAGGTTTTACTGTTGATGATATGTTTTGTTAAATTATACTGAACTGAATTAGTTGATAACATGTCTTGGTCATTATTCTAGAACAATTAACGACGAATAACGTTAATACACATAGAACTTTATCAAATTACTGTTCTGTAGTATCGCTTAATTATAAACTGTCACATGTTATAATGCTCTTGTTAAATCTAGAGAACATATCTTTGATGTGTTTTGATGCAAATATTCTATATCCAAGAGAAGGACTAGGAGGTGCTAATATTGTCTGTTATTACATGTCTGTATATATATATACTTTAGTCTCCACGAGACAAACACTCTGAACATGACAAGGCCAGCCTGTGTTATGTGTGACAACTTTACTACTGCCTATCGATAGACTATGTATGCCATATTAAAAAGCTAATATAGAGATATGACCTTTTTCACAGCAACAGGTGAATAATTTAATTACCGTGACGTTGCTTACACCTATAGTCATTTGGTTGGTAGTCATACATAGTACATCTGTTGTAGGTGACAATCCTGAATGGCATGGGCGTGACAGGCAAGATAGTTGACAAGGTTGGTGAAAACTACCTGCCTTCAAACAATCTTACCATAGCTGTTTGTGTGTGTTCATTAAATTTTATTTCTCATGACCATGATCATGGTTAACATAACCATTTTATTAACAAATATCATAAATGTTCACAGTGGACTGTACCTGGACACAAATGTTCATTGATGCGTCTTGTCACGCCGCAGTCACAGTGCTGTCAGAGTGCTGTCACACCACAGTCACAGTGCTGTCAGAGTGCTGTCACAGTGCTGTCAGAGTGCTGTCACACCACAGTCACAGTGCTGTCAGAGTGCTGTCACACCGCAGTCATAATGCTGTCACACTGCAGTCAAACTGCAGTCACACCGCAGTCACAGTGCTGCCACACCGCAGTCACAGTGCAGTCAAAATGGACACTCCAGTGACAGTAGTCATTCTTTGAACCAATTTGTAATTATAACATCTCACAGCTTCTCGTATTTCAAGCAATATACATTGTGAAGAGTAGAGTAATTGTGTCTAGTCAGTTGACAGAATACAATACTGTCTTTAAAACGATTGTTTATTTCTGACAAATATTCGTGGTTGTTGTCAGTTTTTTATGACAGTATATATATATATATATATAATATATATATATATATATATATATATATATAATATATAGGTAAAAATAACAAAACAGTTGCTGCATACACAGATCAATCATTGAAACTACTGTTTGTGCAGCCTGAGTAAATAGAGACTGACTCAGTTATTTCAAATTGCATATGATAACATTTATGGAGAGAACACTCTAAGGCCATTCTGTTTCACATTGTCTCTAATCAGTTAATCTACAGATCAGTATAACCACACATGTTAAGCCATAGGGCTGTAGCTCGCGAATAGTTTCTGAGTTATGACCATTTTGGCAGATTCTGTCATTTTGCCAATTTTTGGACATCATGATGATTTCTTTTCTTCTTAAAATACCAATAACTCAAAAACTATTTGTGCAAGAACTCTGAGATTCCGCATGCTTATTCTTCAAATCTCTAGCACAAATAGTTTTTGAATTATTGATATTTTAAGTACAACAAGAAATCGTTATGATTTCCAAAAATTGGCAAAATTACAAAATCCGCCAAAATTGAAATGGTCATAACTCAGAAACTATTCGAGCTTCAGCCCTATGGTTTGATACGTGTGGTTATGTTGACCTGTGGATTAATTGGTAAAAGTTTGGTTGAATTAAAAATATGAGATTGATGAGATTTTCTTATTTTGGTTGATTTGAGACGGAATGCCCCATACAGATTTCTCAATTTGTTTACAAATAGTAACAGTTGTGAATGTTTCATTATTTTTTGCCCTAGATTGACAATGCCAGTGACATTTCATGTTTTGCATTGACATGTATCACTGTCTTATTGTCATGACGTGTCACCTCTGTCCCCAGCCGCTGTGGCAGCCCTACACGCCCCAGTTTGGCAACTACATAGAGGTGGCATTCCAGTACTCGCTCACCCTGTGGCCGTGGTCCGGCTACCTCGCCGTCTCCATCGCCGTCACGAATGAGGCCGCATCCTGGGACGGCATTGCACAGGGCCAGGTGACACTCTCCATTGAGTCGCCCCCTGAGGTGAGCAATTCTTTGAGACAGTGCCTTACTATTGCCTTGCCCCCGAGGCAAGCACCTCATATTGAGACAGTCCCTTAAGTCTGATATTATGTGATGGGTATTGGATGACATGATGGGCATTGGATGACATGATGGGCATTGGATGACATGATGGGCATTGGATGACATGATGGGTATTGGATGACATGATGGGCATTGGATGACATGAGGGGTATTGGATGACATAATGGGTATTGTATGGCCTGATGGGTATTGTATAGCCTGAGGGGTATTGGATGAAATGATGGGTATTGGATGGCCTCAGGGGTATTGGATGGCCTGATAGGTGTTCGATGGTGTTCGAAGGGGTATTGGATGGCATGACGGGCGTTGGATGACATGATGGGTATTGGATGGCATGACGGGCAGTGGATGACATGATGGGTATTGGATGGTATGATGGGTATTGGATGGCATGACGGGCATTGGATGACATGGTGGGTATTGGATGGTGTTCGAAGGGGTATTGGATGGCATGACGGGCATTGGATGACATGATGGGTATTGGATGGCATGACGGGCAGTGGATGACATAATGGGTATTGGATGGTATGATGGGTATTGGATGGCATGACGGGCATTGGATGACATGGTGGGTATTGGATGGCATAATGGGCATTGGATGACATGATGGGTATTGGATGGCATGGCGGGAATTGGATGACCTGATGGGTATTGGATGGCATGACGGGCATTGGATGACATGATGGGTATTGGATGACATGACAGACATTGGATTACATGATTGGTATTGGATGACATGATGGGCATGGGATGACATGATGGGTATTAGATGGCCTAATGGGTATTGGATGACATGATGGGCATGGGATGACATGATGGGTATTAGATGGCCTAATGGGTCTTGGATGGCATGATGGGCATTGGATGACATGATGGGTATTAGATGGCATGATGGGTATTGGGTGGCCCGATGCGTAATGGATGGCATGATGGGTATTGGATGGCATGATGGGTATTGGATAGCCTGATGGGTGTTTGATGACATGATGAGTATTGATGGCCTGAGGGGTATTGGATGACCTGATAGGTGTTTGATGGCATGATGAGTATTGATAGCCTGAGGGGTATTGGATGGCCTGATAGGTGTTCGATGGCATGATGAGTATTGATAGCCTGAGGGGTATTGGATGGCCTGATAGGTGTTCGATGGCATGATGAGTATTGATAGCCTGAGGGGTATTGGATGACCTGATAGGTGTTCGATGGCATGATGAGTATTGATAGCATGAGGGGTATTGGATGGCCTGATAGGTGTTCGATGGCATGATGAGTATTGATGGCCTGGGGGTATAGGATGGCCTGAGGGGTATAGGATGGCCTGAGGGTATAGGATGGTCTGAGGGATATAGGATGGCCTGAGGGGTATAGGATGGCCTGACGGGTATAGGATGGCCTGAGGGGTATTGATGGCCTGAGGGGTATAGGATGGCATGAGGGGTATAGGATGGCCTGAGGGGTATAGGATGGCCTGAGGGTATTGGATGGCCTGAGGGGTAGCCAGGGAAAAGGAGAGAAACAAATGTTTAATTTAAATGTGTATTTACACAGCAGACTCAGGCCAGGTCAGTGGTTCACATGATCAAAGAGTCTGCCTCTGCAAGAGGGGGGAGGGGGAGTGAGGGTGGGAGTGGGGGTGGGAGTGGGTGGGAATGGGGGAGAATGTGGGGGGAGTGGGGGGAAGTCATTCTGTTGTGGAGCTGTTCACGTCATAAGAGATTGAGAGTTTGTGTCAACTTCATCGTGTAGCTAACATGTTCCTGTGATGTGGTTTCAGGAGGGAGAGAAGGAAACAAGGGTGTCTGTGGTGAAACTTCCCATACGCGTGAAGATCATCCCAATGCCCTCGCCGAGGAAGCGCATCCTGTGGGACCAGTACCACAACCTGCGCTATCCCCCCGGTTATTTCCCACGAGACAACCTGCGCATGAAAGCAGACCCACTGGACTGGTGCGTTGTTGTAGTGTAGATGCATCAGGATCTGATTAAGGTGGTTGGGGCGGCTAGCTTGTCAGTTGATTAAGGTGGTTGGGGCGGCTAGCATGTCAGTTGATTAAGGTGGTTGGGGCGGCTAGCTTGTCAGTTGATTAAGGTGGTTGGGGCGGCTAGCTTGTCAGTTGATTAAGGTGGTTGGGGCGGCTAGCATGTCAGTCGATTAAGGTGGTTGGGGCGGCTAGCTTGTCAGTCGATTAAGGTGGTTGGGGCGGCTAGCTTGTCAGTTGATTAAGGTGGTTGGGGCGGCTAGCTTGTCAGTTGATTAAGGTGGTCGGGGCGGCTAGCATGTCAGTTGATTAAGGTGGTTGGGGCGGCTAGCTTCTCAGTTGATTAAGGTGGTTGGGGCAGCTAGCTTGTCAGTTGATTAAGGTGGTTGGGGCGGCTAGCTTGTCAGTTGATTAAGGTGTTTGGGGCGGCTAGCATGTCAGTTGATTAAGGTGGTTGGGGCGGCTAGCTTGTCAGTTGATTAAGGTGGTTGGGGCGGCTAGCTTGTCAGTTGATTAAGGTGGTTGGGGCGGCTAGCTTGTCAGTTGATTAAGGTGGTTGGGGCGGCTAGCTTGTCAGTTGATTAAGGTGGTTGGGGCGGCTAGCATGTCAGTTGATTAAGGTGGTTGGGGCGGCTAGCTTGTCAGTTGATTAAGGTGGTTGGGGCGGCTAGCGTGTCAGTTGATTAAGGTGGTTGGGGCGGCTAGCTTGTCAGTTGATTAAGGTGGTTGGGGCGGCTAGCATGTCAGTTGATTAAGGTGGTTGGGGTAGCTAGCGTGTCTGTTGATTAATGTGGTTGGGGCGGCTAGCGTGTCAGTTGATTTTGTTATTTTTTTATTCATAACATGCTAGGATATACTGAACTAAACGTCGACACCACATAAAATCACCCGGCACTAACGTCATATTTTGCCAATCCATCCTTTAAAAATGCAGTCCTTTTGGAAATCCCCTTGAGTTCCCGGAAATGCGACGTTTCCGTAGTAACGACCATGTACGCTACAATGCGGGATAACGGGCCAATCAAAATGACTATACACACACCATGCCACATGTTTGTTAGATGACTGGCGTAGCCTAATACCATAGACGACAACACGTTACAAGTACAGATTCAAGGGCTATTGTGGCGACAAATTAAGGGGACGTTATTATAAATGGCCATTATGTTTTGTTAACAATACATAAAACGCCATTGAAAAACCATAAATTTCAACACAAAAACAAGCGTTTGTTGAGATTGTGTTTTCATTAATAACCAGGAAATGATATTGTTTGAGAAAAACTACAACACTCGCGACGTTGCAATTTTGCATATGAACACGTGTCAACGTAATACAGCAGTAAATTACGATTGGTGAAGGGTTTCTGTCAAAAATACACTGCCACTTTAGGCTGTCATTCAACTTTTGTTTAATTCATTCACGTTGGTGTAGCAGACATAAATGGTTTATGTTAATCAAAATCTGCAATAAAGTTATCAGTTACACTGTCATGCTTTTATGTATGTCATTTATTTCTTTGGGGATTGTTTCAAAACGATTAAATGTTGTTTTTAGTGGCTATTTTTTAACATTTACAAAAATGTTTTAAAAACCTTGTAACATAACCAAATAAATAAAAAACTAAATTTTTTTTAATCTGGTATATTATATTGCATTTCAACTATAATCTGTGAAGAAATTGTTAATTTATCTTTAAAACTTCTACTGAAACTACTCAATTCAAGACAAGCATATAATAGCCACCCCAGCTACCTTAACCAACGTTGAAAACAAAAATAGCTACAGTACTTTTCTGGACCTGTGAAGGTAATTTTCATGTACCGAAAAATCATATGGCTTCAAAATAATGTGAGAGAGGATATACGTTACAAGATAACTGAATGAAAACATTAGTAAATGGTGGATGCGTTTTGCTCTCCTGTACAGGTGATCTCCAGCACACGTCAAGCACACTCACTGTTTGATGGGATGTGTTTGTCTTGCAGGAATGGTGACCACATCCATACCAACTTCCGAGACATGTACCATCGGCTGAGAAACAGTGGCTACTTCGTTGAAGTTCTTGGTACACAAACTTTCATTATCGTACTGTACTGGTAAAACACTTTCGGGTTTTAATGACCTGAAAACAATGCTGTTTGTTTGTTGGAAATGCTGTCCAGTGCTGTGCCACAGGCCAGTAGTGCAGACAAGTAGTGCTTCATTCTGATTATACCAGCAAGAACCACACGTAATACTCTAAGTGCCATGTATTGGGGCATCTGTTGAGTTAAACTGATGCCAGAGAATGTTTCAACAAGCAAGAACCACATGTAATACTCTTAAGTGCCATGTATTGGGGCATCTGTTGAGTTAAACTAATTGCAGAGAATGTCCTCAATCAGTTTTTTTCTGGGCTACTACCTTGTTAATTTGTTAATTTGGATTGCAGAAAACATCTTTCATGTCAATTGAATAATATTGTATAAGTAAACAATTGTTGATGTTGTTTTACAAATGTTCCAGGTTCTCCGTTAACCTGCTTTGATGCTAAACATTATGGTGAGTGTTATTTCGTTTACATTCCTATGAAGCATTGTTAATTTTTTCGATCACAATAACATTTTGCTATAATTATGTTAGTGTTTGTCTGCCTGTGTGATGTGTGTCTGCCTGTGTAGTGTGTGTCTGCCTGTGTAGTGTGTATCTGCCTGTGTGGTGTGTGTCTGCCTGTGTAGTGTGTGTCTGCCTGTGTGGTGTGTCTGCCTGCGTGGTGTGTGTCTGCCTGTGTAGTGTGTGTCTGCCTGTGTGGTGTGTGTCTGCCTGTGTGGTGTGTGTCTGCCTGTGTGGTGTGTGTTTGCCTGTGTATTGTGTGTCTGCCTGTGTAGTGTGTGTCTGCCTGTGTAGTGTGTATCTGCCTGTGTTGTGTGTGTCAGCCTGTGTGGTGTGTGTCTGCCTGTGGTGTGTGTCAGCCTGTGTGGTGTGTGTCTGCCTGTGTGGTGTATCTGCCTGTGTGGTGTGTGTCAGCCTGTGTGGTGTGTGTCTGCCTGTGTGGTGTGTCTGCCTGTGTAGTGTGTGTCTGCCTGTGTGGTGTGTGTCTGCCTGTGTAGTGTGTATCTGCCTGTGTGGTGTGTGTCTGCCTGTGTGGTGTGTGTCTGCCTGTGTGGTGTGTATCTGCCTGTGTGGTGTGTGTCTGCCTGTGTGGTGTGTGTTTGCCTGTGTACTGTGTATCTGCCTGTGTGGTGTGTGTCTGCCTGTGTGGTGTGTGTCTGCCTGTGTAGTGTGTGTCTGCCTGTGTGGTGTGTGTCTGCCTGTGTGGTGTGTGTCTGCCTGTGTAGTGTGTGTCTGCCTGTGTAGTGTGTGTCTGCCTGTGTGGTGTGTGTCTGCCTGTGTGGTGTGTGTCTGCCTGTGTGGTGTGTGTCTGCCTGTGTGGTGTGTGTCTGCCTGTGTAGTGTGTGTCTGCCTGTGTGGTGTGTGTCTGCCTGTGTAGTGTGTGTCTGCCTGTGTGGTGTGTGTCTGCCTGTGTGGTGTGTGTCTGCCTGTGTGGTGTGTGTTTGCCTGTGTAGTGTGTGTCTGCCTGTGTGATGTGTGTCTGCCTGTGTAGTGTGTGTTTGCCTGTGTGGTGTGTGTCTGCCTGTGTGATGTGTGTCTGCCTGTGTGATGTGTGTCTGCCTGTGTAGTGTGTGTCTGCCTGTGTAGTGTGTATCTGCCTGTGTGGTGTGTGTCTGCCTGTGTGGTGTTTGATGGTTACATCATTAAGGATAAGGAAATATATCCAGGCACCCTGCTCCTTGTGTCCTGTAGAGTAATATACCCTTTGTGCTCCTGGCACCCTGCTCCTTGTGTCCTGTAGAGTAATATACCCTTTGTGCTCCAGGCACCCTGCTCCTTGTGTCCTGTAGAGTAATGTACCCTTTGTGCTCCAGGCACCCTGCTGCTTGTGTCCTGTAGAGTAATGTACCCTTTGTGCTCCAGGCACCCTGCTGCTTGTGTCCTGTAGAGTAATGTACCCTTTGTGCTCCAGGCACCCTGCTCCTTGTGTCCTGTAGAGTAATGTACCCTTTGTGCTCCAGGCACCCTGCTCCTTGTGTCCTGTAGAGTAATATACCCTTTGTGCTCCAGGCACCCTGCTCCTTGTGTCCTGTAGAGTAATATACCCTTTGTGCTCCAGGCACCCTGCTCCTTGTGTCCCGTAGAGTAATATACCCTTTGTGCTCCAGGCACCCTGCTCCTTGTGTCCCGTAGAGTAGTATACCCTTTTTGTGCTCCAGGCACCCTGCTCCTTGTGTCCCGTAGAGTAGTATACCCTTTTTGTGCTCCAGGCACCCTGCTCCTTGTGTCCCGTAGAGTAGTATACCCTTTGTGCTCCAGGCACCCTGCTGCTTGTGTCCCGTAGAGTAGTATACCCTTTGTGCTCCAGGCACCCTGCTGCTTGTGTCCCGTAGAGTAGTATACCCTTTGTGCTCCAGGCACCCTGCTGCTTGTGTCCCGTAGAGTAGTATACCCTTTGTGCTCCAGGCACCCTGCTGCTTGTGTCCCGTAGAGTAGTATACCCTTTGTGCTCCAGGCACCCTGCTCCTTGTGTCCCGTAGAGTAGTATACCCTTTGTGCTCCAGGCACCCTGCTCCTTGTGTCCCGTAGAGTAGTATACCCTTTGTGCTCCAGGCACCCTGCTGCTTGTGTCCCGTAGAGTAGTATACCCTTTGTGCTCCAGGCACCCTGCTCCTTGTGTCCTGTAGAGTAGTATACCCTTTGTGCTCCAGGCACCCTGCTCCTTGTGTCCTGTAGAGTAGTATACCCCTTGTGCTCCAGGCACCCTGCTCCTTGTGTCCTGTAGAGTAGTATACCCCTTGTGCTCCAGGCACCCTGCTCCTTGTGTCCTGTAGAGTAGTATACCCTTTGTGCTCCAGGCACCCTGCTCCTTGTGTCCCGTAGAGTAGTATACCCTTTGTGCTCCAGGCACCCTGCTGCTTGTGTCCCGTAGAGTAGTATACCCTTTGTGCTCCAGGCACCCTGCTTCTTGTGTCCCGTAGAGTAGTATACCCTTTGTGCTCCAGGCACCCTGCTGCTTGTGTCCCGTAGGGTAATATACCCTTTGTGCTCCAGGCACCCTGCTCCTTGTGTCCTGTAGAGTAATATACAATTGGTGTTCCAGGCACCCTGCTTCTGGTACCCTGTAGAGTAATGTACCCCCTGGTGCTCCAGGCACCCTACACCTGGTGTCCTGTAGAGAAATTAACCCTTGGTGCTCCAGGTACACTGATGCTGGTCGACCCGGAAGAGGAGTACTTCCCGGAGGAGGTGACCAAGCTGAAGCGTGATGTTGATAACGGGCTGTCTGTCATTGTGTTTGCTGACTGGTACAACGTGTCCGTGATGACGAAGGTCAAGTTTTACGATGAAAACACCAGGTAATCACTGATCTGTGGGAATAGGAATACCTTTGAGTGTTGACAGACGTCTGTCGCAGTCTTCAAGAGCACGTACACAGTGTAGTAAGATGGGTAAGGGTTAGGGTTAAACCTTTGAGTGTTGACAGACGTCTGTCGCAGTCTTCAAGAGCACGTACACAGTGTAGTAAGATGGGTAAGGGTTAGGGTTAAACTTTTGATTGTTGGCAGACATCTGTCGCAGTCTTCAAGAACACGTACACAGTGTAGTAAGATGGGTAAGGGTTAGGGTTAAACCTTTGAGTGTTGGCAGACATCTGTCGCAGTCTTCTAGAACACGTAAGCTGTGTAGTAAGATGGGTACGGGTTAGGGTTAAACCTTTGAGTGTTGGCAGACATCTGTCGCAGTCTTCTAGAACACGTAAGCTGTGTAGTACGATGGGTTTAGGGTCAAATCCTTGTTATGTGTGAAGACCTTTGATCATCTAGATGTATTGTTATTGTCCATTTCATTGTGTTACACACTGTGTGATAGACCGATAAATACTGAAGGCTGACTGGTTATTGCAGACAATGGTGGATGCCTGATACGGGGGGAGCAAATATCCCTGCCCTCAACAACCTCCTGTCTCCCTGGGGAATGGCTTTCAGGTACGTTGCCTTCCCTTCCCCCTCTTAGCTCTTACTTGAAATTACTTTGCATTGTTGTGAAATTTTGTGTGAAAAAGTTCCTCAAATTTTTTTAATTCAGTGTTAGATTCACAAATAGTAATAATAATAATAATAGTAACTTGTATCAAATGCAATGTCTAATCATGATGTAGTACGTAGCAGTGGCTCACTTCTGTACAAGTGCAGGCGAATTTAAGATCTTTGGGATATGAACTTTTCATCACTTGCTGATTCCAATGATGATGTGTTTGATGTTGATGGTTTCAGTGATTATGTGTTTGATGTTGATGGTTTTAGTGATGAGGTGTTTGATGTTGATGGTTTCAGTGATTATGTGTTTGATGTTGATGGTTTCAGTGATGATGTGTTTGATTTTGATGGTTTCTGTGATGATGTGTTTGATGTTGATGGTTTCAGTGATAATGTATTTGATGTCGATGGTTTTAGTGATGAGGTGTTTGATGTTGATGGTTTCAGTGATGATGTGTTTGATTTTGATGGTTTCAGTGATGATGTGTTTGATTTTGATGGTTTCTGTGATGATGTGTTTGATATTAATGGTTTCAGTGATGATGTATTTGATGTTGATTGTTTCAGTGATTATGTGTTTAATGTTGATGGTTTCAGTGATGATGTTATGGTTTCAGTGATGACGTGTTTAATGTTGATGGTTTCAGTGATGAGGTGTTTGATGCTGATGGTTTCAGTGATGATGTGTTTGATGTTGATGGTTTCAGTGATGATGTATTTGATGTTGATGGTTTCAGTGATGATGTATTTGATGTTGATGGTTTCAGTGATGATGTATTTGATGTTGATGGTTTCAGTGATGATGTGTTTGATGTTGATGGTTTCAGTGATGATGTATTTGATGTTGATGGTTTCAGTGATGATGTGTTTGATGTTGATGGTTTCAGTGATGATGTATTTGATGTTGATGGTTTCAGTGATGATGTGTTTGATGTTGATGGTTTCAGTGATGATATGTTTGATGTTGATGGTTTCAGTGATGATGTATTTGATGTTGATGGTTTCAGTGATGATGTGTTTGATGTTGATGGTTTCAGTGATGATGTGTTTGATGTTGATGGTTTCAGTGATGATGTGTTTGATGTTGATGGTTTCAGTGATGATGTATTTGATGTTGATGGTTTCAGTGATGATGTGTTTGATGTTGATGGTTTCAGTGATGATGTATTTGATGTTGATGGTTTCAGTGATGATGTATTTGAGGGGGAGTTTACACTTGGCACTCATGAAAGTAAGTGAAGGATTAATTCAACAATCTATTGTCTAACATTGTGTATATTTTCACACGATTATCCATTTGACATGCTGATGCAGTGTTTACTGCACTCCAGCAGTGACATTTAGACAGAACCCCTGTTTTAGTCAGCCAGAGCTGCCCTACAGAACTGTAAGCTGGATATGTGCAACCTTTGTTATTTTGCCGTGGCTTAGTAAAACCCAGCCACTGACATGGTTTTCACTTCCCCGGGGGCCAAGACCAAATACAAGGAAGCCTAAAATGCAGAGCCTGAGAAACCTTCATGCAAGCATTACAGGTGTTGGACTCTAAATTCAAGGGTTGTGAGTTCAAGACTCACACTGGTCACGGTTCGTTTTCGAATCTTAGGCAATTTCGTTTACCCTACTTTGCCTCAGTCTACTCAGCTGTAAATGAGTACAAACACTGTTTGGAAGGTACCTGCGATGGACTAATGTCATGTCCAGGAGGGTCAGTATCACTGCACTCTAATCTGCTTCGCACTACAGAAACCAGGTTTAAGCACTGGCCATATAAGCCTTCATGGCTTCCTAAGGCGTAGTGCCTGGTGGATGACTTACCCTTATTATATATATATATATATATATATATATATATATATATATATATATATACATATATATATATTATATATATTTCTTGATATAGCACTTTTTAAGTAAATGCTTACAAATTAAAACAACAATTGAGCTACAAATATAATAAATGTAGACTGATAAGCTATTAGAAAGAAAACAGTATTAAAGTACAGCTTAAGCCAATGATAAGTAAGTAGGCTACTTTCTATTTCACTAATATTGTGAAATAGAAAGTAGTGTGGAAAGAAATGTGTTGTATCAGTTGTCTTGTACTTGGCTGACATCTTACAAAGTATCGATGTCTTCAGCCTAGTCACTGTGTCTGGTCTGTTCCTACAGTGTACTATGCATCTGGCACCAGCCTTGCACGCTTCCCTCCAGAGGGCATTGTGTTGACGGAGACGCTCAAGGACCAAGGGTTGGAGGTCATGAAGGGTGAGAGCCTAACTGTGGCTGACGTCCCGATCCTTGGACTGCATCAGACAAAGATTGGCAAAAAGAGGGGAGGACGCATTGTGTTGTATGGGGACTCAAACTGTCTCGACAACAGTCACCTGCAGAAAGGTAAGTTGTTGCTCTCATCTTTGTCCCTCAAGTCCACAGTCAAGTCCACAGTCAAGTCCACAGTCAAGCAAAGTCATGGTTTATTGATGGTACCTTGTTATGCATGCACATCTTTATATCCTTCATCCCAATCCTGAGTGTTTTAAGTCAGTGCACAAAATGTAGGAAAAACCTGTAAATGTGAATGATTGAGTGAGGGCACTTTGCTTCAGTATGTGATTTAGTAAGGACTCTTCAATTCAGTGTGTGATTGAGTGAGGACTCTTGTTGACTTCAGTGTGTGATTGAGTGAGGACTCTTCACTTCAGTGAGTGATTGAGTGAGGACTCTTGATGTCAGTGTATGATTGAGTGAGGACACTTGGTTTCAGTGTGTGATTGAGTGAGGAGACATGGCTTCAGTGTGATTGAGTGAGGACTCTTGACTTTAGTGTGTGAGTGAGTGAGAACTCTTGGTTTCAGTGTGTGATTGAGTGAGGACACTTGGCTTCAATGAGTGATTGAGTGAGGACTCTTGATTTCAGTGTGTGATTGAGTGAGGACTCTGCTTGGGTGTGTGAATGAGTGAGGACTATTGGCTTGAGTGTGTGATTATGTGAGGACTTCACTTCTGTGAGTGATTGAATGATAACTCTGCTTGAGTGTTTGATTGTGTGAGGACTATTTGCTTGAGTGTGTGATTGAGTGAGGACTCCTGGCTTGAGGGTGTGATTGAGTGAAAACTCTTGGCTTCATTGTGAACTAGCTGTTACATTTTTGAGTTGTCTGCAATAGAATGTGTGACTTCTGTTTTGGAGAAGCATGTTCAGTTTTATGTGCTAAAACAAGGGCTCCAGTTGAGCGTGGTTAGAACATGTTGAAGCTGATGATATGTTAGTTTATTGTTTGTTTCTAACCCCTATTATCACTGTAGATTGCTTCTGGCTGCTGGATGCCCTGCTGGAGTACACAACTCATGTGCGTGTGCCTCCGCCCGTCCTGGAACGTAAGACAACCATGACAGTGCTGAAGAAGAAGCTGGAGCTGCCAGAACGCATGGAAGGTAGTCGCTGTTGTGGTCTTGTGCTTATTAGTCTATACCATTTCGTTTCTGAGATGTTTTAAATGCAACTTTGTCACATTGGTAATAAGGTCTTCAGACAACTTGCGCAATAAACTGACACCAGACTTGTCATTTGTGATATGTGAATGTAGTTACCATGTCTATAGCTTAAATTTTTAAGTGTGTCATTTATTGACATGTGACAGAATTGGACTACACAGAATTGGTGTGCACCAGGATTGCCTCCAAAATTACACCAAGTTAATATGAAGTGCCACTAGATTATTTTTTATTTAACAAGATTGCCTTCCAAAACTACAAGTTCTAGATGGCAAGTGGACAAGGAAGACATTAGCTTATCGATAGTCCAACAATTTTATCATCCATGTTTAGCCCGTCCTTATCAGATATCTGTCAATTCTATTTTAAAACATGTTCACACTATTAGCATTAACACAATAATTTGACGGTTTGTTCCATTCATTTATTACCCTCTGTGAGAACGAGTACTTTCTCATGTCCAACGTACACTGCTCCTTAACTAATGCTCCTTTGTGTCCTCTGGTTCTACTGCCTTCTTTAAGTTTGAAGAACATATTCCAGTCAATATCCTCATAAGCATTCACTATTTTAAACACTTCTATTTGGTCTCCTCTTAGTCTTCTGATTATATCATTACCTATGCCGTGGGTTTTTAGTTTAAGTAAAAAATTTTGATGTGGCACTTTATCGAAAGCTTTCTGAAAATATAAGTAGACAACATCCACTGGTGATCCATCATCTACCCACTTTGTAATTTAAATTTATTAGGATAACTACATTTAGAAACCTTTTTAATACAACTCTTTTTAAATACAAATCTGATTAATACTAAAAGTGTTAACATGGACACCACACAGATATGATGTAAAGTGTTAACATGGACACCACACAGATATGGTGTAAAGTGTTAACATGGACACCACATAGAGATGATGTAAAGTGTTAACATGGACACCACACAGAGATGATGTAAAGTGTTAACATGGACACCACACAGAGATGATGTAAATTGCTAACATGGACACCACACAGATATGATGTAAAGTGCTAATATGGACACCACACAGAGATGATGTAAAGTGTTAACATGGACACCACACAAAGATGATGTAAAGTGTTAACATGGACACCACATAGAGATGATGTAAAGTGCTAACATGGACACCACACAGAGATGATGTAAAGTGTTAACATGGACACCACACAAAGATGATGTAAAGTGTTAACATGGACATTTTTAAATTTAAATTTATTAGGATAACTACATTTATAAACCTTTTTAATACAACTCTTTTTAAATACAAATCTGATTAATACTAAAAGTGTTAACATGGACACCACACAGATATGATGTAAAGTGTTAACATGGACACCACACAGATATGGTGTAAAGTGTTAACATGGACACCACATAGAGATGATGTAAAGTGTTAACATGGACACCACACAGAGATGATGTAAAGTGTTAACATGGACACCACATAGAGATGATGTAAAGTGCTAAACTGCACAACAAACAAATATGATGTAAAATGTTAACATGGACACCACACAGATGATGCAAACTGTTAACACGGACACCACATAGAGATGATGTAAAGTGTTAACATGGACACCACATAGAGATGATGTAAAGTGTTAACATGGACACCACACAGAGATGATGTAAAGTGTTAACATGGACACCACACAGAGATTATGTAAAGTGTTGTGTTTCCAGGCAGTCATCTGTATCGCTACTCGAAGGTCCTTGAGAGTCACTTAGGCAAGCCCCAAGCGCGACCCCTACCTGCCTGCCCGAGTCTGGCTTGGGCAACTGCCCACCCACTGAACACATCAGCACCTTCGTAAGTAAACAGATCCTAATTGCTCACACACAAGGCTTTTGGTGTCTGAGATATAAGTTGTGAAATTACTGCATTCTCTGGCATACAATTGTGAAGATGTTTGTTGAATGATGAAAAATTAGTTGATAACAAATATATCTAAAAAATGTTTGCCAAATTTGATACCCATGTTTGCATTGTTTCTTTAAAGTTTGCATATGCTCCTTCCCATAATTTGTGTTTGACCCCAGACAGCAGGGTCATTGCTGCTTCCATGTTGCACAACTGTATTGAAAGTTGTCTGTGCTCCAATGTATATACCTAGTCTACACAAGTTGGCAAAAGTAGCTGAAGATGCACTTATCCAGTGTTCACTTGTGCCCGCTTGGTAAGTGCACTTACCCAATGCTCACTTGTGTCTGCTTGGTAAGTACACTGACCCAATGCTCACTTGTGTCTGCTTGGTAAGTACACTTACCCAATGCTCACTTGTGCCTGCTTGGTAAGTACACTTACCCAATGCTCACTTGTGCCCGCTTGGTAAGTACACTTACCCAATGCTTACTTGTGCCTGTTTGGTAAGTGCACTTACCCAATGCTCACTTGTGTCTGCTTGGTAAGTACACTGACCCAATGCTCACTTGTGCCTGCTGGGTAAGTGCACTTACCCATTGCTCATTTGTGCCTGCTGGGAAAGTGCACTTTTCCAGTGTTCACTTGTGCCTGCTGGGTAAGTGTGCTTACCCAGTGTTCACTTGTGCCTGCTGGGAAAGTGCACTTACCCATTGCTCACTTGTGCCTGCTGGGAAAGTGCACTTTTCCAGTGTTCACTTGTGCGTGCTGGGAAAGTGCACTTACCCAGTGTTCATTAGCTCCTGCTGGCTGCTGGGTTAGAGAATTCACGCACCAACGTTAGTAGGGTCAATATTTTTGTAATGTTTGAAAAAGCATTTGCATTTAGGTAATGATTTTGTGTTGTTATTTAGATGTTCGTATAAAACTTTTTTAAAAGATAAATATTAATGGCAAGCATGTTTACGAATGCATGTTTAGTTTAAGCAAATGTGCAGATTGTGTTTATATAGTGATGATAGTCAGGGTAAACACATTTGATAAAATTTCTCGATTCAGTTCAGTTTCACAATCACAAAAAATATGTCAGTTGGAAAATAGCAATCTGAACCGTGTGTTTCATAATTTTACACTGTGAACCCTGTAGTGTTACATCATTGCGCACTGTGAACCCTGTAGTGTTTCATCATTGTGTACTGTGAACCTTGTAGTGTTTCATCATTGCACACTGTGAACCCTGTAGTGTTTCATCATTGCGCACTGTGAACCCTGTAGTGTTTCATCATTGCACACTGTGAACCCTGTAGTGTTTCATCATTGCACACTGTGAACCCTGTAGTGTTACACCATTGTGCACTGTGAACCCTGTAGTGTTTCATCATTGCGCACTGTGAACCCTGTAATGTTTCATCATTGCACACTGTGAACCCTGTAGTGTTTCATCATTGCGCACTGTGAACCCTGTAGTGTTTCATCATTGCACAATGTGAACCCTGTAGTGTTTCATCATTGCGCACTGTGAACCCTGTAATTTTTAATCATTGCACACTGTGAACCCTGTAGTGTTTCATCATTACGCACTGTGAACCCTGTAGTGTTTCATCATTGCACACTGTGAACCCTGTAGTGTTTCATCATTACGCACTGTGAACCCAGTAATGTTTCATCATTGCACACTGTGAACGCTGTAGTGTTTCATCATTGCACACTGTGAACCCTGTAGTGTTTCATCGTTGCACACTGTGAACCCTGTAGTGTTTCATCATTGCGCACTGTGAACCCTGTTGTATTTCATCATTGCACACTGTGAACCCTGTAGTGTTTCATCATTGCACACTGTGAACCCTGTAGTGTTTCATCATTGCACACTGTGAACCCTGTAGTGTTTCATCATTGCACACTGTGAACCCTGTAGTGTTTCATCATTGCACACTGTGAACCCTGTAGTGTTTCATCATTGCACACTGTGAACCCTGTAGTGTTTCATCATTGCACACTGTGAACCCTGTAGTGTTTCATCATTGCACACTGTGAACCCTGTAGTGTTTCATCATTGCACACTGTGAACCCTGTAGTGTTTCATCATTGCACACTGTGAACCCTGTAGTGTTTCATCATTGCACACTGTGAACCCTGTAGTGTTTCATCATTGCACACTGTGAACCCTGTTGTATTTCATCATTGCACACTGTGAACCCTGTAGTGTTTCATCATTGCACACTGTGAACCCTGTAGTGTTTCATCATTGCACACTGTGAACCCTGTAGTGTTTCATCATTGCACACTGTGAACCCTGTAGTGTTTCATCATTGCACACTGTGAACCCTGTAGTGTTTCATCATTGCGTACTGTGAACCCAGTTGTGTTTCATCATTGCACACTGTGAACCCTGTAATGTTTCATCATTGCACACTGTGAACCCTGTAGTGTTTCATCATTGCACACTGTGAACCCTGTAGTGTTTCATCATTGCACACTGTGAACCCTGTAGTGTTTCATCATTGCACACTGTGAACCCTGTTGTGTTTCATCATTGCACACTGTGAACCCTGTAATGTTTCATCATTGCGCACTGTGAACCCTGTAGTGTTTCATCATTGCGCACTGTGAACCCTGTAGTGTTTCATCATTGCACACTGTGAACCCTGTAATGTTTCATCATTGCACACTGTGAACCCTGTAGTGTTTCATCATTGCACACTGTGAACCCTGTTGTGTTTCATCATTGCACACTGTGAACCCTGTAATGTTTCATCATTGCGCACTGTGAACCCTGTAGTGTTTCATCATTGCACACTGTGAACCCTGTTGTGTTTCATCATTGCACACTGTGAACCCTGTAATGTTTCATCATTGCGCACTGTGAACCCTGTAGTGTTTCATCATTGTGCACTGTGAACCCTGTAGTGTTTCATCATTGCACACTGTGAACCCTGTAGTGTTTCATCATTGCACACTGTGAACCCTGTAGTGTTTCATCATTGCACACTGTGAACCCTGTAGTGTTACACCATTGTGCACTGTGAACCCTGTAGTGTTTCATCATTGCACACTGTGAACCCTGTAGTGTTTCATCATTGCATACTGTGAACCCTGTAGTGTTACACCATTGTGTACTATATATTCCACAAACTATTAACTAAAACGAAAACATTTCTCATACACAGCTACTTGTCAACACTGCATAATTTAGGTTTTTTTGCTGTTATATTTAATACTGCCTGTTTACTACTGACACTGTCACTTCAGTGTTCTAGTTGGTTCTGTAGAGTGTTACTCCTGATTGTTGTGTTTGTCTGACAACTCCTCGGTGCAGTTGGCTATTTGCATCACTAACATTTACGGAAAATTCTACGCTGGGATTTGTATTACTGATGTCTAAAGGTTGGGGTGGACCAATGAAATGCTCATCCCAAACAAAGTTGATCTACTTTTATTTCAGCTGGCCCAGTGGTAGACTATGTGCCATTATAGTTATGTACACTTGGCTTGTCAGACACGCAGCCTGCCATTATAGTTATGTACACTTGGCTTGTCAGACACGCAGCCTGCCATTATAGTTATGTACACTTGGCTTGTCAGACACGCAGCCTGCCATTATAGTTATGTACACTTGGCTTGTCAGACACGCAGCCTGCCATTATAGTTATGTACACTTGGCTTGTCAGACACGCAGCCTGCCATTATAGTTATGTACACTTGGCTTGTCAGTCACGCAGCCTGCCATTATAGTTATGTACACTTGGCTTGTCAGACACGCAGCCTGCCATTATAGTTATGTACACTTGGCTTGTCAGACACGCAGCCTGCCATTATAGTTATGTACACTTGGCTTGTCAGACACGCAGCCTGCCATTATAGTTATGTACACTTGGCTTGTCAGACACGCAGCCTGCCATTATAGTTATGTACACTTGGCTTGTCAGACACGCAGCCTGCCATTATAGTTATGTACACTTGGCTTGTCAGACACGCAGCCTGCCATTATAGTTATGTACACTTGGCTTGTCAGACACGCAGCCTGCCATTATAGTTATGTACACTTGGCTTGTCAGACACGCAGCCTGCCATTATAGTTATGTACACTTGGCTTGTCAGACACGCAGCCTGCCATTATAGTTATGTACACTTGGCTTGTCAGACACGCAGCCTGCCATTATAGTTATGTACACTTGGCTTGTCAGACACGCAGCCTGCCATTATAGTTATGTACACTTGGCTTGTCAGACACGCAGCCTGCCATTATAGCTATGTACACTTGGCTTGTCAGACACGCAGCCTGCCATTATAGCTATGTACACTTGGCTTGTCAGACACGCAGCCTGCCATTATAGCTATGTACACTTGGCTTGTCAGACACGCAGCCTGCCATTATAGTTATGTACACTTGGCTTGTCAGACACGCAGCCTGCCATTATAGTTATGTACACTTGGCTTGTCAGACACGCAGCCTGCCATTATAGTTATGTACACTTGGCTTGTCAGACACGCAGCCTGCCATTATAGTTATGTACACTTGGCTTGTCAGACACGCAGCCTGCCATTATAGTTATGTACACTTGGCTTGTCAGACACGCAGCCTGCCATTATAGTTATGTACACTTGGCTTGTCAGACACGCAGCCTGCCATTATAGTTATGTACACTTGGCTTGTCAGACACGCAGCCTGCCATTATAGTTATGTACACTTGGCTTGTCAGACACGCAGCCTGCCATTATAGTTATGTACACTTGGCTTGTCAGACACGCAGCCTGCCATTATAGTTATGTACACTTGGCTTGTCAGACACGCAGCCTGCCATTATAGTTATGTACACTTGGCTTGTCAGACACGCAGCCTGCCATTATAGTTATGTACACTTGGCTTGTCAGACACGCAGCCTGCCATTATAGTTATGTACACTTGGCTTGTCAGACACGCAGCCTGCCATTATAGTTATGTACACTTGGCTTGTCAGACACGCAGCCTGCCATTATAGTTATGTACACTTGGCTTGTCAGACACGCAGCCTGCCATTATAGTTATGTACACTTGGCTTGTCAGACACGCAGCCTGCCATTATAGTTATGTACACTTGGCTTGTCAGACACACAGCCTGCCATCATAGTTATGTACACTTGGCTTGTCAGACACACAGCCTGCCATCATAGTTATGTACACTTGGCTTGTCAGACACACAGCCTGCCATCATAGTTATGTACACTTGGCTTGTCAGACACACAGCCTGCCATCATAGTTATGTACACTTGGCTTGTCAGACACACAGCCTGCCATCATAGTTATGTACACTTGGCTTGTCAGACACTCAGCCTGCCATCATAGTTATGTACACTTGGCTTGACAGACACACAGCCTGCCATCATAGTTATGTACACTTGGCTTGTCAGACACACAGCCTGCCATCATAGTTATGTACACTTGGCTTGTCAGACACACAGCCTGCCATCATAGTTATGTACACTTGGCTTGTCAGACACACAGCCTGCCATCATAGTTATGTACACTTGGCTTGTCAGACACACAGCCTGCCATCATAGTTATGTACACTTGGCTTGTCAGACACACAGCCTGCCATCATAGTTATGTACACTTGGCTTGTCAGACACACAGCCTGCCATCATAGTTATGTACACTTGGCTTGTCAGACACACAGCCTGCCATCATAGTTATGTACACTTGGCTTGTCAGACACACAGCCTGCCATCATAGTTATGTACACTTGGCTTGTCAGACACACAGCCTGCCATCATAGTTATGTACACTTGGCTTGTCAGACACACAGCCTGCCATCATAGTTATGTACACTTGGCTTGTCAGACACACAGCCTGCCATCATAGTTATGTACACTTGGCTTGCCAGACACACAGCCTGCCATCATAGTTATGTACACTTGGCTTGCCAGACACACAGCCTGCCATCATAGTTATGTACACTTGGCTTGCCAGACACACAGCCTGCCATCATAGTTATGTACACTTGGCTTGCCAGACACACAGCCTGCCATCATAGTTATGTACACTTGGCTTGCCAGACACACAGCCTGCCATCATAGTTATGTACACTTGGCTTGCCAGACACACAGCCTGCCATCATAGTTATGTACACTTGGCTTGGCAGACACACAGCCTGCCATCATAGTTATGTACACTTGGCTTGCCAGACACACAGCCTGCCATCATAGTTATGTACACTTGGCTTGCCAGACACACAGCCTGCCATCATAGTTATGTACACTTGGCTTGCCAGACACACAGCCTGCCATCATAGTTATGTACACTTGGCTTGCCAGACACACAGCCTGCCATCATAGTTATGTACACTTGGCTTGCCAGACACACAGCCTGCCATCATAGTTATGTACACTTGGCTTGCCAGACACACAGCCTGCCATCATAGTTATGTACACTTGGCTTGCCAGACACACAGCCTGCCATCATAGTTATGTACACTTGGCTTGCCAGACACACAGCCTGCCATCATAGTTATGTACACTTGGCTTGCCAGACACACAGCCTGCCATCATAGTTATGTACACTTGGCTTGCCAGACACACAGCCTGCCATCATAGTTATGTACACTTGGCTTGCCAGACACACAGCCTGCCATCATAGTTATGTACACTTGGCTTGCCAGACACACAGCCTGCCATCATAGTTATGTACACTTGGCTTGCCAGACACACAGCCTGCCATCATAGTTATGTACACTTGGCTTGCCAGACACACAGCCTGCCATCATAGTTATGTACACTTGGCTTGCCAGACACACAGCCTGCCATCATAGTTATGTACACTTGGCTTGCCAGACACACAGCCTGCCATCATAGTTATGTACACTTGGCTTGTCAGACACACAGCCTGCCATCATAGTTATGTACACTTGGCTTGTCAGACACACAGCCTGCCATCATAGTTATGTACACTTGGCTTGTCAGACACACAGCCTGCCATCATAGTTATGTACACTTGGCTTGTCAGACACACAGCCTGCCATCATAGTTATGTACACTTGGCTTGTCAGACACACAGCCAGCCATCATATTTATCTACACTTGGCTTGTCAGACACACAGCCTGCCATCATATTTATCTACACTTGGCTTGTCAGACATACAGCCTGCCAGTCTGGGCTTATTGCAGATGCCCTAGGCATTGTTTGACATCACTCACTACCCGCTCACTCGCTCACTCCCCGCTGCAGTTTTAGGTGCCAACTGTTATGTTAAAACAGAGTTTATAAACAGTTTTGTGATACGTATTTTTCTTACAGGAACCTCTACAAGCAGGTGAAGCTGTTGTCACTGGGCCTTGACTCTCTGCTCCCCCTGATGGCTCAGCAAAGGGGAGACGAGATGGAGGAGATCCGGGACACGCCTGGGGAGCGGTCCTCTGAGTGGGAGGCAGTGCCTGTGTCGAAGCGGAAGACCCACCTCTATGAGAGTGCCCCTGTCTTTCCCACCATTGCCTTCCTGGGCATGGCCCTTGTCTTGGTTTTCCTCATCAACCACTTGTACAAAAGTAAGAACAAGCCGCGGCGGAAAAAGCAGCGCATACGTAAACTGCCCCCGACCATATTTGGTTTTAAAGTGCCGGGGGTGTAACTGGGTTGTTTGTGATGTCCATGTAGTCTTGTCATGTTACTGGGGTATTGACTCAATGATTTTATCTCACACATAGTTGTAACTTACTGCACTCCTACCTTGCCATGTGTGTGTCTTACCCTCAATCACGGAGGATAGTGGAGTCTAATGACTAAAGCAGTTTTATACATACTAGGTTATATATATATATTTGGAGGCTTTCTACAACATTCCGTTTGTTCGAATGTATCAACTTATAAAGAAGCACAGATGATAGCAATGTGATAAGAGCGCTACGTTTCTGGTGCTTGAGTTACCACCAGTGATCAAAGGTTCGGACAAAACCTTTCAAATTGCTGTTATAAAAATGCATGTATTTAATCTTTTCATGTGTGTGTGTATTTATTTAATGAAGATAACGTGTCCATGGTAACAGGTGGTTTTAAGCTGTTGTTGGGAGTGACGACTGGAGTCTTTTTTACATTTATGACAGAACTTAAAAATACAGTCAAACCTGCTCAAGTCACCACCTACATTAAGAGACAGCATGTCAGTAACGACCACCATCAACTTCTCCCGAAGTACCACCTATATTAAGATACAACCTGTATTAAGAGACCACCTTGTATTAAGAAACCACTTTTTGACCATCCATTGAGCGGTTGCATCAGAGAGGTTTTACTGTATATCTACGTAATATATTATGAGTAACATATTACACATGACGGATTTCATTATTGCTAAGGCAATGCAAGTGATGTGCTAAAACCAGTTGTTGTATACAAATCATCCTTTACCATGACAAATTGAGAGCGTTGGGAAAACTGCTATGAAGGCATTGTCAGTAATGTATTTTTGAAACCGTTAAAGTAGTATCTTGCATTGACAATAGCTGGATTTCAGAAAGTTGAAGTTGCTTGATCATTAATTAGAAATAATGTAAATATTACACCCCAAGCTGCCTGACCTACCCCGATAGGGCATGTCCACGATAGGGCATGGAACATCAAAAACAAGGATAGGATTAAAGTAATAAAAACAATTCTAAAATAGTTTACAAAAAAGCTCAAAGCTTTGCATTGTAACATATTTTGTGCAGCAAATGGCCACCAGCGCCTGTTGGGATGAGGGGAAGTCTCAAAGCAGGTCACTGCAGTCTCACAGTTATTCACTTCAGTCTGACAGTTGTTCACCGCAGTCTGGCAGTTGTTCACTGCATTCTGGCAGTTATTCACTGCAGTCTGACAGTTGTTCACTGCAGTCTGGCAGTTATTCACTGCAGTCTGGCAGTTGTTCACTGCAGTCTGGCAGTTATTCACTGCAGTCTTGACAGTTGTTCACTGCAGTCTGGCAGTTATTCACTTCAGTCAGACAGTTATTCACTGCAGTCTGACAGTTATTCACTTCAGTCAGACAGTTATTAACTTCAGCTTGAGTTATTCACTGCAGTCTGACAGTTATTCACTGCAGTCTGACAGTTATTCACTTCAGTCTGATGGTTATTCACTTCAGTCTGACAGTTATTCACTTCACTCAGGCAGTTATCCACTGCAGTCTGATAGTTATTCACTTCAGTCTGATAGTTATTCACCTCAGTCTGACAGTTATTCACTTCAGTCACACAGCTCGAAAATACTCTAGCCACATTTATATGTGGCTAACATAGAGTCCTGAGCTTAAATGGAAGAAGAAGAAGTTATTCACTTCAGTCTAACAGTTATTCACTTCAGTCTGATGGTTATTCACTTCACTCAGGCAGTTATTCACTGCAGTCTGATAGTTATTCACTTCAGTCCGATAGTTATTCACTTCAGTCTGACAGTTATTCACTGCAGTCTGACAGTTATTCACTTCAGTCTGACGGTTATTCACTTCACTCAGGCAGTTATTCACTGCAGTCTGATAGTTATTCACTTCAGTCTGACAGTTATTCACTGCAGTCTGACAGTTATTCACTGCAGTCAGGCAGTTATTAGTTACTGTTTAGTAATGAATCCTGCTACTGGTCCCAGTGTGGCTGGAACGATGTCCCCAAACAATGAGTCCTGAGTATCTTGTAGATACAGGTAGCCTCGATGCATTTGCTTTTAAAATTGCATTATATTTTATTTTCAGGAAAATGTACACATATAAACTGGAAAATGCAGCAAAATGCAAATTATAATATAATTTGTTATATTGTTCATGTTTGCTCATACAGTGTTTGTTCATGTAGTTCAAATGTTTGTTCATGTAGTTCAAATGTTTATTCATGTAGTTCAAATGTTTGTTCATGTATGTACATTGTGTGTGGGATCATTACTAAGATATGCAATGTTGTGTTATATTATAAAATAACATACAAAGTTATGTAATAATCTCTCATTATAACTATTTTTGTGTAGTTAAGTAATTTGTTGTTAATTAAAAAGTTTAACCCTTCATATTTTATTCTGGGGTCCTTAAATGGTCCATGTGTATCTCAGTGATGATCCGACTTATGATTGTGACAGAAACGGGCATGAACAGGAGATGTGTTTTAAGCAAGAATGGCAGATGCGGGGCAACTTAAGGATTTGTGTAGGTTATGTGTGAAAAGTTACATATTTACACAAATATTTTTAATGAAATAAACATGAAAAAAACATCAAATGAAAGATGAATTTGATTTATCAGACCTGTACATTCAGCACTAAAATTCTTCCTTGTATGACGAGGTACCAGCAAGTCCAGCTACCTGGGCTACCAAGTAGCAGCAGGTCCGGCTACCTGGGCTACCAAGTAGCAGCAGGTCCGGCTACCTGGGCTACCAAGTAGCAGCAGGTCCGGCTACCTGGGCTACCAAGTAGCAGCAGGTCCGGCTACCAAGTAGCAGCAGGTCCGGCTACCTGGGCTACCAAGTAGCAGCAGGTCCGGCTACCTGGGCTACCAAGTAGCAGCAGGTCCGGCTACCTGGGCTACCAAGTAGCAGCGGATCCAGCTACCTGGGCTACCTTACAATTACACAATCACCACAGTTTCACACGTATGCCTTGAAAGTTTGACAAAAGGTCACTTTGATCTATCTGAATATGTTGCTCTAATATTATGATTTTGTTAAATGCTAACATTGCTGGATCCACTAAAAAAATACAATTCAAGGCATGCATTTAACGCATACAATTCTAGTCTGTTACACATACAACAATATTGTACACAGAGTACGATAACGCAATTCTTATTTACATATCCATTTACTTGTAAATGTCCACCTATCTTATGTGGTAGGACGTCATTCTCACTTGTACAGAGGAAGCCATCTTGACAGGCAAAAGTCTCAACAGGCAAACAGGCAAACAATACTTTTCGAGATGTACACATAGTAATTTGTACACATAGTAATTTGACTGACGAGTCTCAAAAGAACTCCTCAGCTTTCTGTCTCTTGGGCAGACTCAGCAGATTGTCTGTCAGTGATGTCACTTCGCTACCATCTCTCTTCGGTGTTGACCTTGGCGTGACAGACACACTGTGAGGGGTGTGACCTCTAGGGGTCAGTCGGACAGGGGTTTTGTCAGAAGTGACATGTGCGGGACTCGGTGTGTAGCTTGCCTTGAGGGCTTTGTCGGAACTACTGATTCGGAGTCGTGAGCTAGCGAGGCGCTGGGCGGCAGGTGACATGTGAGACAGCCGATCTGTCTTCGGTGTTGAGCCAAACCCAGCCATGCCAGGGCTGTGAACAACAGAGTACAACTTGAATTATTGAACTGTGTAGGGCGGTGAACACTCATCAAATTGTTGAACTGTGTGGGGCAGTGAACATTCATCAAACTGTATAATTGTGTGGGGCAGTGAACACTCATCAAACTATTGAATTGTGTGGGGCAGTGAACACTCATCAAACTATTGAACTGTGGGGGGCAGTGAACACTCATCAAACTATTGAACTGTGGGGGGCAGTGAACACTCATCAAACTATTGAACTGTGGGGGGCAGTGAACACTCATCAAACTATTGAAATGTGTGGGGCAGTGAACACTCATCAAACTGTTGAATTGTGTGGGGCAGTGAACACTCATCAAACTATTGAACTGTGGGGGGCAGTGAACACTCATCAAACTATTGAACTGTGGGGGGCAGTGAACACTCATCAAACTATTGAACTGTGGGGGGCAGTGAACACTCATCAAACTATTGAAATGTGTGGGGCAGTGAACACTCATCAAACTGTTGAATTGTGTGGGGCAGTGAACACTCATCAAACTATTGAACTGTGTGGGGCAGTGAACACTCATCAAACTATTGAACTGTGGGGGGCAGTGAACACTCATCAAACTGGTGAATTGTGTGGGGCAGTGAACACTCATCAAACTATTGAACTGTTGGGGGCAGTGAACACTATTGAATTGTGTGGGGCAGTGAACACTCATCAAACTATTGAACTGTGTGGGGCAGTGAACACTCATCAAACTGTTGAATTGTGTGGGGCAGTGAACACTCATCAAACTATTGAACTGTGGGGGGCAGTGAACACTCATCAAACTATTGAACTGTGGGGGGCAGTGAACACTCATCAAACTGTTGAATTGTGTGGGGCAGTGAACACTCATCAAACTATTGAACAGTTGGGGGCAGTGAACACTCATCAAACTGTTGAATTATGTGGGGCAGTGAACACTCATCAAACTATTGAACTGTGGGGGGCAGTGAACACTCATCAAACTGTTGAATTGTGTGGGGCAGTGAACACTCATCAAACTATTGAACTGTGGGGGGCAGTGAACACTCATCAAACTATTGAACTGTGTGGGGCAGTGAACACTCACCAAACTACTGAATTGTGGGGTGCAGTGCACAGTCATCAAACTATTGAACTGTGTGGGGCAGTACCAACTCATCAAACTACTGAACTGTGTGGGGCAGTGAACACACATCAAACTATTGAACTAGGGGAGAGGCAGTGAACACTCATCAAACAATTGAACTTGGGGGGGGCGCAGTGAACACTCATCAAACTATTGAACTGTGGGGGACAGTAACAACTCATCAAACTATTGAACTATGTGGGGCAGTGAACACTCATCAAACTGTTGCATTAAAATAGTAATATATTTCATTAAATATAAAGAGTAGATAAATTACACATTTAATCTGATGTACAACCAGCAGCAAGTGTAAATTACACTGGCCCTATTCTGCCACTTATGATCCATCCCGAGGTCCTAAGATCTGCCACTTATAATACATCCTGAGGTTCTATGATCTGCCACTAACTTATGATCCATCCTGAGGTCCTAAGATCTGCCACTTATGATACATCCTGATGTCCTAAGATCTGTCATTTATGATACATCCTGAGAACCTATGATCTGCCATTAATTTATGATCCATGCTGAAGTCCTATGAACTGTTGACTTGTCCTTTATATTTGTGAGTACTAACTGCTGCTTATGAGGATGAAAATGGCAATAAGTAAACATTGATTCATTATGACAGGTTAATGAGGCAGAAAAACATTGATTTAGGCAGCAACATCCTGAACAAGTATGCAAATTGAAGAACAATGCGGGTAGAGGTCAAAGTGGGTACAGATCAATGGGGGTACGGATCTCTGAGGATACAGGTCAATGGGGTGAAGATCATTGAGGGTAGAGGTTAATGGAGGCACTGACCTTGTGAAGCTGGCGGTAACCCTCTTTAGCGCCTCCTGTTTCTTGGCCCGGTGGGTCTTGCTCGCCCTCTCAACCAACTCGAGGGCGATCCTGTCTCGCTTCGGCACCTCGGGAATGTGAAACACTGGGCCCGGGGTACGACTGCCCCCCGGAGTGGCACCACCATCTAGTCTATAGGGCGTGTCCTCTATCATACCCCATGTCATGAGGGGTGACTCTGCCACTCCTGCAAGTGGAGTGTATATTTACATTAGCCATTTGTAGGGAATGATGTAGAATTAACAAACACACCATTCATCATGGCTGCAGGCTGGTAAAAGGGTAAACAAAACAGACAATTGGGAATCCAATAGAAGCTGTCAGGATATGAAACAATTTACACATTATCCATGTGCAGTATTTTAATACTGTAAGGCAGATTTAACTATCTGAGCAAAACGTCTGCGACACATCCAGTATATTTTATTTCTAAACAATTTAAGAGATAAAATCAACAATATTTAGCCATCTCCAACTGGGAAACTGGCAAGGAGGCTAGTGGCTTATGATAAGTCCAAACATTTCTCACCAATGTGTAGCCCAGTTATATTACATGTTAGGTATGTCACATGTTAGGTATGTCACAAAATAAAATGCCAAAATCTAAGAAAACATTTCAAGAAAAATATAAACAATAAAGTATAATTAGAGATAGTATACATCAAGGTTGTGATTTGAATAATACAACCTTCTTCTTGACACAACTATGACATTTTGACAAACTTCAGTCACCTTCTTCAAGAAATTAATAGTGGAACAGTCTGTGCACCAAACTATCTGGTAAGCTTGAAAATTAACTCCCACAATTCAGTTCTTGAAGATGACAAACATTGAAAGTAAATTATCTTTATAGTTGTGTCAACAAATGTTTTCAATACATGTAGCAGAGTGTCTGCAATGGTAGAACAGACCAGGGGCCGGTGAAGGTGTTCCCATGAAGCCATAGCCATTGACAGTAGGTGTCCTTTCTGGGAGGATCTCCCGGCCGTCAGCTCCTATCTTCCCCTGCACGGCCAGGGCTCTTGCGTTGGCCGCTTGGGCGATACACTCCCGACTCTGCCGCTGGTCATGCGGCCTCTCACTGAAGCGTGTGTTACTGTGAAGGATCTCACGTTGCTTCAACTTCATCTCTTCTACTCGTTCCTTGTCACTCTTGTCAACACCTCCAATGACACAATAGGTTTACTAGAAACATCAGGTAAGTGTGCTTTATATACAAACATCAGTTAAGTGTGCTTTATATGCAAACATCAGTTAAGTGTGCTTTATATACAAACATCAGTTAAGTGTGCTTTTATATACAAACATCAGTTAAGTGTGCTTTATATGCAAACATCAGTTAAGTGTGCTTTATATACAAACATCAGTTAAGTGTGCTTTATATACAAACATCAGTTAAGTGTGCTTTATATGCAAACATCAGTTAAGTGTGCTTTATATGCAAACATCAGTTAAGTGTGCTTTATATGCAAACATCAGTTAAGTGTGCCTTATATGCAAACATCAGTTAAGTGTGCCTTATATGCAAACATCAGTTAGGTGTGTTTATATGCAAACATCAGTTAGGTGTGCTTTATATGCAAACATCAGTTAAGTGTGCTTTATATGCAAACATCAGTTAAGTGTGCCTTATATGCAAACATCAGTTAGGTGTGCTTTATATACAAACATCAGTTAGGTGTGCTTTATATGCAAACATCAGTTAGGTGTGCTTTATATGCAAACATCAGTTAGGTGTGCCTTATATGCAAACATCAGTTAGGTGTGCTTTATATGCAAACATCAGTTAAATGTGCTTTATATGCAAACATCAGTTAAGTGTGCTTTATATGCAAACATCAGTTAAGTGTGCTTTATATGCAAACATCAGTTAAGTGTGCTTTATATGCAAACATCAGTTAAGTGTGCTTTATATGCAAACATCAGTTAGGTGTGCTTTATATGCAAACATCAGTTAGGTGTGCTTTATATGCAAACATCAGTTAGGTGTGCCTTATATGCAAACATCAGTTAGGTGTGCTTTATATGCAAACATCAGTTAGGTGTGCTTTATATGCAAACATCAGTTAAATGTGCTTTATATGCAAACATCAGTTAAGTGTGCTTTATATGCAAACATCATTTAAGTGTGCTTTATATACAAACATCAGTTAAGTGTGCTTTATATGCAAACGTCAATTAGGTGTGCTTTATATGCAAACATCAGTTAAGTGTGCCTTATATGCAAACGTCAGTTAAGTGTGCTTTATATGCAAACATCAGTTAAGTGTGCCTTATATGCAAACATCAGTTAAGTATGCTTTATATACAAACATCAGTTAGGTGTGCTTTATATACAAACATCAGTTAAGTGTGCTTTATATGCAAACATCAGTTAGGTGTGCTTTATATGCAAACATCAGTTAAGTGTGCTTTATATGCAAACATCAGTTAAGTGTGCGTTATATGCAAACATCAGTTAAGTGTGCTTTATATATAAACATCAGTTAGGTGTGCTTTATCTAGAAACATCAGTTAAGTGTGCCTTATATGCAAACATCAGTTAGGTGTGCTTTATATACAAACATCAGTTAAGTGTGCTTTATATGCAAACATCAGTTAAGTGTGCTTTATATGCAAACATCAGTTAAGTGTGCTTTATATAAAAACATCAGTTAGGTGTGCTTTATATACAAACATCAGTTAAGTGTGCTTTATATGCAAACATCAGTTAAGTGTGCCTTATATGCAAACATCGGTTAGGTGTGCTTTATATGCAAACATCAGTTAAGTGTGCTTTATATGCAAACATCAGTTAAGTGTGCTTTATATGCAAACATCAGTTAAGTGTGCTTTATATGCAAACATCAGTTAGGTGTGCTTTATATGCAAACATCAGTTAAGTGTGCTTTATATGCAAACATCAGTTAAGTGTGCTTTATATGCAAACGTCAGTTAAGTGTGCTTTATATGCAAACATCAGTTAAGTGTGCTTTATATGCAAACGTCAGTTAGGTGTGCTTTATATGCAAACATCAGTTAAGTGTGCCTTATATGCAAACGTCAGTTAAGTGTGCTTTATATGCAAACATCAGTTAGGTGTGCCTTATATGCAAACGTCAGTTAAGTGTGCTTTATATGCAAACATCAGTTAGGTGTGCCTTATATGCAAACGTCAGTTAAGTGTGCTTTATATGCAAACATCAGTTAGGTGTGCCTTATATGCAAACGTCAGTTCAGTGTGCCTTATATGCAAACATCAGTTAGGTGTGCCTTATATGCAAACGTCAGTTCAGTGTGCCTTATATGCAAACATCAGTTAGGTGTGCCTTATATGCAAACGTCAGTTCAGTGTGCCTTATATGCAAACATCAGTTAAGTGTGCCTTATATGCAAACATCAGTTAAGTGTGCTTTATATGCAAACATCAGTTAAGTGTGCCTTATATGCAAACATCAGTTAAGTGTGCCTTATATGCAAACATCAGTTAAGTGTGCCTTATTTGCAAACATCAGTTAAGTGTGCCTTATATGCAAACATCAGTTAAGTGTGCCTTATATGCAAACATCAGTTAAGTGTGCCTTATATGCAAACATCAGTTAAGTGTGCCTTATATGCAAACATCAGTTAAGTGTGATTTATATGCAAACATCAGTTAGGTGTGCCTTATATGCAAACATCAGTTAAGTGTGATTTATATGCAAACATCAGTTAGGTGTGCTTTATATGCAAACATCAGTTAAGTGTGCTTTATATAAAAACATCAGTTAAGTGTGCTTTATATGCAAACATCAGTTAAGTGTGCTTTATATACAAACATCAGTTAAGTGTGCTTTATATGCAAACATCAGTTAAGTGTGCTTTATATACAAACATCAGTAAGTGTGCCTTATATGCAAACATCAGTTAGGTGTGCTTTATATGCAAACATCAGTTAGGTGTGCCTTCTATGCAAACATCAGTTAGGTGTGCTTTATATGCAAACATCAGTTAGGTGTGCCTTATATGCAAACATCAGTTAGGTGTGCTTTATATGCAAACATCAGTTAGGTGTGCCTTATATACAAACATCAGTTAGGTGTGCTTTATATGCAAACATCAGTTAGGTGTGCTTTATATACGAACATCAGTTAGGTGTGCCTTATATGCAAACATCAGTTAGGTTTGCTTTATATGCAAACATCAGTTAGGTGTGCCTTATATGCAAACATCAGTTAGGTGTGCCTTATATGCAAACATCAGTTAGGTGTGCCTTATATGCAAACATCAACCACTGCTTACATTAGTATTTAGAATCATGTTTGCAGCCCGGAAACCCTTGCAGTACTTACAGCAGGGAAACCCTTGCGGTACTTACAGCGCGGAAACCCTTGCAGTACTTACAGCAGGGAAACCCTTGCAGTACTTACAGCAGGGAAACCCTTGCAGTACTTACAGCATGGAAACCCTTGCAGTACTTACAGCATGGAAACCCTTGCAAGTACTTACAGCACGGAAACCCTTGCAATACTTACAGCATGGAAACCCTTGCAGTACTTACAGCACGGAAACCCTTGCAGTACTTACAGCACGGAAACCCTTGCAGTACTTACAGCACGGAAACCCTTGCAGTACTTACAGCACGGAAACCCTTGCAGTATTACAGCAGGGAAACCCTTGCAGTACTTACAGCACGGAAACCCTTGCAGTACTTACAGCAGGGAAACCCTTGCAGTACTTACAGCAGGGAAACCCTTGCAGTACTTACAGCAGGGAAACCCTTGCAGTACTTACCATCTGGGACATACATGAGAGAATTGTGTGGTTTGTAGGTCCATGTCTGTAGATTTGTAGGTTTCTTGCCTGAGTCTATCGCTTGTTTCTCTATACTTGGGAGGGCCAAGTTCTGCTCTTGTTCCTGCCAATAAAACATCCACAGAATACAGCACATCAGTGACTCAACTCAGTGTCTTTGTTTCTTTCTTTCAACAAAGTTGACCATCTCAGAAAATGTCCTGTTTAATTGGAAAGACAAAGACTGGACGGGACATTTGTGAATACTTACACATCTGTAGTGTGGGAAACTACTGGAACATAGTTGTCAATGAATGGTGTGCCAGAACCACAAACAGGACCAGGTCTCATACCACCACAAACACGACCAGGTTTCGTACTAACAGGACCAGGTCCTAAAGTAGGAACCTAATGGAATACCTTTACTAATAATGAACATGAAAAATGTTTTTTAGAATACTGAATGGTTATGAAGATATTTACAAATACTTTTTTCAAACGCAAGGAATGCAGTAGAACTAGAAGGCACTAAACTATATGTAACTTTCAAGTCCCATAACCTACCATGGAAAGGATTACCACAGACAAAGTGACTGACAGCACGGAGGAAAGGACCAGTGCGTTTGGCACCAACATGTTAATTGTTGAGGACTATATCTGAGACACCCCTTGTCCTGGAGTTGTTAACTGATTGGGACTGTATCTGAGACACCCCTTGTCCTGGAGTTGTTAACTGATGGGGACTGTATCTGAGACACCCCTTGTCATGGAGTTGTTCTTTCTCACCTTGTCCTGGAGTTGTTCCTTGTCAAACAGCCAGGCATGCTTCGCTCGGTGCTTCTGTTCGTTCTCCTTCATCAGTTCTGAGAACGACGCATTGTCCTCACTCGTGTTTCTGGCCAGAAAATGGTCAAGACTCAGGTCCACATCACTGCTCTCTGAAACAAAGATTCAGGTCCACATCACTGCTCTCTGAAACAAAGACTCAGGTCCACATCACTGCTCTCTGAAACAAAGACTCAGGTCCACATCACTGCTCTCTGAAACAAAGACTCAGGTCCACATCACTGCTCTCTGAAACAAAGACTCAGGTCCACATCACTGCTCGCTGAAACAAAGACTCAGGTCCACATCACTGCTCTCTGAAAAAAGGCTCAGGTCCACATCACTGCTCTCCGAAACAAAGACTCAGGTCCACATCACTGCTCTCTGAAACAAAGACTCAGGTCCACATCACTGCTCTCTGAAACAAAGACTCAGGTCCACATCACTGCTCTCTGAAACAAAGACTCAGGTCCACATCACTCACTTCAGTCCACAGTCTTCGTGAAAAGGTTCAGTTCACAGTCTTCGTGAAAAGGTTCAGTCCAGTCTTCATGGAAAGGTTCATTCTACAGTCTTCACGGAAAGGTTCAATCCAGTCTTCATGGAAAGGTTCAGTCCACAGTCTTCGTGAAAAGGTTCAGTCCACAATCTTCTTGAAAAGGTTCAGTCCAGTCTTCATGGAAAGGTTCAATCCAGTCTTCATGGAAAGGTTCAGTCCACAGTTTCCGTGAAAAGGTTCAGTCCACAATCTTCTAGAAAAGGTTCAGTCCAGTCTTCACGGAAAGGTTCAGTCCACAGTCCTCGTGAAGAGGTTCAGTCCACAGTCTTCTTGAAAGGTTAAGTACACAGTCTTCATAGAAAGGTTCAATCCACAGTCTTCATTAATACAATCCGCAGTCTCCATGTAAAGATTCAATCCAGTCTTCGTGGAAATGTTCAATCCACAGTCTTCATGGAAATGTTCAATCCACAGTCTCCATGTAAAGGTTCAATCCAGTCTCCATGGAAAGGTTCAATCCAGTCTCCATGGAAAGGTTCAATCCACAGTCTTCATGGAAATGTTCAATCCACAGTCTTCATGGAAATGTTCAATCCAGTCTCCATGGAAAGGTTCAATCCACAGTCTCCATGTAAAGGTTCAATCCAGTCTCCATGTAAAGGTTCAATCCAGTCTCCATGGAAATGTTCAATCCACAGTCTCCATTTAAAGGTTCAATCCAGTCTCCATGTAAAGGTTCAATCCAGTCTCCATGGAAAGGTTCAATCCACAGTCTTCATGGAAATGTTCAATCCACAGTCTTCATGGAAATGTTCAATCCAGTCTCCATGGAAAGGTTCAATCCACAGTCTCCATGTAAAGGTTCAATCCAGTCTCCATGTAAAGGTTCAATCCAGTCTCCATGGAAATGTTCAATCCACAGTCTCCATTTAAAGGTTCAATCCAGTCTCCATGGAAAGGTTCAATCCAGTCTCCATGGAAAGGTTCAATCCACAGTCTTCATGGAAAGGGTCAATCCACAGTCTCCATGTAAAGGTTCAATCCACAGTCTTCATGGAAAGGGTCAATCCACAGTCTCCATGTAAAGGTTCAATCCACAGTCTCCATGGAAAGGTTCAATCCACAGTCTTCATAGAAAGGCTGTTATCCCACTACCAACCATGTATAGTTACATGATGGAACTGATGGATAATAATTCAGCAGATGCTGCACAAAATCCTGGCATTGACAAAAGAGTTTAACAAACACAAACATTGCAAAACAGGATAAAATATGCCTATAAAATCTATTATGACATACAAAGGCTTTCCCGTCACCAACATTTTGTTACTGCTAAATTAATGTGCAGAACATATTCTTGTTAAACATAAAAACACACTTTTGTCATCATCTTTGTCTTTCTCTGGCAGCTCAGTTCTGCTGGGAGAGTTGGTCTCATCTGCCGGGCGATGTGGGGTTACTGCATGACCATGAGCAGGGGTCTCAAATGTGGCCGGGGTCGAATCTATGAAGACAAAAACCTTAAGTCATTACATGTTTATCTGTTCAATATAGATTATTTATATATTATTGGTAGGTCACATGATTATAAACAAAGCTTCTGAGATGTCTTCTTTACACTCAAAAAGGTAGCAAAATGTAGTGTACTAGAAAGTATATGTAACATGAAGAAATGGTTTTCTTTTTAATCACAAACCTGGAGATTTACTGACTCAACATGTCGGCTATCATTGGTAGCCTTCATCAGGAACTGAATTCTGTGACGACTAGTTCTTCTTCCGCTCGCCAGTTCACATGGAAAGTAGAACTAATCATCCCAGAATTCAGTTCTTGATGAAGGCTACCAATGATAGCCAACATGTTGAGTAAATAAATAGTTGTGATTAATAATCTTATAGTTTCACAAATGTTGAGTAAGTAAATAGCTACGATCAACGATCTTACAGTTTCACAAATGTTGAGTAAGTAAATAGTTGTGATTAACAATCTTACAGTTTCACAAATGTTGAGTTAGTAAATAGTTGTGATTAACAATCTTACAGTTTCACAAATGTTGAGTAAGTAAATAGTTGTGATTAACAATCTTACGGTTTCGCAAGTGCTGCCACCTGCTAGATCTAGTACTGCACTAGTAGCCGTGACATTCAGAGTTGGTTACACTCACATATGGAAGGTGTTTCTTCTGACGTCGTCTTCTGACCATACTTTGCCTGTATTTCTCGCAGCTTCTCAATGTCATTCATGTCAACGGCCATCAAGTACTCCTCCTGAGCATAAAGCTTTGGCAAGTCTGGGTAGAAGTCTCGCACAATGATCTTCTCCAAGTTCTAGTGGAAGGAAAATTAATGATAAGAAAATGACAAGTGACAACTATATCTCAATGACCTGAGTGCTTGGTTAGCACACACAGACTTTAATGATAAGTAAACATTTTATCTGCTGCGAATGAGAGTTGGCTATAAAAACTATCCTTACATTTTGCAAAGGTAATATTAATTTATGTATTTATCAGTTAGCATGAAATAATGTTAACAAATGTATTACTTTTAATTTTGAGTGGTGTTGTTACTCCATATTACGTCATTGTCGGAGACTGGCTCATATATATATTAAATGCAGAAAAAAAATTTTTTTTAGGATACTGAAATCATTTTCATTATTTACTTATAATTTTTTTTCGAAAGGTAAGGGGAGATCATGCTGCAATGTGGATGTGTTGGCTCACTGAGGGGACAATATTACCTCGTGTAAACCCCATCAGTTATAGCTGTGCACTTAATTGTTACAACCATGACTGATTAGAATTTATGGATCCGTGTAAGTTGTAGAACATTACAGCGGTGACAAGGATACAGTTTTAATCTGAGTCTGACAAGAAATGGAGAAGAACGTTATCCAGACATTCGACTGTTAAACAGACTCCGCCACTCTCGGTCCACATTAGACTAGATGGCTAAGAGCATTTGAGTTGTCCTCCTGCTAAGTGCCCTAATGATGCACTTAGCAGGAGCCGATGAGTAAGGTATGGCCACAGAGTATGACAAAGCAGTGACAGCTTACTTTGTACCCAATGTGAACGCAGCATTTGTCAGGCAGACATTTAACCAGATGTCACGAATAAGAGGTGAGACCATCCAACAATTTGCAACCCATTTACACAAAGATGTCAAAGACTGCAACTATGGATCAGTCATTGATAATGAAATCAGTGACACAGTTCTGAGAAAATGTACCTCAGATTACATCAAATGTAAATAACTAGAAGAGGGGAAAACCTTGACAGAACCCTACCAGTTGCACCCTTGACAGAACCCTACCAGTGACACCCTTGACAGAACCCTAACAGTGGCCTCCTTGTGTGAAACAATCGACATGCAAATGGCGACACTGACTCTCCAAGGAGCAGAAAAGGAGACAGTAAATAGAGTGGCTGAGAGACAAACACCAACAGGTCACAACAGAAAAGGATTCAAAGGATCAAAGCCCAAAGATCCTAATGACAAACATAACAAAAGCTGTTATCGATGCAGACTGATCGGACACTATGGCCGTGATCCAAAATGTCCAGTCCGTAAAAATACCTGCAGAAAATGCAAGGGTCAAGACCACTAAGGTATGTCGCACAGAAAGCAGCAAAGGTAAGAGTCGTGCTCCCCAAGTGAGTGATAACAGAGCAGAGGACGAGAATGATTACACATTCACAGTGGCTGACAAGGTGAACAGCAACATGGTCCCACTCTCACTTGGTGGAGTCTCACTAAACATGCTTTCACAGTGGCAGACAAGGTGAACAGTAACAAGGTCCCACTCTCACTTGGAGGAGTCTCACTAAACATGCTTTCACAGTGGCTGACAAGGTGAACAGCAACATGGTCCCATTCTCACTTGGTGGAGTCTCACTAAACATGCTTTCACAGTGGCAGACAAGGTGAACAGTAACAAGGTCCCACTCTCACTTGGAAGAATCTCACTAAACATGCTTTCACAGTGGCAGACAAGGTGAACAGCAACATGGTCCCACTCTCACTTGGAGGAGTCTCACTAAACATGCTTTCAGAGTGGCAGACAAGGTGAACAGCAACATGGTCCCACTCTCACTTGGAAGAGTCTCACTAAACATGCTTTCACAGTGTCAGACAAGGTGAACAGCAACATGGTCCCACTCTCACTTGGAAGAGTCTCACTAAACATGCTTTCACAGTGTCAGACAAGGTGAGCAGCAACATGGTCCCACTCTCACTTGGAAGAGTCTCACTAAACATGCTTTCAGAGTGGCAGACAAGGTGAAAAGCAACATGGTCCCACTCTCACTTGGAAGAGTCTCACTAAACATGCTTTCAGAGTGGCAGACAAGGTGAAAAGCAACATGGTCCCACTCTCACTTGGAAGAGTCTCACTAAACATGCTTTCACAGTGGCAGATAAGGTGAACAACAACATGGTCCCAGTCTCGCTTGGAGGAGTCTCACTAAACATGCTTTCAGAGTGGCAGACAAGGTGAACAGCAACATGGTCCCACTCTCACTTGGAAGAGTCTCACTAAACATGCTTTCACAGTGGCAGATAAGGTGAACAGCAACATGGTCCCAGTCTCGCTTGGAGGAGTCTCACTAAACATGCTTTCAGAGTGGCAGACAAGGTGAACAGCAACATGGTCCCACTCTCACTTGGAAGAGTCTCACTAAACATGCTTTCACAGTGGCAGATAAGGTGAACAGCAACATGGTCCCAGTCTCGCTTGGAGGAGTCTCACTAAACATGCTTTCAGAGTGGCAGACAAGGTGAACAGCAACATGGTCCCACTCTCACTTGGAAGAGTCTCACTAAACATGCTTTCACAGTGGCAGACAAAGTGAACAACAACATGGTCCCAGTCTCGCTTGGAGGAGTCTTGCTAAACCTGCTGATCGATTCCGGAGCTACAAAACAACGTCTCTCAAGGCGAAGGGTGAAAGGAAGGAAACTGTATACATATACATCTGACAAGTCCCTCACTGTTAAAGGAACATTCACATGTGCCATCAACACGGGAGCCCGAGAGGCCAATGCAGGGTTCGTCATCATAGACGGAACCAGGATACCATTACTAGGGGAAGCCACAGCCATGGAGCTAGGAATCCTCAAGATTGGTCTACATGTTGCAACAGTGAGTGAGAGAGACCAAACAAAACATGGTGGAACAGTGCACAAGTGTATTCAATGGGAAACTCAAGGACCACCAAATATAGCTACACACAGACCCAGAAGTCACTCCAGTCACTCAACCCTTCAAGGTTGAAGGCAAGATCAAGGAGCTGTTGGAAGCTGACATCATAGAGGAGGTGACAACTCTGTGGAGCTGCTGCCGAAGCCTAATGGGGACATACGTCTTTGTGTTGATATGCATCGTACCAACGAAGCAGTGATCAGACAACAACACCTGATTCCCACCATAGGTAATGTCCTGCATGAAATGAATGGCAGTAAAGTCTTCAGCAAGATCAACCTCAAGTATGGACATCAAGTATGGACATCAAGTATGGACATCAAGTATGGACCTCAAGTATGGACATCAAGTACGGACCTCAAGTATGGACATCAAGTATGGACCTCAAGTATGGACATCATCAACTGGAGCTCGATGAAGAGTCACAATCAATCACTACATTAGTCGTGCATTGCAAACTGTATCGATACAAACGCCTACTCTTCAGGATAACTGCAGCCTCCAAAGTACATATGAACCAGGGTTGAAAAAATCATGATTTAAAAAAAAAATATTTATATAGATGTTCATATTTATAAACTATTTCAAACGTGTTCTATTCAAATTTATTTGGGCACTTGTCTTAACAGAGGGTACTTGATTTTTGCTTATATGAAGATATTAGGCAATGTCCACAAGGCTTCACCCCTTGTAGTTGCATAACCTGTCTTGGAAAGGAAAGCAGGCTGTGTGTCTGTGGCTGTAGCAGTGCTAATTATTGTTTGCTGAGAGGGTGGATTAGCACCTGTCCAGGGCTCTGTGTACTCTAAGGGTCTCCAGCCAGACTCCAAACTGGTACAGTATTAAACTATTATCACCAAGACTGTCTCACTTGAGTCAACATACTGAATTGGTAACAACTAGTACAAGCTCTAAGTGGACTTTAACTCAGGACTTCTGCTACCTCTTGAAGACAAGTTTGTGTGGCTTCACTATATTCAGAAAGGGAATAGCTCAAACATACACAATGTCATAAAATATTTGACTATCAGGCTATCTGGTGACAATACAGCTACACAAGTGTGCGCACATTGTGCTTTTGTATTAAAAAACAAAGAAAACTTTATTGATCTCGATGCTTGTAAGCAATTATTTGTGTTAAATTCATATAAATCAGCGATTAAAAAAATCTGAAATAAAATTTTATCTTAAATCATAAATCAATGATTTTTTTGGAGTGATTTAAATCATGATTTAAATCAATAATTTAAATCAAACAACCCTGATATGAACGAGATCCAGAAGACACTTCAAGGGATCGAAGGTGTTGCCAACATCTAAGACGACATCACACTTCATGCCACAAATCAGGAATAGCATGACAAGCGCCTGAGACAGGCAGTATAGAGGATGAAACAACACGGCCTGACCGCAAATCTTGAGAAATGCCATTTCCACATGTCTGAGTTGACATTCATGGGTCATGTCCTGCCAGACAAGGGCACAGGACCAACAGGACAGAAGGTCAAACCTATTCGTGATGCCCGCTACCCTGAGAACCCAACTGAGGTGAGAAGCTTTCTGGGATTGGCAAACTTCGGTACTAGATATATGCCTGATTTCGCATCTACATCAGAGCCACTGCGCAGACTGACCAAGAAGGGTGTGTCTTTCGAGTTTGGCCCAGAATTGAGGAAATCATTCCAGACACTGAAAGATAGGCTCGCCAAACCTGAAACCCTCGGTTACTTTGACCAAACAACACCAACACGCGTCATTGCTGATGCCTCGCCAGTTGGACTGGGTGCCATCCTCATACAGCAACAGAAGGATGGGGACAAGATCATCAGTCTCACAGCCGTCATTGCTGATGCCTCGCCAGTCGGACTGGGTGCCATCCTCATACAGCAACAGAAGGATGGGGACAAGATCATCAGTCTCACAGCCGTCATTGCTGATGCCTCGACAGTCGGACTGGATGCCATCCTCATACAGCAACAGAAGGATGGGGACAAGATCATCAGTCTCACAGCCGTCATTGCTGATGCCTCGCCAGTCGGACTGGGTGCCATCCTCATACAGCAACAGAAGGATGGGGACAAGATCATCAGTCTCACAGCCGTCATTGCTGATGCCTCGCCAGTCGGACTGGGTGCCATCCTCATACAGCAACAGAAGGATGGGGACAAGATCATCAGTCTCACAGCCGTCATTGCTGATGCCTCGACAGTCGGACTGGATGCCATCCTCATACAGCAACAGAAGGATGGGGACAAGATCATCAGTCTCACAGCCGTCATTGCTGATGCCTCGCCAGTCGGACTGGGTGCCATCCTCATACAGCAACAGAAGGATGGGGACAAGATCATCAGTCTCACAGCCGTCATTGCTGATGCCTCGCCAGTCGGACTGGGTGCCATCCTCATACAGCAACAGAAGGGTGGGGACAAGATCATCAGTCTCACAGCCGTCATTGCTGATGCCTCGCCAGTCGGACTGGGTGCCATCCTCATACAGCAACAGAAGGGTGGGGACAAGATCATCAGTCTCACAGCCGTCGAGAGAAGATACTCTCAAACTGAAAAGGAGGCCTTAGTTCTAGTTTGGGCCTGTGAAAGGTTCCATACCTACATCTACGGAATGAAATTCAATCTCGTCACTGACCACAAACCATTGGAGACAATCTATAGTCCAAGATCCAAGCCAAGTGCGAGAATTGAGAGATGGTAACTGAGGATGCAACCTTATACATTCAAGGTTGTGTATAAACCAGGATGTGACAACATTGCAGACCCACTGTCCCGTCTACTGAAGCCAAACTGTACACAGTAATCAACTCTGGAGACAGTCACAGAAGATTGTAACAGCGACACCAAAGTCCTGAAAACCAGAGAGGTTGAACAAGCATCAAGTGAAGATAAAGAGCTCAGTGAAGTCGGACACTGTCTCGACACTGGTCACTGGGACAATTGCAAGTACAAACAGTATATCCCCATGTGTGGAGAACTATGCAAGATTGGAAAGCTAGTGCTGAGAGACACCAGGATAGTCATTCCTAAAAAGCTCAGACAATCTGTAATCACTCTACGACATGAAGGGCACCTAGGAATAGTAGGCACAAAACAATGGCTTTGCACAAAAGGTCTGGTGGCCAGGATGGACAAGGAAGCAGAATGCTTCTGCAAGCAGTGGCATGGATGCCAAATCGTGAGTCATCCTGATCCCCCAGAACCAGTGAGGAGTACACAACTCCCGGTTGGACCATGACAAAATATAGCCCTAGACTTCTTGTGACCACTGCAATCCAGACACTCAGTACTTGTTGTTGTAGACTACTACAGTCGTTTCTATGAGATGACAATCATGAAGTCCACAACCTCGGAGAAAACAGTGGAGTGTCTCGAGAGGATATTTGCCCGCCATGGACCACTGACTATGACCACGGACAATGGTCCACAGTTTATATCAGATGTCTTCCAAAGATTTGCAGAGGAAAAGAGGATGGAGCACCACAAAGTAATAGCAAGATGGGCTCATGCCAATGGAGAGGTGGAAAGACTAAATGGATCTTTTGAGAAGCGAATGCGCATCGTTCGGGCTGAGGGAAAAGACTGGAAAAGAGCTCTAACATCTCCTCACATACAGAGTGATCCCACACAACACGACAGGCATTAGTCTGGCTGAAATACTGTTTGGAAGGAGATTGCGAACAAAACTACCACAAGTGTCAGAGGCATCCATGGGTGATGAGGAGATTAGAGACAGAGATCGGGAGATGAAGACAAAATATAAGAAGTTGCAGATCAGACTCAACTCAATGCGCAAAGATCTCCAACCTGTCACCTGGTGAAAAAGTTCTCATAAGGCAAGATCCAACAAACAAGCTATCAACAATATTCAATCCAGAGCCATTCACAGGCATCGATAAACAAGGCAGCAGGATCACCATAGAATCACTAACAACAGGCGCAAGGTAGAAAAGATACCTTTTACCAACAATAAGGATGCTGCGCCATCGCAATCAGCACCCGAGGAGCACTTGCCTTCTCTAACTAACTTCTCTAACTGACACCGACACTGACACTCTGACACAGGCCCCTACCTCCAACAGCGCAAGTGAGCCACATGCACTGCCCTCTGGTAGACCAGTTAGAGCTACCAGACCACCTGAGAGGTACAAGGATTCTGTGATGTAGCTAGGTAGATGATAGATGTATGCAGATCGCTGCCCATTCATCAGTGACATAGTTTAGTCACTTGTAGTACAAGTTACACTTACCTGTAGTAGAACTAATACTTAACTAGTTATACTTACCATTGCCCTCTACATATAAATGACTGCCAGGAACTCCATTGTAATGGTGTTTGTTTAGTGGACACAAACAATCCGGGAAAGGAGGGATATAATGTATTAAGGCGCCATGTGTTTTAAGTGCCAAATGAGTTTTTGCGCCACCTGGCGAGTGGAGGAATGTAACCAGATATGAATAAAGAGCGAGGGAAAATAGCCTTTGTTCACTGATGGTTTGATCTGTTTCTCTGGTTCAATCCACCACTCATACGAATCAATTCAACACTAAAACAAGTTATACGTTGTAGAATGTTGCAAATTCTGCCACTTATAATTCTGCTCCTAGTGTGGGCCGAATCAACTGTAGCTGAATTCAATAGCAACGCGGTTTTCAGTGAAGTGGGCCAAAAAAACTGGGTCGAACCATCCGTCGGTGTGGGCCAAACCATTCGAGACCCGTGACCAGGGTCAGGTCCAACTATGTAATTGTAACTGATTAAGCAAAAACGCTGTAATTGTAATTGATTTTAGCCTTGAAATTCTGCTGTACTTGTAACTGTAATTGAAATATGTTGTGTAATTGCATCAATTACACTCAATTACAGTATTTTTTTCTATAACAAACTACCAGAAAAAAACTTTACAAAAATATAAATACTATTATTATTATTATTTATTATTATTATACATTTATAACGCGCCATGTATCCGGGTTAAAAACCTGCTCAAAGGCGCTAACAAGGTAATGCTAAATAATTTTAAATAAATTGAAGTGCTAAAATAAAATGTGATTAAAAGACAGGTAAACATAAGTTAAAATAAAAAATTCACTAAATGATTTAAATGAATTAATTATGTGAAGAAGTTAAATAAATACATAAAATAAAATAAATAAATAATAAATAAAAAGATACAAATTGAAAATCAAGATCTTAATTAAAACGCCTGCAAGACCTGCTCATAATCAAAGGAAAAGATATAACAAGTGCATCAACAAAATACCTCTGGCCTTCCTTCTAAGCAATATTTAATTTCAATCTGCCAGCAGACATTTCACACCTAGCTTCCAAAGGGTCTCCAAATATGCCAAAAGGCATCACCATTGGGTGTTTTCAAGGTGTACCCCAATTGGTCATTGGTCTGTATTTTCTGTGATTCTGTAATCTTCTATCAGTGTACACAGTGAAGGCCAGGTGGTGGTTTCTGTTGATACAGTACTTAGATCATGTAATTAGCACCACCCAAGTCAGTAAATAAGCTCATCTGAGAGTGAGCTACAGCCCACATGTTTATTAGGTAATAATACTGACTGGGCTTGAAGCCAAGAGATGCCTGGTAGGCAAACTAGGGTACAACCTCAAAACACAACTGCCAAGTAAACCAATTTGGATATAACACAGTAGACAGAATGGGGGTACACCAACACAGTAGACAGAATGGGGGTACACCAACACAGTAGACAGAATGGGGGTACACCAACACAGTAGACAGAATGGGGGTACACCAACACAGTAGACAGAATGGGGGTACACCAACACAGTAGACAGAATGGGGGTACACCAACACAGTAGACAGAATGGGGGTACACCAACACAGTAGACAGAATGGGGGTACACCAACACAGTAGACAGAATGGGGGTACAACAACACAGTAGACAGAATGGGGGTACACCAACACAGTAGACAGAATGGGGGTACAACAACAAAGTAGACAGAATGGGGGTACACCAACACAGTAGACAGAATGGGGGTACAACAACACAGTAGACAGAATGGGGGTACACAAACACAGTAGACAGAATGGGGGTACACCAACACAGTAGACAGAATGGGGGTACACCAACACAGTAGACAGAATGGGGGTACACCAACACAGTAGACAGAATGGGGGTACACCAACACAGTAGACAGAATGGGGGTACACCAACACAGTAGACAGAATGGGGGTACACCAACACAGTAGACAGAATGGGGGTACACCAACACAGTAGACAGAATGGGGGTACAACAACACAGTAGACAGAATGGGGGTACACCAACACAGTAGACAGAATGGGGGTACACCAACACAGTAGACAGAATGGGGGTACAACACAGTAGACAGAATGGGGGTACACCAACACAGTAGACAGAATGGGTGTACACCAAGAGGGTATAGACAAAACCCCTCGAGACATATCTTGATGTGAACATTGCTAATGTGCTGGTATGAATTATTTGTGGTTACATTTTATGAGTAGAATTGATTTGAAATGGCTTAGTAGATTAGAGAGACTCATTAAGATTTCAAATGGTTGTGACCTTGGTTTATTTTTGTACTGGACTCCATGTAATTAGACATTAATAAACCAAGCAAACATTACATTATATTTATAAGGGACAATAATATTGATTTATCTAGTTGTATATGAAATCATGAAGTCACGGTTCAACAAAATGTACAAACATCACCAAGTCCATTATATTTGTTTATTAATCGTATTATTCAAACACACAATCTACATAATTAACAAATGGTCCTGCATAATACAAATGTAATTGTAATTGAAATAATGTAATTGTAATTGATTTGACAATTTTAGAAGTGTAATTGTAATTGAACTGAACAATTGAAAGTAACTGTAATTGTAATTTATTTGATTGTTTGTAATTGGCCCAGCCCTGTCCATGACTGACTCAGAGTTAAGTGCAAGGGAACATATTGGCATGAACAGGAAGCTAAATTGAATAGTGCTCGGACCTTCGTCTGTGACATGAACCATCTGGGCGATCTTTTACTTTCTGACCTAACCATGAAAACGACCACCTAAAACACCCAAACTTCACCTCGTATCTACTACACATATACACATGTCACGTTGTCAAAAAAGTACATTTACTTTCTCAAAACGATAAAAATTTACAAAAGGTAGGTAAGGTAAAGTAATTCCCCAGGCATTACGCCTTAGGAAGCCATGAAGGCTTATATGGCCAGTGCTTAAACCTGGTTTCTGTAGCGCGAAGCAACTTAGAGTGCAGTTATACTGACTCTCCTGGACGGGACACTAGTCCATCGCAGGTACCTTCCAAACAGTGTTTGTACTCATTTGCAGCTGAGTAGACTGAGGCAAAGTAGGGTAAACGAAATTGCCTAAGCTTCGAAAACGAACCGTCCCCAGTGTGGGTCTTGAACTCACAACCCTCGGATTGAAATCAAACATCGTACAGTTATATATTTATGTGTTGTAATTGTGCATGTGTTCTTCACTGCATCTAATTATGTATATGTTTCAATTTTACTTGTATTTTTTCTGTGTGCTATATATGACATATCAAATTCTTAGATAATTAGTTTTATTATCATCAAATTGTGTTATATATGCATTTTAAGCACCCCTGAATGGAATGTCCAGATTTACGGCGCTATTTTAATACCAACTAAAATTGCCTTACCTTACATTGGTACCAGTATTAACGCATACTTTAAAGCTTAGTATCAAATCTAATACAAATGACCTGAATAAAAATATTATTATTAGTTATTACAAAATTAGTTACTAGTATGTATCTGTTCTGTAGAGATCAGCGGTTGCTACATCCCATATTCAGTATGAAGTTAAACACAAAATAAGACACATGCACGTAGATTGCAGCATATAACGCATTTTTCAGGAAAAGTAGCTTGTTTTTATTCAGCATGTAGATGTTTCATACATAAAAAAATAGATGGTTAAAACAGCATCACACCCAGACATCACATAAAACTATAATCGAGCTAGCGTGTGTTTGTATGTTAACGTTTTCATCCTAGACGGCTTGTACCTCAGGTGCCAAACCTTCAGGTTTTAATCTACGACCCCACCAATGAAACGTATTGCCTTTATTTTTTCGAAATACTCCGTATATGAAAGGTTGTTAGTGGTTTTTATGGTAAATCAACAAATGTTCGCTATGTAAAACATTAACTTCCAACAATCACAGAAACCACCTGCGTGCACACAGCAACATATGGTGGTTTATATTACCAGAGCAGTGCTACCGCACAGAGTTTTGGTGACTTTGAACGACACTCGTTCTGAGAAAGTAAATGTACTTTTTGTACATGTGTATATGTACCGTGGATATATGAGAAGTACTCTGCCTCTACTCTAGGTCCTAGCCTAGGACTAGGTCTAGATGGTCGTTTTCATGGTTAGGTCAGAAAGTAAAAGATCGCCAATATAATTATTGAAACGTATGTTTGCATTACATAATAACATTTTGTCATAATGGATAAATAGTTCCAGCTTGTGTCTAATGGGGAAAAGTTAACATTTTCGGTACATTTATTGTGGTGTTATTGCGAATCATTGAGCGATAATAAATGCAATTCACAATATATTGCCTACCTCTGCATATTTGTCTTCATCTAAAATTGCTTGTTGTTTCGTTTTTAGCGCTTTTTTTTCGCGTTTCTCGGCAGCTAACAATGCTTTCTCTCCCACTTTTTGAAGCGCCATAACGGAAAGAGTTCACAAAACGTAAAAACAACGTAATAACATTCCCTGTTGGAGTTGATAAGAACTAAATAGCTGTTTGGTTCTGCCTAACCTCGGTTATCCAGGCTCCGTGTTGTGACGCCACCGGTAGTGTATTGCACACATTGTCGCCTGTACGAAGAGTATACTTTTCATTGTGATGGAAATTATGTATGCACCCAGATTCTGGATGCATACATAATTAGCTAATTATGATTTATACACAAAAGACGGGCAAATAAAAAGCGGGCAAGATTTACAAGAATACATGATAATCTCCACACTCCCTCTTTGCATGCGTTGCTGTAATTGCTATTGTTGCTTTTCGTGCGTGCGTTTGACAAATGTGAATTTTTATTAAGTTCGAGACGCGTTGTAACAAGAGTGTAGTCCAGCGGATAGGTGCAGATAAATGACGGAATTGGGCACGGACCACAGTCACTTTTCCCATAGACGACCATTACAACGTTCTTGCGACTACATTGAAAATTTATCCTACAATTTTTTTTTTAATTCACAGCTAATGACAGACTAACCAAGACACCTGGGGTGTGAAATTCGTGAAAATGACATACCTCCTTTTCGCACAAATTGCTTCAATGCATGACACCCCTGCATTTCTGCCATGAAATTCCCCGGTTTCCAAAATATGAGTACACCCTGCCTGATGGCCACTGTGTCCTTACGCAACTGGTATACCAACTGACAAATGGCATCATTTCAAAGCTTAGATGCTACTGTGCACAAAAACATCACTTCCACTCACTCATCCATGCAATTTCTGCTCTCACAAATAAACCCTAACTGCACAATTATTTTTTTCCTTGGGACTCTTTATCGTTGTAATGACGGACGGATTCTGACTGTGGTCCGTGCCCACATGTATTCTACATACCAAGGAAACCATTTTGAAGATTGTAGGCACTCCGGATTTTGCTGCGTTCTGAAATTACAGCCATTTTTTTTTAATGGCCGCCAAATTCAATTTCACCATATCTTAATAATGGCGACACGTAGAGCCATAATTTTAAGGTCCACGTATAGATTTTAGGGGTCAAAGATTTCAAATATTTAAGTTTTTAACTTCTCCGACATTCATATAAGCCATTTTTAAAGATGGCGGTCGTTAATACAAATGTCATCATATCTTAACTACTACATCACGTAGAGCCATAATTTGCATGTATTTGTATAGATTTATAGGCAGCGATTTTAAATTTTTACATTTCACCTTCGCCAACATTCATATATATCCACCATTTTGAAAGATGGCGCCCGACAAAGCTTGTTATCCGCATATCTTAAGAACATCACCTAGAGCAATAGTATATAAAACAGAGAGTAATAGTAGATGTTGAGATTTCAAACTGGAAACTTGTTTTGAGTGGGGTACCACAGGGATCAGTATTAGGCCCTATACTGTTTTTAATATATATATATATATATATATATATATATATATATATATATATATATATATATATATATATATATATATATATATAAATGATTTGGAAGATGACATATTTAGCAAAGTACTCAAATTTGCAGATGGCACAAAAGTATCCAGAAAGGTTACTAATGATACAGATAAACCAAGTTTACAGGATGATCTAGATAAATTAGTTAAATGGCCAGAAAAATGGCAAATGTTATTAAATTTTGGGAAGTGTAAATGTATACACATAGGACATGGAAATATGGACGAAGAATATAAAATGGGGGTGCTGTACTAGGTAGAACCACACAAGAAAAGGACTTAAGAGTAACAATTAGTGCTGACATGAAAGTTTCAGAGCAATGTGAGATTGCTGCTTTGAAAGGGAATCAAATTCTAGGGCTAATTAGGAAAACTATCATGTATAAGGAGAAAAAGCTAATTGTACCCCTGTACAAAGCAATAGTTAGACCATATTTGGATGTATTCAAGCATGGAGGCCATTTCGTAAAAAGGACATAGACAAGCTAGAAAGATTACACCAAAGAGCAACTAAAATGATTCCAGAATTGAGAGACCATAGTTACGAAAGTCGCTTATTACAATGTGGTTTCACAACACTAGAGACAAGGAGACTAAGAGGAGACCAACTAGAAGTGTCTAAAATAGTGAATGGTTATGAGGATGTTGACAGGAATATGTTCTTCAAACTTAAAGAAGGCAGTAGAACCAGAGGACACAAAGCAGCATTAGTTAAGGAGCAGTGTATGTTGGATATGAGAAAGTACTCTTTCTCAAGGAGGGTGATAAATGAATGTGAATATGTTTAAAAATAGAATTGATAGATATTTGACAAGGGCGGGCTATACATAGATGAGAAAATTGTTGGACTCTCGATAAGCCAATGACTTCCTTGTCCACTTGCCATCTGGAACTTGTTGTTTGGGATGGCAATCTTGTTAAATCTTGTTAAATAAGAGCATTTTTGGACCTCAGTGAGTAAGAGCAAGTAATCTGAGTCATGAGTATATTATGGCACATGACAGAGCCAGTAACAGTGTGCAGACAGACGACGACACCCCGTGGTCGACATTGGTAAAGAAGAGCTGAAAGAGGAGAGCTGTAGCTGTGGGCCACGAACCAAAAACCAAGACAACCAGCACACAACCCTACTGGCAGACCTACCACAAAACAACCCTACTGGCAGACCTACCACAAAACAACCCTACTGGCAGACCTACCACAAAACAACCCTACTGGCAGACCTACCACAAAACAACCCTACTGGCAGACCTACCACAAAACAGCCCGGCTGGCAGACCTATCACAAACCTAAAGAGAAAACTGTGACACTGATTAGCAAAGCCATGTCAACTGATGCCATTAAAACGGCAAATACGCGGTATGCTAGCATATTTGCATCCCGCTTTGTCACTGATGCCGAGCCTGAAGCCATCCAAGCCCACCTTGAGCATATCCTCAAGCTTGAGAAGTGATATGTGAATCCCTCCCAACGAGACATGATGCATACAATAGTTTCCATGCAAATGTCCCGATCCGTCGGTCTTCATGAATCCGGAAGTGTGGCCTGAAGATGCCTATGTGAGGTGGTTCCACGAGAAGCCAGGACCACCAAGTTGCCTATGTGAGGTGGTTCCACGAGAAGCCTAGACCACCAAGGTGTCTATGTGAGGTGGTTCCACGAGAAGCGTAGTGCAAATGTCCCGATCCGTCGGTCTTCATGAATCCGGAAGTGTGGCCTGAAGATGCCTATGTGAGGTGGTTCCACGAGAAGCCAGGACCACCAAGGTGTCTATGTGAGGTGGTTCCACGAGAAGCGTAGACCACCAAGGTGTCTATGTGAGGTGGTTCTACGAGAAGCCTAGACCACAAAGGTGTCTATGTGAGGTGGTTCCACGAAAAGCCAGGACCACCAAGGTGTCTATGTGAGGTGGTTCCACGAGAAGCCTAGACCACCAAGGTGTCTATGTGAGGTGGTTCCACGAAAAGCCAGGACCACCAAGGTGTCTATGTGAGGTGGTTCCACGAGAAGCGTAGACCACCAAGGTGTCTATGTGAGGTGGTTCCACGAGAAGCCTAGACCACCAAGGTGTCTATGTGAGGTGGTTCCTCGAGAAGCCTAGACCACCAAGGTGTCTATGTGAGGTGGTTCCACGAAAAGCCTAGACCAGCAAGGTGTCTATGTGATGTGGTTCCACGAGAAGCCTAGACCACCAAGGTGTCTATGTGAGGTGGTTCCACGAGAAGCCTAGACCACCAAGGTGTCTATGTGAGGTGGTTCCACGAAAAGCCAGGACCACCAAGGTGTCTATGTGAGGTGGTTCCACGAGAAGCGTAGACCACCAAGGTGTCTATGTGAGGTGGTTCCACGAGAAGCCTAGACCACCAAGGTGTCTATGTGAGGTGGTTCCACGAAAAGCCAGGACCACCAAGGTGTCTATGTGAGGTGGTTCCACGAGAAGCCTAGACCACCAAGGTGTCTATGTGAGGTGGTTCCACGAGAAGCCTAGACCACCAAGGTGTCTATGTGAGGTGGTTCCACGAAAAGCCAGGACCACCAAGGTGTCTATGTGAGGTGGTTCCACGAGAAGCCTAGACCACCAAGGTGTCTATGTGAGGTGGTTCCACGAAAAGCCAGGACCAGCAAGGTGTCTATGTGAGGTGGTTCCACGAGAAGCGTAGACCACCAAGGTGTCTATGTGAGGTGGTTCCACGAGAAGCCTAGACCACCAAGGTGTCTATGTGAGGTGGTTCCTCGAGAAGCCTAGACCACCAAGGTGTCTATGTGAGGTGGTTCCACGAGAAGCCTAGACCACCAAGGTGTCTATGTGAGGTGGTTCCACGAGAAGCCTAGACCACCAAGGTGTCTATGTGAGGTGGTTCCACGAATAGCCAGGACCACCAAGGTGTCTATGTGAGGTGGTTCCACGAGAAGCGTAGACCACCAAGGTGTCTATGTGAGGTGGTTCCACGAGAAGCCTAGACCACCAAGGTGTCTATGTGAGGTGGTTCCACGAGAAGCCTAGACCACCAAGGTGTCTATGTGAGGTGGTTCCACGAGAAGCCTAGACCACCAAGGTGTCTATGTGAGGTGGTTCCACGAATAGCCAGGACCACCAAGGTGTCTATGTGAGGTGGTTCCACGAGAAGCGTAGACCACCAAGGTGTCTATGTGAGGTGGTTCCACGAGAAGCCTAGACCACCAAGGTGTCTATGTGAGGTGGTTCCACGAGAAGCCTAGACCACCAAGGTGTCTATGTGAGGTGGTTCCACGAGAAGCCTAGACCACCAAGGCATACAACACACCCGACATTGGTCTCCCGACAACGAACAATGACAAATCCTGAGCCTTCTCAAGTCAAGGACATTACAGAAAAGCAAAGTTCAGATGTTTAAAAATATCCAGCAACAATTATAGAAATTGGAAACTTGGTTAGGACAGCAAGCACAACAGACATGCATCTGAACAGTTATTAAAAAAATTTTACCTTGTGTGCCTACAGGAAACATGGCTTTCTAAATAGGATTTAGGTGGGCTAAACAGCATCAATGAAAACTTTCATGGAATTGGTGAATCTTGTGTTGATGAAAGAGATGGCATAATTTAAAAAAAACATGGTGGTGTTGCTCTACTGTGGAAACTTGACCTTGAAGCTGGCATCTCTCCACTAAAGTTTGACCTTAACTGGGTTGTTGGTGTAGAATAAAATTGTGGCAACAGCAAAAAAATTAAATTTTGTGTGTTTACATTCCTTACGAAAGTTACCAAAATAATGATGAATATGAGGAAAACTTGGCGCATTAATATATCTAATAGAAGACTTAGAAACTACGGGTGGTGATGGTGGTAAGGGACTAAAGACTTAGAAACTACGGGTGGTGGTAAGGGACTATCATTTCCAATATCACTGATGAGATTACATCATTTGGAAGGTCTCTCAAAAACCTTTGCATGGAATATAACTTGGTACTGTCTAGCACGCAGCCTCCTGATGTGTTCACGTATATCAGTGATGCCTGGGGTAGCACCCCATTGCTAGACTATTGTTTAGCTACACATGACGGTAACGATGTGTTCATGTACATCAGTGATGCCTGGGGTAGCACCCCATTGCTAGACCATTGTTTAGCTACACATGACGGTAACGATGTGTTCATGTACATCAGTGATGCCTGGGGTAGCACCCCATTGCTAGACTATTGTTTAGCTACACATGACGGTAACGATGTGTTCATGTACATCAGTGATGCCTGGGGTAGCACCCCATTGCTAGACCATTGTTTAGCTACACATGACGGTAACGATGTGTTCACGTACATCAGTGATGCCTGGGGTAGCACCCCATTGCTAGACCATTGTATAGCTACTAGTGCCCTGCGCGGGCCGAGCTTTGGGTCCAAGCACCGCCCGGCCCGCGGGCCAGGCCGGGCCCGGCCTCTACATAATTTCGCGGGCCGGGCCGGGCCGGGCCGGGCCTGTGCTGGGCCTGGACATAATAAAAATATTCATACAAAACACCGATTATTACTTAATTTTTTTTTATAAAAACTGATTATAAATTGTAATTCCGGTTAATGAATGCTTAAAATTATTTATTTAGTATTATACTCTTGCAAATTGAGACCTTGAATGGAATCTAATGGCCCCCATAACTTCACTTGGCTGGAAGTAGCCAGCCCCAAATGTTTACTTTAGAAATATTTGCAGAGGCAATCAACCCATGATTAACCATCAACTTATCACCCTTTGACCCTACCAGTGGACATTCTATTGTCTAGGTCTTCCCTCCAAACATTGCCCACCTGAATGACCTGCCCACTGCCAAGTGCCCACTAGGCCACTAGCCCACTACCCAGTAACCAACCCAGTTGGTAACTGGTATTTCTCCCCAGTCTTAATTCATTCACACTTGTACTAATTCACACATGTCTGAACCTGTCTGTCTCAGGCTAGTGACTGCAGGCCTGCTGGAAATGCCACTGGGTGTTAGTGCCAGTGGGTGACATTTAATTGAAATATCATATTAAATTATGATAACTTAGTTGAGCTAATTCAAATAACACTATAAATTGGGGTTATGGCTTGCATATGGGTTAAGTCAGGGTTAGATAAACAAATCTCCTACCCTAACCATAAGCCAATACGTTAAAGCCAAATATAACAAATGTTATCATATTTAATAGTAATGACACTACGAAGTTTTTTTTTATTTTTCTTCAGGATATTCGTAAGTTTGAAGAAGTTGGTGGTGCTGGATTTTTAGAACTCATCCAGCACACTATGGAACATCAGCATAAGAGTAGTACTCCACTAAGAGCTAAGGATATTATGCCCCATCCGATATATGTATATGTGTTATTTAATAAAACAATGAGTCTGTTTTACAGTTTATTTGTTTTTCGTCTTTGTTATAAGATTACAGGTTTCTCTAAATTTAGCGGGCCGCGGGCTTACCCATCTTTGGCCCGCGGGTATGGGCCGGGCCTGGAACTTGCGGCCGGGGCCAAGCCTGTGCCAAACATTCACGGTCTGGGTCGGGCCTGGGCCGGGCCTGGGCCTAATTTCTAGTTTGCGGGCCAGGGCCGGGCCGGGCTTGAAAAATTATTGCGGGCCTGCGCCGGGCCTGGACTCTAACTGCTAATTGCGGGCCGGGCTTGGGATCAAATTCTAGGCCCGCGCAGGGCACTAATAGCTACACATGACGGTAACGATGTGTTCATGTACATCAGTGATGCCTGGGGTAGCACCCCGTTTCTAGACCATTGTTTAGCTACATGACGGTAACGATGTGATAAACGACATTAGTGTGTGCTATAATCTTGCTACCACAGATCGTATCCCTGTTATAATTGATATGAACGTAGGCGGCGTGCCAGATGTAGTACCCGGTATTAGCAATAATACTCAGCCTCGTCTTGACTGGTCAAGACTTGACAAAGGCTCTGTTGACAATTACTGTAGGCAGACTGATACTGAATTGAAAAACATTGTATTACCGACTGATGCTATTTTATGTACAGATGTCAAGTGCAATTATCATAAAGCACTTAACAATATGTATGATAATATAACCAGGTGTTTAACTGATGCCAGTAGCCCTCCGTTTACTCTCAAACGGGGAAGTATATATGTCGGCCCCGGGTGGACTGATGTGGCAAACACCCATAAAGCTGCCAATGAAGCTTTCCAACTATAAGACAGTATAGGACAGTATAGGACAGTATGGGACAGTATAGGACAGTATAGGACAGTATAGGCAAACCTAAGCAAGGTCCTGTTTTTTATTTAAAAAAGAAAGCTGATGCTAGATGCAAATATGCAAAAGGTTTAAAAAAAACATGAAAATGAGTTGAAGCGTGAAGCTCTTAACAAAAAGCTGAGGGAGATCAGAACTATCAACAATAGTAAGGTTCCTTTGCCAACTAATATATATATATATATATATATATATATATATATATATATATATATATATATATACATACATACATACATACATACATACATACATACATACATACATACATACATACATACATACATACATACATACATATATGGTCACAGTGGTGAGGAAGCTATAGTGAATATGTGAAAACAACACTTTCATGACTTGTTTAATTGTGTAAATAACAGTAGTGCCATAAACCTAGCACTTAATGTTAGTTATGTTAGCAGCAGTTACGTATTAAGGTGTTGCCTGAAGAAGTTAAAGATGCTATAAGAAACCTCGACTGTAGTAAGAGCTGTTGCCTTGATGGTGTTTATACAGAGCACATGAAGACTGCAGTGAACGCATAGTACCTTTTCTGTCAATGTGCTTCACAGGCCTGTTGGTGCAAGGCATACTAGCGAGTTCTATGATTTCTGTAATATTAGCGCGCATAATTAAAGATAAAACTGACAAAATAAAGAATAAAGACAACTGGCAAGTGTTATGTCCAAAGGTTTTGAAAAAAAACTTACTCAGTAGAATGGATGACTTTTTGTCAACCAGTGACAATCTGTTTGGATTTAAAAAATACCAAAAGAGGTAATTACTAAATATCAAGCCTTGAACAGATGTTTCTTTATGTGTTTTCTTGATGCCTCTAAGGCTTTTGACAGCGTCAATCATACTGTACTTTTCAAAAAGCTCCGAGGTGTTCCCGGATTTATTGTTAGTATTTTAGTGTTTTGGTTTGCGGACCAACAAATTTGTGTAAGATCAGTCATGTGCCTGACAGCATTTATGTACGTAATGGAGTCAGGCAGGGAGGTATATTATCCCCCTATTTGTTCAGCGTTTACATGGATGGTTTATCTACTGTACTTAATGGTTGCAATGTAGGATGTTATGTAGGATATAATTGTGTAAATAATATTATGTATGCTGATGATCTCGTAGTATTTTGTCAGTCCAACAGGGAGTTACAGACCCTTCTCACTATCTGTTATCAATATGGCTTATCACATGACATAAAGTGCAATTCTGAAAAGATTATGATCATGATAATGAGAAACAAAGGCTGTAAGAATGTGCAATTTCCGAGTTTTATGCTCGGTAGTGACACACTAATTGAAGCAAAATCTGTAAAATATTTGGGTTATATAATCTCAAACAGTGTGCTATATGACAATGATACACCTAGACAATGCCGTCAGTTATATGCACAACATGATCATAAGAAAATGTCAAATGTGTCCAAATAATGTAAAGAATTTTTTTTACTACTTTTTGTTCACCTATGTACACTGCCCCCCCCCGTGTACACTACCCACCTATGTACACTGTGCATCTGTGGAATTTTCATAACTTTGCTAATAAAAAATTGTGTCTCTTACAACAATATATTCCGAATGGTGTTAGGATTTAACAGATATTGTTGTGCTAGCGAAATGTTTGTCTACAATAATTTGCCTAACTGTGCTGCTGTTATTAGAACTTTGACATAGATTTATATGCCAACTGCAATTCTAATAATTTTTTTAATCTGTAGCATCATTAACACTGATTTGAAGTGCATGTCCAGAATCTGGAAAAACTGGTTTAATTCCTTGCATGTACATTTTTTGTTGAAGGTTGAAGCTATGATATTTCATTATGTACATGTGTAACTACTGTTAACAACACAACAATAGAACCATAATAATGTACTTGTATGTTGTATGGAGTCTGCGAATAAAGCAATTATTATTATATTATTATTATTACAGGAAATTATTTGTATTGCACAATGGACCCAACGGTAGAGGACACACAATGGACCCAGCGGTAGAGGACACACAACGGACCCAGTGGTAGAGGACACACAATGGACCCAGTGGTAGAGGACACACAATGGACCCAGTGGTAGAGGACACATATTGGACCCAGTGGTAGAGGACACACAATGGACCCAGTGGTAGAGGACACACAATGGACCCAGTGGTAGAGGACACACAATGGACCCAGTGGTAGAGGACACACAATGGACCCAGTGGTAGAGGACACACAATGGACCCAGTGGTAGAGGACACATATTGGACCCAGTGGTAGAGGACACACAATTGACCCAGCGGTAGAGGACACACAATGGACCCAGTGGTAGAGGACACACAATTGACCCAGTGGTAGAGGACACATATTGGACCCAGTGGTAGAGGACACACAATGGACCCAGCGGTAGAGGACACACAATGGACCCAGCGGTAGAGGACACACAATGGACCCAGTGGTAGAGGACACACAATGGACCCAGTGGTAGAGGACACACAATTGACCCAGTGGTAGAGGACACATATTGGACCCAGTGGTAGAGGACACACAATGGACCCAGCGGTAGAGGACACACAATGGACCCAGCGGTAGAGGACACACAATGGACCCAGCGGTAGAGGACACACAATGGACCAAGAGGTAGAGGACACACATTGGACCCAGCGGTAGAGGACACACAATGGACCCAGCGGTAGAGGACACACAATGGACCCAGCGGTAGAGGACACACAATGGACCCAGCGGTAGAGGACACACAATGGACCCAGCGGTAGAGGACACACAATGGACCCAGCGGTAGAGGACACACAATGGACCCAGTGGTAGAGGACACATATTGGACCCAGTGGTAGAGGACACACAATGGACCAAGAGGTAGAGGACACACATTGGACCCAGCGGTAGAGGACACACAATGGACCCAGCGGTAGAGGACACACATTGGACCCAGCGGTAGAGGACACACAATGGACCCACTGGTAGAGGACACACATTGGACCCAGTGGTAGAGGACACACAATGGACCCAGGGGTAGAGGACACACAATGGACCCAGCGGTAGAGGACACACAATGGACCCAGCGGTAGAGGACACACAATGGACCCACTGGTAGAGGACACACATTGTACCCAGGGGTAGAGGACACACAATGGATCCACTGGTAGAGGACACACAATGGACCCAGTGGTAGAGGACACACATTGGACCCAGCGGTAGAGGACACACAATGGACCCACTGGTAGAGGACACACAATTGACCCAGCGGTAGAGGACACACAGTGGACCCAGCGGTAGAGGACACACAATGGACCCAGCGGTAGAGGACACACAATGGACCCAGTGGTAGAGGACACATATTGGACCCAGGGGTAGAGGACACACAATGGACCCACTGGTAGAGGACACACATTGGACCCAGGGGTAGAGGACACACATTGGACCCAGGGGTAGAGGACACACAATGGACCCAGTGGTAGAGGACAAACAATAGACCCAGTGGTAGAGGACACACAATGGACCCAGCGGTAGAGGACACACAATAGACCCAGTGGTAGAGGACACACAATGAGACGACTGGAATAGACTACTCCAGGCAGCAGCAGATGCAGAAACAATTGACCAATTCAAGTAAATACTTGACACAATGTTCAGTAATAGAGGGGGGCTCTGCAATATCTCATAAAGATACCTGCCCCAAATCCTACTTTACGGTGAGTTTACGGTGATTTTGTTGGCGATGGGTGGAACCACAACAAAAATTATCACATATCTTAACGTTTTTTTAATAATAACCTAATAAAATGTACATTTTATCTACCTAAGGGTCGTGATTTTTGTTAAACTATGTTTGAGAACAAGCATTCACATATTGTCATTATCGACGGCATACGGGCGTCCGCGGGGAGGGGGGAGGCAAGTGGGGCACTTGCCCCCCCGGATCTGGAACTGGAGTTTTTCGGACCTTATGTGTGTATGATAAACACATACACACACCCAAACACGTACACACACGCACGCACGCACGCACGCACGCACGCACGCACGCACACGCACACATTCACACACGCACACGCAGTCTGCATCATACCGCGCACATTGTAAGGCAATTTTTAGCGAGTTGATGTTATTTTGTTTCAATTTATCGAATTTGGTAGTTTTGAAGTAGCAAAATATAATTCCGACGGCTGACAGTGTAGTTCATACTGCAGCACTGCATTGGTAAATATGAGAAGTATTGCTATTAGTTGTTAATAATGAGCTTATCTGACTGCGTTCTGTTGGTGATAATAAGTGGTGAAAGCTGTATATTAACTACTGCATATCACGATAGGGATAGGTGGTGGATGAGGCACCACGCTCCCAGCATGCTTGGGGCACCACGCTCCCAGCATGCTTGGGGCACCACGCTCCCAGCATGCTTGGGGCACCACGCTCCCAACATGCTTGGGACACCACGCTCCCAACATGCTTGGGGCACCACGCTCCCAGCATGCTTGGGGCACCACGCTCCCAGCATGCTTGGGGCACCACGCTCCCAGCATGCTTGGGGCACCACGCTCCCAGCATGCTTGGGGCACCACGCTCCCAGCATGCTTGGGGCACCACGCTCCCAGCATGCTTGGGGCACCACGCTCCCAGCATGCTTGGGGCACCACGCTCCCAACATTCTTGGGGCACCACGCTCCCAGCATGCTTGGGGCACCACGCTCCCAGCATGCTTGGGGCAATACGCTCCCAGCATGCTTGGGGCACCACGCTCCCAGCATGCTTGGGACACCACGCTCCCAACATGCTTGGGGCACCACGCTCCCAGCATGCTTGGGGCACCACGCTCCCAGTATGCTTGGGGCACCACGCTCCCAGCATGCTTGGGGCACCACGCTCCCAGCATGCTTGGGGCACCACGCTCCCAACATGCTTGGGGCACCACGCTCCCAGCATGCTTGGGGCACCGAGCTCCTAGCGTGCTTGGGGCACCACGCTCCCAACATGCTTGGGGCACCACGCTCCCAGCATGCTTGGGGCACCACGCTCCCAGCATGCTTGGGGCACCGAGCTCCTAGCGTGCATGGGGCACCACGCTCAGAACAACTTTTCGCATCGGCTGGTGTCCAACAAAAACGAAGAAAATGAACTTGCCGAATATTTAAAGGCATATTCCGGAATGTTCAATGGCCTGTCTACAAAGCCAACCAAGAACCCAATATGTCGCCGTCCTGGCGTGAGAAAGGGTACACAGAAAGCAACTGGTTTCATGAAGAAGAACGAAAGGGAAGTCTCCGAAAGCCTGAGGCCACGAGCATTGGGCGTGCAATAGACTTCAACTGAGCATATGTTGATAGGTTCTTCATTAATTTGAAGGCTCTCTTGGTCAAACACACATTTGGCCCAGCACACATCTACTAACTGGATGAATCGGGTGTCAGCACCGTTCACACTCCAAACAGGTCGGGCAGATCACATTTGTAGAACGAGGCGTCCTAGTTACAATGTGCGCATGCATCAACACTTTGAAAACACCACTCCGCGTATCTTCATTTTACCACGTGTCCACTTTCAAGAACACTGACTCAGTGGTGCTCCTCCTGGATCGATAGTAGGAGCTTAAAATAAATCGGTGTTGTCAGCAACTGACAACACCGCCTCCTGGACTACAGCAGCAGACAACACCGCCTCCTGGACCACATCAGCAGACAACACCGCCTCCTGAACCACAGCAGCAGATAACACTGCCTCCTGGACCACAGCAGCAGATAACACCGCCTCCTGGACTACAGCAGCAGACAACACCGTCTCCTGGACCACAGCAGCAGACAACACCGCCTCTTGGACCACAGCAGCAGACAACACCGCCTCCTGGACCACAGCAGCAGACAGCATCTTATCATGTCCCTCAGGAGAATGACAGGCCGCCGATATGGACAAATTCTTTGCAGTACTCGACAAGTGACATCAGACCTTATCCGGAAATAAAACCACGTGCTCCCAATGATTAGATCATGGTGATGTTTGCGTCTAAGGAGGCCATACACCATCACGTGGGAATGATTGTTAAAACCAAAGACGAATTTGCTGACGAATTTGAAGTCAAATTTATGAAATGTAGTAAGAAAAGTGCTACTGTTATAGCAGTTTCACGATCCCTGACGAGGAAAACATCGTCGATGCGTCGTTTGATGACACTGTGGCGCGCTTGCCTATTCCGACTGTGTTCGGTGGTACAACCTGCACGAAAATGGTGGTTTATGACCCTCATGACCCTCAGTTCTGGGAAAATGCCTACGGAGTAGGGTATATGGCCTACGGAATATGCCTACGTGGCATGGTTGGTTATCAATAAGTGTTTAAAGGACAACGTGTAAAATTGAGCCAGATGTTACGAATTAGGAAGTTACACAATGATGATTAGCCTCAATAATTTGGTACATGAAACAGTTAGTCTCCACGGTATCTAATATCACCTAATGACATTTATGAGCATAGTGCCCCACGTACCTGTATGGTGCCCCACTTGTGGGGTACCATACTAATTTTTTTTTATTGACAAATATTGTATTTCAGCCTCTTCTCGATGTTTTTTAAACGATATGTCAATAAAGAGATTATGGTGAAGCTGAACATACAATTTTCCATTTTATTATATCCTATATATTGTTGGCACTAGCGGAATATGAAAATAAATGCGTGCATGGTGCCCCGGTCTCCACGGGCGTCCACGGGGGCGGGGGCAAGGGGGGGCAATTGCCTCCCGGATCTGGAATTTTTTAGGACGTATATTCTTGAGCTTAGAGGGGGTAAGACAAACCCTTTTTAGCCTCAACATGAGCAAACGTTAATTGGATGTGGCTTCTTTTAGCAATTCAGTATCATATGTGAGCATAGGGGACTCGAGCATGCGTGGGGTCACACTAATGAAGTTAGCTTAGGAGGTCACAAGTACGTTTCAAAGAAAACTTACTTGCTTTGAAATGGCATCTACGAGTAGATTTGAGTGAATGTGTGAGCCTGGTTATAGGCTAATTGCGATATCCAATGGCTGTTTGACTGGGGTACTCGTTTGAACATTTCGTGGACACTCTTGGCAAGTTAATATATATATATATATATATATATATATATATATATATATATATATATATATATATATATATATATATATATATATATATATATATATATATATATATATATATATATATATATATATATATATATATATATATATATATATATATATATATATATATATATATATATATATATATATATATATATATATATATATATATATATAGGCCCTATATATATATTTAATCTTTCTTGCCCCTCCCTGGAAAAATTCCTGCGGCCGCCCCTGTCGGTCTCCCCTAATGATATACCACAAAATAATACAAGAATGTACAGCGTAAAATATAAATTTACATTCTCCTGAGCAAACAAAAGTGACATCCAAATAGTTTCCATCAAATTAGTTAATAACGGTTCTACATTGTGTGAATAGTCAGATTTGATTGTACATCTGCTGAACTTTCTCAAGGACTAATGAACAGTTATGAAGTTCGACAAAATCTTGTCAAGATTAATCCGATACATTATGTCCCATTCATTAATGAACATGGTCAGACTAACCCGTCTGTTCTGGCTCATTGTGGATCGGTGCTCATCCTAGACCAGTGTCAACGAGGACAATGATCTCTCTCCACTGGGTATGTGAACAGGAACAGGAACAGGAAATATTTATGTGTCCGAGAGACATAACAAAACAGCTCATTTAATACAGAAACCATTACATTCAAGTCGACAAGAAAAAACGAAGTGGTAAGAATATAATGTACGGTCTGAAGATAAAAGATAATGTCATATAATATGGATGGGAGACTCCTACTAAGACTAAATTTAATCGCTGTCGCATATGAGCCACCCAGTCACTTAATTTCAACGATTATTTAACTTGAATATAAAACAGAAAATCCGTAGTAATATTAGTGCATCATTGCTACAAAAGAAATGCATATGTCCGTATATTACAAGTACTAAATATACATACAATTGGTTTACGTCGGAGGTACAGAGACTTAGCCAATCATCTTGGCATATATAACAGTATAATTTGGATTGCACATTATTCAGTATATATATAGTCAGATAGTAAAACTTGACATAAAATGTAAAGTGTGAGTGGTGATCGTTTAAAAAATTAGGTGCATTATTTATGGTATGTGGCAAACTGTACCTGAGACTTGGCTTAGCAAATTCATGATGTACCTTGATTGTATGTATGTTATATTGATCACGTGTGTTAAAGTTGTGAATACTATTGTTATGATCAAGTGGTAAGTTTTGCAGGTATACATGCAGCTAGTTTATTGTGTGAACATTTATGATATAATTATAGTTCCTGAAATCTGTCGCTGGCAAGGAAGAGGTATTTTGTCACAATTGTATTTTATATCGAATTAGGATAGATTAGTAAGTACTGTAATGTGCATCACTAATACAGTCCGACCAGCCGTGGCTGCCGGGATGAATCGGCGGAGTGGGGCCGATAACGTGCGTATGTTGGCTAACTGAATCGGCAGGAAACACTTTGAATTGGTGGCCGTCGACAAAAACGCCTTTATTTATCTTTATCTTAAAAATTATACATTATTATTACAATATTATCTTGACAAATTGTGCATGTGGATATTGCACTTATTTTACTATTCTCATCTTCGGTTGAATGGAATGCGCGAGCATTTAGCGTCACGTGATCAAACATTGCGCGAAATTTAGGGAACCAATGCATAAAGATTATACATTTACGCGAACTTATAATAAGTGAAATATATCCACAACCACCCATACACAATTATTGGTGTATTTTGTTTATTGCATCATCCAATTTGTTTAAGTTATAACGGATTTTGTGGGTTTTTCTATTACGTTCGGCAACGTTGTGAGCGAAAATAGAGCAATTTTAGGCGTGAGATTCGTCTCGGCATGTCAAGCGTTGGATCGAGGCAGTAGTTTTTCTATGATGTCGAACTTTGGGCGCGCGCATACGTTTCAATAAGATGGCCTATGTTTAATGGCAGAAACATGGATGAGGTAAGTTCCCCACGGTTCACGGACTGTTACTACACTGTCTAAGTTTATCAGACAAATAAAATCTAGGGATCGACTGTTTAAGAAAACAAAGAAGGGATCAAAGAAATCCAAACATCGGACAACTAAATTACAGACCTTGAAAAGCATTATTAGGAAAGAAACAAGAACAGCCTGTTGGACATGTTGAATCAGTAATAACACCAAACTAGGATGACCACAACAGAAATGGCAACAAGAAATTGTGGTCTTTCATCAAACATAGATGAACAGATTCAGTAGCATCGCACCTCTTAAAGAAAATGGAATCTTGAAGGCTCCCCCTCCCCGGACAAAGCCAGGATCCTAAACGCACAGTTCAGCTCTCTGTTCACCAAAGAGAGCCCCTTAAATCCACCCCCACAGGAAGGTGACCCAGTATGACAGTATCCCCCGATGAATATTGCCACAAAAGGCATTCAAAAACTCCTGGAAAATCTATACCCTAACAAAGCCGTGGGACCAAATAGACTTCACCCCAGAATCCTAAAAGAAACAGCCAGAGCAGTTGCTCCTATTCTACAAATAATATTTTCTAAATCCCTTGAAAATGGTGAGGTACCAGACAACTGGAAACAAGCAAATATAGCACCAATCTTCAAGAAAGGAGAACAATATTGCCCATCCAATTACTGCCCAGTGTCACTCACGTGTGTGCAGCAAACTAATGGAACACATAATCTCAAAACACCTACTAAACCACCTAGAAGCCAACAATATCCTCTTCGACAAGCAGCATGGATTTCAAAAAAAATCAATCAACCGATACACAGTTGCTAGCCTTCACAAAAGACATCCTGGCCAATCTAAGCAGCGGAAGACAAACTGATGTAATTATTATGGATTTCGCCAAAGCGTTTGACAAAATACCACACCAGAGACTAATCCACAAACTTGAGAGATTATATCACTGGCCCTGTAAACACTTGGATTGAGAAATTATTGAAGGATAGAAAGTGGCATGTGAAGATATGTATTCGGACTGGGCTCTGGTTATCAGAAAACAAGAAAAAATCAATGTCGGTTGTATGTATAGAGCGCCGAATACCAGCATCAGCAAATTTAATGACAATCTCTCATTCATACTGGGAAATCTCACCAGTAAAATTGTATACATATGTGGTGATTACAACATAGATCTATTGCACTGCGAAGAGCGAGCTGAAACAAAATATTTCCTTGATCAAATGATTAACTCAGGGTTATATCCCTTGATCACCAACACGAATAACAGGCACGAGTGTTACTATAATAGATAACATTTTCTGTTCTGAGCTGTGTAGAAACAAAGTGTGCGGCATTGTTTTAAGTGACGCTACAGACCATATGCCAATTTTCGTTCTGTGTGACAACAGCACTAATGTGGTTAATCATGAAGATCCAACAGTTAAATATAAAAGAAAATTAGATGAAGATTCGTTAAACAGACTTGAGCACGACCTAAATGATATAAACTGGGAAATTGTAATGAACGAGTCAAACCCTAATTTAGCATTCTCGCGCTTTATGCAAGTACTAAGTAATACTTACAACGATGCCTGTCCTGTCAAAATAACCACGTATACAGGAAAAACAAAACGGAATGATGAACCTTGGTTAACAAGAGGGCTAAAAAAAAGCCTGCATAAAGAAAAATAACCTGTACTTAGCGTTTCTAAAAGATATGTCAGAATTAACAGAAAGTCACTACAAAAAGTACAAAAACAAGTTAACAACAACACATTTTAGCTGTGGAAGTGGCTGTGGTAGCAACAAAACAGTTTAGCTGTGGAAGTGGCTGTGGTAGCAACAAACCAGTTTAGCAGTGGAAGTGGCTGTGGTAGCAACAAACCAGTTTAGCTGTGGAAGTGGCTGTGGTAGCAACAAAACAGTTTAGCTGTGGAAGTGGCTGTGGTAGCAACAAACCAGTTTAGCAGTGGAAGTGGCTGTGGTAGCAACAAAACAGTTTAGCTGTGGAAGTGGCTGTGGTAGCAACAAACCAGTTTAGCAGTGGAAGTGGCTGTGGTAGCAACAAAACAGTTTAGTAGTGGAAGTGGCTGTGGTAGCAACAAAACAGTTTAGCTGTGGAAGTGGCTGTGGTAGCAACAAAACAGTTTAGCAGTGGAAGTAGCTGAGGTAGCAACAAAACAGTTTAGCAGTGGAAGTGGCTGTGGTAGCAACAAAACAGTTTAGCAGTGGAAGTGGCTGTGGTAGCAACAAAACAGCGTAAACAGTATATTTGGAATATTAATGTAGCAGAATATCGTAAAGATTGAGCCGTGGTTGCAAATGATGTTGTGATTATCATATATCTTCTTCACCTTAATCCCTTGTGGGATGGGACCACATCACAAATTCTTAAATGCTTTTTCAATGACTTGTCTTTATTGGTCTCGATCTTTTGTTCAGTTCACACGTGCTTTTTCCAAATTAATCTCTTCACACTTTCCTCCATCTTAATTTTGTTCTTCGTCTTCTCTTGAAATAAAAGTATTTGTATTCTTCAGAGTACTTCTGGACCCAAAATGTGTGTGTTAAAGTGTTATTGTCAAATGCACATTACAGCATATTTAACTGTGTAATGGGGTGTCAAATGTTTCAGCCCATAATGGATTCAGCCCATTGGCCGAACCAACCATTTTCGCAACCGTTGAATCGTGAAGTGTTTTTGGTCACATGGGCTGAATCAACCGTGTATGTAACCAGTGCCAATGGGCTCTATGGACTGAAACGACTATTGTATTCTAACTGGAAAGTGGGGTCCGTGGGCGTGGACCTTATTACGTCCTTTATTTTCAACTGGGAAATGTTATATGATAAATTATTTTGAAACTTTAAAAATGTACAGATGCATTAAAACTGCTTCCTCAACTGATTTAGCCTATCACAAATCTGGTTCATTTGTGTCCAAATATGTAGTGTGTGAATATTTTATGTAACATCCAGTCGATTTAATAAAAAAATGTCTATTTTTGTTAAAATCATCAAAAAAATTGACTTTAGTCGTTAAATCTGTCTACATACAAAAGTTACACAAATGAACTAGCATGTTGCAGTGGATACTAGGTAGGTTTGATTTTTCTAAAAAATTATTTGAAATGAGACTGGCAAAAAAATCGAATTTATTAAGCACCTTTAATAATTAAATTGTTTTATTAAATATAATCATATATACATGAAGATACAAAAACAAGTTTAAAACTTTACATTAGGCAGTCAGTTGCTTTAATCATCAAATTAAACATGTAAGTATTTTAATACATAGATAATACCAAATATACCAAAGTATAAACATATATACAAAAACAAGGTTAAAATATGATGATATTAGCCGTTCGGTTGATAACCATGAATTTAGAAGTCAATTAATATTATTCTCTAAAATATGTTATTATATCATATGTAACATAATATCACTACGATATAAATATTCAATAGTCGTAGAATTGTCAGATGCCTAATCAAGTTATAAACATTTCCCAACTTTAATGATAGTAACTAGTCGGTTGATAACCTTAAATTTATGATGTCATATTCGTTATCTTATGGATATTGCTCTATTCTATAATAATTATACATTATTATTTCATAATTTAATTTTTTTATTGAATCGGGCTGTGGGCCGAAACGACTGTTCTTAGAATTCCGCCGCTTAGAATTTCACTACTAGCGTGGGCCGAATCAACCATCGCTGAATTCAATAATGACGTGGTTTTCAGTGAAGTGGGCTGAACCTTTCGTTTGCGTGTGCAGAAACAACTAGGCCGAATCATCCGTCAGCGTGGGTGGAACCATCCGGAACCCATGAAATTAGATGTCAGTTATAGTCAGCCAGACTTTACTGTACAACGACTCATAATGTACAGCTGCTGTAATTAAACATAACATCTTTGTAAAACAAGTTATAGAGCCATACATTGCTCGTTATTTCATATCTGGTTCACTGCAGTTAATGTTTAGGTGGCAATCAACCGAGGGCAGAACTCTGTATTAATCATGTCAACAGTCATTGTCAACTTTGGGTACAGATAACCACAATACTTCTACTTGGACAGTGGTCACACTTTCCATCAACAGAGGATGCTTTTAAAAGAAATACTGAAATCCACTCTGGCATCGGTTACCTCACTGTACGTTGTTACCTCACTGTACGTTGTTACCTCACTGTACATTGTTACCTCACTGTACGTTGTTACCTCACTGTACATTGTTACATCAGTGTATGTTTTTGCATCGCTGTATGTTGTTGCCTTTTCACTGTATGTTGTTACCTCACTGTATGTTGTTACCTCACTGTATGTTGTTACCTCACTGTATGTTGTTACCTCAGTGTATGATGTTGGCTTTCCACTGTATGACTGTATGTTGTTGCCTCACTGTATGTATGTTGTTGCGTCACTATGTTTTTACCTCTCTGTATGTTGTTACTTCACTGTGTGTTGTTGCCTCACTGTATGTTGTTGCCTCACTGTATGTTGTTAGTTCACCGTATGTTGTTACCTCACTGTATGTTGTTAGTTCACCATATGTTGTTGCCTCCCTGTATGTAGTTACCTCCAGGTATGTTGTTGCCTCACTGTATGTTTTTACCTCACTGTATGTTGTTAGTTCACCGTATGTTGTTACCTCACTGTATGTTGTTGCCTCACTGTATGTTGTTGCCTCACTGTATGTTGTTACCTCACTGTATGTTGTTACCTCACCGTATGTTGTTACTTCACTGTATGTTGTTACCTCACCGTATGTTGTTACCTCACTGTATGTTGTTACCTCACTGTATGTTGTTACCTCACTGTATGTTGTTACCTCACTGTATGTTGTTGCCTCACTGTATATTGTTACCTCACCGTATGTTGCAGACAACAGCTGTACCTACTCAAGTTCTGCCAAATGCTGCCATTATTTCCATTGCCATTGGCTGCTACATCGTCATAGTGGGACTCCTTCTCATTCTACGACAGTGTCTTATGGTGAGTTCACAGCTTCTTCCTTCTGTCAATGTACACACCTCACATTACTAACAGTAGAGCACAGCACACACAAGTATTAGGTAGAGTTTGTTGCACTAAGTTGGTGAAACATTTACCCAGTCCATATGATCTTTATGCTACCGCTGTGTGTGCACTGTGTATGTCAGGACCGCAGTGTCTTCAGTGAGATCTTTATATGACTTGTGTGTATGTCACGACCGTAGTGTCTTCAGTGAGATCGTTAGATGACTTGTGTGTATGTCAGGACCGCAGTGTTTTCAGTGAGATCTTTATATGACTTGTGTGTATGTCAGGACCGCAATGTCTTCAGTGAGATCATTATATGACTTGTGTGCATGTCAGGACCGCTTTGTTTGTTTTCAGTGAGATATTGATATGACTTGTGTGTGTGTCAGGACCACAGTGTCTTCAGTGAGATCTTTATATGACGTGTGTGTGTGTGCGTGCATGCGTGCGTGCATGCGTGCGTGCATGCGTGTGTGTGTCAGGACCACGGTGTCTTCAGTGAGATCTTTATGACTTGTGTGTATGTCAGGACCGCGGTGTCTTCAGTGAGATCTTTATATGACTTGTGTGTATGGCAGGACCACAGTGTCTTCAGTGAGATCTTTATATGACTTGTGTGTATGTCAGGACCGCGGTGTCTTCAGTGAGATCTTTATATGACTTTTGTATATGGCAGGACCACAGTGTCTTCAGTGAGATCTTTATATGACTTGTGTGTATGTCAGGACCGCGGTGTCTTCAGTGAGATCTTTATATGACTTGTGTGTGTGTGTCATGACCGCTGTATCTTTACTGAGAGCTTTATATGACTCGTGTGTGTGTGTGTGTGTGTGTGTGTGTGTGTGTGTGTGTGTGTGTGTATGGCAGGACCGCGGTATCTTCAGTGAGATCTTTATATGACTTGTGTGTATGGCAGGACCACGGTGTCTTCAGTGAGATCTTTATATGACTTGTGTGTATGGCAGGACCACGGTGTCTTCAGTGAGATCTTTATATGACTTGTGTGTATGGCAGGACCGCGGTGTCTTCAGTGAGACCTGCTGTATTTGCTGCGGCGATGACAAGGGCCTGGACTGCTGTAACTGTGGCGAGTGCTGCCTCATGTACTGTAACTGCTGCGGCTCGCCGGACCTCGAAGCCTGCTGCGACTCCATCTGTCCAACCAGGAGGGTCAGTATTACCAGACCAGTATTACATCACCAGGAGGGTCAGTATTACCCCACCAGGAGGGTCAGTATTGCCCCACCAGGAGGGTCAGTATTACACCACCAGGAGGGTCAGTATTACCCCACCAGGAGGATCAATGTTGCCCCACCAGAAGGATCAATGTTGCCCCACCAGGAGGGTCAGTATTACCCCACCAGGAGGATCAATGTTGCCATGAACACTGTTCCAAGTCTGAAGCCCCATTTATATAAACCAGCTGTGTTATGTTCTTAGTCAGCTTCTAGGATGGAATATTTGTTAAACTGGTCAACAAATTGTAGAATGCGCATCACAGTTAAACTCTTTTGTTGACTTCAACTTAAATCACAGCTGTCAGCTGAGTCCCTTCGTGACTTTGGGTTGAGCGTAATGTTACATGTGGTGTGTTTACAGCGGATGGACTGTGCTGACATCATCATGTGCCAGTGCTGCATGGACAATGAGTGTTGCCAGGTCTGCTACAGCGAGGAACCTCTGTGTGACGTGAGTGTCTCTTTCTGTGCTACAGTGTCAACATTCTCTTTTCGTGCCACATTGTCAACATTCGTTTTCTGTGCTACAGTGTCAACATTATTTTTTTGTATATTACAGTGTCAACATTCTCTTTTTGTGTTAGTGTCAACATTCTCTTTTTGTGTTACAGTGTCAACATTCTCTTTTTGGGCTACAATGTCAACATTCTCTTTTTGTGTTAGTGTCAACATTCTCTTTTTGTGTTACACTGTCAACATTCTCTTTTTGGGCTACAATGTCAACATTCTCTTTTTGTTCTACAGTGTCAACATTCTCTTTTTGTGTTACAGTGTCAACATTCTCTTTTTGTGCTACAGTGTCAACATAGCACTGAAAATGGCATAGAACTTTATTTCTGGACAATAAGCGTTTGATAATCTTGTGTAATGTCGACATTGTGTGATTGATGAACTCGCGTTGATGCATCTACTGGCCAGTTTGTTGATGTATCTAATGGGGCCAGTTTGTTGATGTATCTAATGGGGGCCAGTTTGTTGATGTATCTAATGGGGGCCAGTTTGTTGATGTATCTAATGGCGGCCAGTTTGTTGATGTGTCTAATGGGAGCCAGTTTGTTGATGTATCTAATGGGGGCCAGTTTGTTGATGTGTCTAATGGGGGCCAGTTTGTTGATGTGTCTAATGGGGGCCAGTTTGTTGATGTATCTAATGGGTCCAGTTTGTTGATGTATCTATTTGGGGCCAGTTTGTTGATGTATCTAATGGAGGCCAGTTTGTTGATGTATCTAATGGGGGCCAGTTTGTTGATGTGTCTAATGGGGGGCCAGTGTGTTGATGTGTCTAATGGGGGCCAGTTTGTTGATGTATCTAATGGGGGCCAGTTTGTTGATGTATCTAATGGGGGCCAGTTTGTTGATGTGTCTAATGGGGCCAGTTTGATAAACAGGTTAGGTATAGGGCCCAATGTTTAGAGCATTCGACTCAAGAGGGCCTTTGTTTGAATCCTCTGGCTGTTATTTTGAAGCCCAGGCAACTTAATTCACTCTACCTTATTCCAGTTGATGCACTGAGTAAATGAATAGCTAAGGGAGTGTAAATGATCATCCCACTAGTATTAGTGTCTGCCCTAGCTGTTTAAATAAATGAATAGCTAAGGGAGTGTAAATGATCATCCCACTGGCATTAGTGTCTGCCCTAGTCTGCCCTAGCTGTTTAAATAAATGAATAGCTAAGGGAGTGTAAATGATCATCCCACTAGTATTAGTGTCTGCCCTAGCTGTTTAAATAAATGAATAGCTAAGGGAGTGTAAATGATCATCCCACTGGCATTAGTGTCTGCCCTAGTCTGCCCTAGCTGTTTAAATAAATGAATAGCTAAGGGAGTGTAAATGATCATCCCACTGGTATTATTGTCTGCCCTAGCTGTTTAAATAAATGAATAGCTAAGGGACTGTAAATAATCATCCCACTGGTATTAGTGTCTGCCCTAGCTGTTTAAATAAATGAATAGCTAAGGGACTGTAAATAATCATCCCACTGGTATTAGTATCTGCCCTAGCTGTTTAAATAAATGAATAGCTAAGGGAGTGTAAATGATCATCCCACTAGTATTCGTGTCTGCCCTAGTCTGCCCTAGCTGTTTAAATAAATGAATAGCTAAGGGAGTGTAAATGATCATCCCACTGGCATTAGTGTCTGCCCTAGTCTGCCCTAGCTGTTTAAATAAATGAATAGCTAAGGGAGTGTAAATGATCATCCCACTGGTATTATTGTCTGCCCTAGCTGTTTAAATAAATGAATAGCTAAGGGACTGTAAATAATCATCCCACTGGTATTAGTGTCTGCCCTAGCTGTTTAAATAAATGAATAGCTAAGGGAGTGTAAATGATCATCCCACTGGTATTATTGTCTGCCCTAGCTGTTTAAATAAATGAATAGCTAAGGGACTGTAAATAATCATCCCACTGGTATTAGTTTCTGCCCTAGCTGTTTAAATAAATGAATAGCTAAGGGAGTGTAAATGATCATCCCACTGGTATTAGTGTCTGCCCTAGCTGTTTAAATAAATGAATAGCTAAGGGAGTGTAAATGATCATCCCACTAGTATTCGTGTCTGCCCTAGCTGTTTAAATAAATGAATAGCTAAGGGACTGTAAATGATCATCCCACTGGTATTAGTATCTGCCCTACTCTCGAGTGCCAAATAAACATATAGGCCAAATAACAGAATAGGGTGGCAAATCGGTCAAATTTAATAATAGTGTAGTGCCGAATAGCAGTATAGGGGGGCAAATTGTTCAAAACAAGTAATAGTGCGGAAAAGGCACTAGTATATTTGTCTTTTTTACGCTGAAGCAATTTTTTTACTCAACGTGAAGCCATGGCGTCCCTAGAAAACCACGCCAATCGCCATGTATTTTTTATGCTGAATATGCATAAGCTTAATTTTATATCTGTCAAAAACGGGGCAATTTTCCGTTTTTAAATGGGCATTAAAGTTTTATTGATTTGAATGCGCAAGCCCCGTTTCAGGAGAAACAGCTGCTAGCCATTTACAGCCGGTTTGAGGCGCTGCACACGGCGGCCATTTACGGTCGGTTTATGCAGTGATAATGGCGTTTTAACTAATAATATACTATGTCGAGCTTCCGAGAACTAAGGATTCTGACCGATTCATCTAATCATGGAAATCTAACGGTCTTATGCTTTGGGATCAAAATCTAGGATTCTCAGAAGCACAGGATCCCGCTAAATTCACAACTGTCGTTCGAAAGAATGAAAACTTAGCCGTTGTCATGCAGCTCCAGTTGGGAACAAGTGATTTTAGCGCTCGCGGTAAATCACTCCGTGAATGATTGATTAGCGCTACCAATAGGGAGTGAGAACGATTGCTCTTCTAGAAAATTATACCCTGCATAATTTGCCACGATAATCGGAGAACATAGGCTGGCACAAATGTTTAAATTTAATAATAGTATAGTGCCAAATATGCATATAGGGTGGCATTTTTCATCAAATAAATACGTGTATAGGGACTCTTATTTGGCACTCAAATGAGCTGTTTATATTTCTTTATTTTCAGAGCTGTTTAAAAAAACTGGCATCCATCTCAAAATTATAAAGTGATATACTCATTTTAGTAAGATAATTATCCCAGTAGTGCATCAGTCAATTTAATATTTAGCGTAATTAGGTGTTCATAATTTAAATAAGCTTTTTCACAGATTTCTTCAAATATTAATAATAAAAAAATATTGAGTGTTTGTCATGAAATCATGCAAACCAATACAAAATATATAAAATGGGCATGTTATGTGCCTACTGCTGAGAAAATAATGTTATTTATCTTGCAGGAGTTTAATTTGTTATATTAACAATAAATAATTCATTATTTATATTATACTATGTTAAAGTCCAGTTATATTTAATAATGCAACAATGCAACACACTAAGCATGTAAATGAGGAACATTGTTTTATGGTAACCTGAATAAAGTAGATTGTCTAGTATCAATGCTGTTTGTTTTCTTTCTTTAGGTCTGCAGAGAAGCAATGCACCTGCCTGTCAGAGAGATAGTGGTATCACATACTTCATGTTTTGTGTTCTAATCGTTTAATGTTCTTTTCTACAGGACTCAAAGTTGTTGATGAAAAGAAATATTTCAGTTTAATCAAACAGATCATTCAACATGTCCCTGTAATACCAGTGTCCCTATAGTACTAGTGTCTCAGCAGTACTAGTGTCTCTGCAGTACTAGTGTCTCTGCAGTACTAGTGTCTCTGCAGTACTAGTGTCCTGGTAATACCTGTGTCCCTGTAGTACCAGTGTCCTGGTAGTACCAATGTCCGTGTAATACGAGTGTCCCTGTAGTACTACTGTCTGCAGTATTAGTATCCCTGTAGTACTGGTGTTCATGTAGTACCAGTGTCCCTGTAGTACCTGTGTCCATGTAGTACCAGTGTCCCTGTAATACCTGTGTCCATGTAGTACCTGTGTCCCAGTAGTACCAGTGTCCCTGTAGTACCAGTGTCCCTGTAGTACCTGTGTCCATGTAGTACCTGTGTCCCAGTAGTACCAGTGTCCCTGTAGTACCAGTGTCCATGTAGTACCAGTGTCCCTGTAATACCTGTGTCCATGTAGTACCTGTGTCCCAGTAGTACCAGTGTCCCTGTAGTACCAGTGTCCCTGTAATACCTGTGTCCATGTAGTACCTGTGTCCCAGTAGTACCAGTGTCCCTGTAGTACCAGTGTCCCTGTAGTACCTGTGTCCATGTAGTACGTGTGTCCCAGTAGTACCAGTGTCCCTGTAGTACCAGTGTCCATGTAGTACGTGTGTCCCAGTAGTACCAGTGTCCCTGTAGTACCTGTGTCCATGTAGTACGTGTGTCCCAGTAGTACCAGTGTCCCTGTAGTACCAGTGTCCATGTAGTACGTGTGTCCCAGTAGTACCAGTGTCCCTGTAGTACCTGTGTCCCAGTAATACAAGTGTCCCTGTAATAGCTAGTTATTGTTTTACTTCCTTAAGTTGTTAATTTTCAAGAAATATGGTTATTAAGCATTGCATTATTGTGTATTTTTAAAGTTGTGTTTTGTTACTTGTTACATTTTCAGTTGTTTTCCACTGACATTGACATACATAATTGGCTGACATGTATAATAGGATGGAGACAATAGTACAACATACATATATAATAGGATGGAGACAGCAGTACAACTGACATGTATAATAGGATGGAGACAATAGTACAGCTGACATGTATAATAGGATGGAGTCAGTAGTACAACTGACATGTATAATAGGTTGGAGACAATAGTACAACTGACATGTATAATAGGATGGAGACAATAGTACAACTGACATGTATAATAGGATGGAGACAATAGTACAACTGACATGTATAATAGGATGGAGACAATAGTACAACTGACATGTATAATAGGATGGAAACAATAGTACAACAGACATATATAATAGGATGGAGACAATAGTACAGCTGACATGTATAATAGGATGGAGTCAGTAGTACAACTGACATGTATACTATGATGGAGACAATAGTACAACTGACATGTATAATAGGATGGAAACAATAGTACAACAGACATATATAATAGGATGGAGACAATAGTACAACTGACATGTATAATAGGATGGAGACAATAGTACAACATACATATATAATAGGTTGGAGACAATAGTACAACTGACATGTATAATAGGTTGGAGACAATAGTACAACTGACATGTATAATAGGTTGGAGATATTAGTACAACTGACATGTATAATAGGATGGAGACAATAGTACAACTGACATGTATAATAGGATGGAGACAATAGTACAACATACATATATAATAGGTTGGAGACAATAGTACAACTGACATGTATAATAGGATGGAGACAATAGTACAACAGACATATATAATAGGATGGAGACAATAGTACAACTGACATGCATAATAGGATGGAGACAATAGTACAACTGACATGTATACTATGATGGAGACAATAGTACAACTGACATGTATAATAGGATGGAAACAATAGTACAACAGACATATATAATAGGATGGAGACAATAGTACAACTGACATGTATAATAGGATGGAGACAATAGTACAACATACATATATAATAGGTTGGAGACAATAGTACAACTGACATGTATAATAGGTTGGAGACAATAGTACAACTGACATGTATAATAGGTTGGAGATATTAGTACAACTGACATGTATAATAGGATGGAGACAATAGTACAACTGACATGTATAATAGGATGGAGACAGTAGTACAACTGACATGTATAATAGGATGGAGACAATAGTACAACAGACATATATAATAGGATGGATACAATAGTACAACTGACATGTATAATAGGATGGAGACAGTAGTACAACTGACATGTATAATAGGATGGAGACAATAGTACAACAGACATATATAATAGGATGGATACAATAGTACAACTGACATGTATAATAGGATGGAGACAAAAGTACAACAGACATATATAATAGGATGGATACAATAGTACAACTGACATGTATAATAGGATGGAGACAAAAGTACAACTCTGGTAAAACTTGTTAGCAACAATCTGCGTAAAAAGAACATTTTACAAAACACATTCTGCGTTAATACAAATAACTATTATTTGTATTTGCAAAGATATGTCACTGCAGTCTGCATATGGCACAATTAGCAATTTTGATATTTGAATGGTAAAAATACTTTGATTTGTCTGTAGTTTTGTTTTGAACATGTTTGTGTTTTTATTGACATCACAGGTACTCTAGAACATATAGGGGCCTTGACATGCACAGTTTTGTTGCAGAGTTGTGAGCGCTGTGTCAGGAAATGTGGGTCTTGGAACCTGGTAAAGCAGCTATAAGGATTGTTTTAGTACTTAGTGCAATTTGCTGTTGTTGCAATACATTAATAACAGTGTGTGACAATATGTCAAGTCTACACTGAAGTTGTGGCTGGCTCTAGGCTAGGTCAGAGCTTGTAACTAGTGCTGTGATGTAAAAATGTATACTAATATGGAACATGAAATGACATTACAACTTGTTATCATTACAATAAAATGAATACTGTTGTAATATCAATTCACGTGTCTATGACAGACATGGAGATTTTGTCCACTGTACCAGTGGGACATGGGAAATAACGAGGCTACAGGGGAAATAACGAGGCTACAGGGGAAATAACGAGGCTACAGGGGAAATAACTAGGCTACAGGGGAAATAACGAGGCTACAGGGGAAATAACGAGGCTACAGGGGAAATAACTAGGCTACAGGGGAAATAACGAGGCTACAGGGGAAATAACGAGGCTACAGGGGAAATAACGAGGCTACAGGGGAAATAACGAGGCTACAGGGGAAATAACGAGGCTACAGGGGAAATAACGAGGCTACAGGGGAAATAACGAGGCTACAGGGGAAATAACGAGGCTACAGGGGAAATAACGAGGCTACAGGGGAAATAACGAGGCTACAGGGGAAATAACGAGGCTACAGGGGAAATAACGAGGCTACAGGGGAAATAACGAGGCTACAGGGGAAGTAACGAGGCTACAGGGGAAATAACGAGGCTACAGGGGAAGTAACGAGGCTACAGGGGAACTAACCAATGAGCTAACACAAGTATGTCTCCTGCTTATGAAGCCCAGGAAATGTTTAAACTGCAGACCAAGAATGGTGCATGCAGCCTGGAGAAGGGTCCAAACAAACCAGAAATACAAGAGGGGTTTTGTTCGTCTGTTTTCATGTAGCTTCTGTTGTGTTGTATGTTGTATGTTAACTGACAATAATATGTTACCGTCGTTTGATCAATTCGTTCATATTTATTTATATTGTTGAATGTTTTTATTTACACTAGTGACAGTGTGCCATTTTCTCTCTCTCTCTCTCTCTCTCTCTCTCTCTCTCTCTCTCTCTCTCTCTCTCTCTCTCTCTCTCTCTCTCTCTCTCTCTCTCTCTCTCTCTCTCTCTCTCTCTCTCTCTCTCTCTCTCTCTCTCTCTCTCTCTCTCTCTCTCTCTCTCTCTCTCTCTCTCTCTCTCTCTCTCTCTCTCTCTCTCTCTCTCTCTCTCTCTCTCTCTCTCTCTCTCTCTCTCTCTCTCTCTCTCTCTCTCTCTCTCTCTCTCTCTCTCTCTCTCTCTCTCTCTCTCTCTCTCTCTCTCTCTCTCTCTCTCTCTCTCTCTCTCTCTCTCTCTCTCTCTCTCTCTCTCTCTCTCTCTCTCTCTCTCTCTCTCTCTCTCTCTCTCTCTCTCTCTCTCTCTCTCTCTCTCTCTCTCTCTCTCTCTCTCTCTCTCTCTCTCTCTCTCTCTCTCTCTCTCTCTCTCTCTCTCTCTCTCTCTCTCTCTCTCTCTCTCTCTCTCTCTCTCTCTCTCTCTCTCTCTCTCTCTCTCTCTCTCTCTCTCTCTCTCTCTCTCTCTCTCTCTCTCTCTCTCTCTCTCTCTCTCTCTCTCTCTCTCTCTCTCTCTCTCTCTCTCTCTCTCTCTCTCTCTCTCTCTCTCTCTCTCTCTCTCTCTCTCTCTCTCTCTCTCTCTCTCTCTCTCTCTCTCTCTCTCTCTCTCTCTCTCTCTCTCTCTCATGCTCTACCATCGCTGACTGTTTCTTTTGTTCCCTGGTAAATAGTCTGCTTGTGATGGTCTCAACCTCTTTCTTGTGTTCCTTCAGTCTTGTTCCAAATGTTCTCCATGTTTCGCCAATGTACGTGTGGCTGCAGCTCTTACACAGCATCTGGTGTGCACAGTCTGTCTTTCTGCTGTCTTCCACTTTGTCTGGTGTACACAGTCTGTATTTCTGCTGTCTTCCACTTTGTCTGGTGTGCACAGTCTGTCTTTCTGCTGTCTTCCACTTTGTCTGGTGTGCACAGTCTGTCTTTCTGCTGTCTTCCACTTTGTCTGGTGTGCACAATCTGTCTTTCTGCTGTCTTCCACTTTGTCTGGTGTGCACAGTCTGTCTTTCTGCTGTCTTCCACTTTGTCTGGTGTGCACAGTCTGTCTTTCTGCTGTCTTCCACTTTGTCTGGTGTGCACAGTCTGTCTTTCTGCTGTCTTCCACTTTGTCTGGTGTGCACAGTCTGTCTTTCTGCTGTCTTCCACTTTGTCTGGTGTGCACAGTCTGTCTTTCTGCTGTCTTCCACTTTGTCTGGTGTGCACAGTCTGTCTTTCTGCTGTCTTCCACTTTGTCTGGTGTGCACAGTCTGTCTTTCTGCTGTCTTCCACTTTGTCTGGTGTGCACAGTCTGTCTTTCTGCTGTCTTCCACTTTGTCTGGTGTGCACAGTCTGTCTTTCTGCTGTCTTCCACTTTGTCTGGTGTGCACAGTCTGTCTTTCTGCTGTCTTCCACTTTGTCTGGTGTGCACAGTCTGTCTTTCTGCTGTCTTCCACTTTGTCTGGTGTGCACAGTCTGTATTTCTGCTGTCTTCCACTTTGTCTGGTGTGCACAGTCTGTATTTCTGCTGTCTTCCACTTTGTCTGGTGTGCACAGTCTGTATTTATGCTGTCTTCCACTTTGTCTGGTGTGCACAGTCTGTCTTTATGCTGTCTTCCACTTTGTCTGGTGTGCACAGTCTGTCTTTCTGCTGTCTTCCACTTTGTGTGGTGTGCACAGTCTGCCTTTCTGCTGTCTTCCACTTTGTCTGGTGTGCACAGTCTGCATTTATGCTGTCTTCCACTTTGTCTGGTGTGCACAGTCTGTCTTTCTGCTGTCTTCCACTTTGTCTGGTGTGCACAGTCTGTCTTTCTGCTGTCTTCCACTTTGTCTGGTGTGCACAGTCTGTCTTTCTGCTGTCTTCCACTTTGTCTGGTGTGCACAGTCTGTATTTATGCTGTCTTCCACTTTGTCTGGTGTGCACAGTCTGTCTTTCTGCTGTCTTCCACTTTGTCTGGTGTGCACAGTCTGTATTTCTGCTGTCTTCCACTTTGTCTGGTGTGCACAGTCTGTCTTTCTGCTGTCTTCCACTTTGTCTGGTGTGCACAGTCTGTCTTTCTGCTGTCTTCCACTTTGTCAAGTGTGCACAGTCTGTATTTTTGATGTCTTCCACTTTGTCTGATGTGCACAGTCTGTCTTTCTGCTGTCTTCCACTTTGTCTGGTGTGCACAGTCTGTCTTTCTGCTGTCTTCCACTTTGTCTGGTGTGCACAGTCTGTCTTTCTGCTGTCTTCCACTTTGTCTGGTGTGCACAGTCTGTCTTTCTGCTGTCTTCCACTTTGTCTGGTGTGCACAGTCTGTATTTATGCTGTCTTCCACTTTGTCTGGTGTGCACAGTCTGTCTTTCTGCTGTCTTCCACTTTGTCTGGTGTGCACAGTCTGTATTTCTGCTGTCTTCCACTTTGTCTGGTGTGCACAGTCTGTCTTTCTGCTGTCTTCCACTTTTTCTGGTGTGCACAGTCTGTCTTTCTGCTGTCTTCCACTTTGTCTGATGTGCACAGTCTGTCTTTCTGCTGTCTTCCACTTTGTCTGGTGTGCACATTCTGTCTTTCTGCTGTCTTCCACTTTGTCTGGTGTGCACAGTCTGTCTTTCTGCTGTCTTCCACTTTGTCTGGTGTGCACAGTCTGTCTTTCTGCTGTCTTCCACTTTGTCTGGTGTGCACAGTCTGTCTTTCTGCTGTCTTCCACTTTGTCTGGTGTGCACAGTATGTCTTTCTGCTGTCTTCCACTTTGTCTGATGTGCACAGTCTGTCTTTCTGCTGTCTTCCACTTTGTCTGGTGTGCACAGTCTGTCTTTCTGCTGTCTTCCACTTTGTCTGATGTGCACAGTCTGTCTTTCTGCTGTCTTCCACTTTGTCTGGTGTGCACAGTCTGTCTTTCTGCTGTCTTCCACTTTGTCTGATGTGCACAGTCTGTCTTTCTGCTGTCTTCCACTTTGTCTGGTGTGCACAGTCTGTCTTTCTGCTGTCTTCCACTTTGTCTGGTGTGCACAGTCTGTCTTTCTGCTGTCTTCCACTTTGTCTGGTGTGCACAGTCTGTCTTTCTGCTGTCTTCCACTTTGTCTGGTGTGCACAGTCTGTATTTCTGCTGTCTTCCACTTTGTCTGGTGTGCACAGTCTGTCTTTCTGCTGTCTTCCACTTTGTCTGGTGTGCACAGTCTGTATTTCTGATGTCTTCCACTTTGTCTGATGTGCACAGTCTGTCTTTCTGCTGTCTTCCACTTTGTCTGGTGTGCACAGTCTGTATTTCTGCTGTCTTCCACTTTGTGTGGTGTGCACAGTCTGTATTTCTGCTGTCTTCCACTTTATCTGGTGTACATAGTCTGTATTTCTGCTGTCTTCCACTTTGTCTGGTGTGCACAGTCTGTATTTCTGCTGTCTTCCACTTTGTCTGGTGTGCACAGTCTGTATTTCTGCTGTCTTCCACTTTGTCTGGTGTGCACAGTCTGTCTTTCTGCTGTCTTCCACTTTGTCTTTTGTATACAAAACTGGGAGAACATTTGGAACAAGTCTCGAGGAACACAATAAGGAAGTTGATATAATGCATTTTATAGTTTTTTTGAGTTTTTGCAAACTAACAGTAGAATGTCGTTATGTCAAGATTTTATATGAAATATTTTTCCGAAGATTATTTGTCATGGGTTGACAAGTGTGCATTCTTATTAATCTTTTTTATTTGTCATGGGTGGACAAGTGTGCGTTCATATTAATCATGTTTATTTGTCATGGGTGGACAAGTGTGCATTCATATTAATCTTGTTTATTTGTCATGGGTGGACAAGTGTGCATTCATATTAATCATGTTTATTCGTCATGGGTGGACAAGTGTGCATTCATATTAATCATGTTTATTCGTCATGGGTGGACAAGTGTGCATTCATATTAATCTTGTTTATTTGTCATGGGTGGACATGTGTGCATTCATATTAATCTTGTTTATTTGTCATGGGTGGACAAGTGTGCATTCATATTAATCATGTTTATTCGTCATGGGTGGACAAGTGTGCATTCATATTAATCTTGTTTATTTGTCATGGGTGGACAAGTGTGCATTCATATTAATCTTGTTTATTTGTCATGGGTGGACAAGTGTGCATTCATATTAATCTTGTTTATTTGTCATGGGTGGACAAGTGTGCATTCATATTAATCATGTTTATTCGTCATGGGTGGACAAGTGTGCATTCATATTAATCTTGTTTATTTGTCATGGGTGGACAAGTGTGCATTCATATTAATCTTGTTTATTTGTCATGGGTGGACAAGTGTGCATTCATATTAATCTTGTTTATTTGTCATGGGTGGACAAGTGTGCATTCATATTAATCTTGTTTATTTGTCATGGGTGGACAAGTGTGCATTCATATTAATCATGTTTATTTGTCATGGGTGGACAAGTGTGCAGTCATATTAATCTTGTTTATTTGTCATGGGTGGACAAGTGTGCATTCATATTAATCTTGTTTATTTGTCATGGGTGGACAAGTGTGCATTCATATTAATCATGTTTATTCGTCATGGGTGGACAAGTGTGCATTCATATTAATCATGTTTATTTGTCATGGGTGGACAAGTGTGCATTCATATTAATCTTGTTTATTTGTCATGGGTGGACAAGTGTGCATTCATATTAATCATGTTTATTCGTCATGGGTGGACAAGTGTGCATTCATATTAATCATGTTTATTCGTCATGGGTGGACAAGTGTGCATTCATATTAATCTTGTTTATTTGTCATGGGTGGACATGTGTGCATTCATATTAATTATGTTTATTCGTCATGGGTGGACAAGTGTGCATTCATATTAATCTTGTTTATTTGTCATGGGTGGACAAGTGTGCATTCATATTAATCTTGAGCAAACCTTCATAAAGTGTTTGCTTTTTTGCATTTTAAACTGGTAAGTGCATAGAATCAGTTCAAATAGTTCTTTGACTGTAACACTTGTAGCTTGCAGTATAAATTTGTCATGAAAGATTGTACTTAGATATTGGCCACATGGTTTACAAGCAAGATATTTCACTGGGACAAATTGAAGTTTTTACGATATTAAATGATTATGAAAATATTGATAGAAGTATTTGTTTCAGACTTTCACACAAGGAAGATGACACAGGTTGTTGTCTAAAGCCTGCCATACTCATAAGAATTCTTCAGTTGCCAGCAACTATTTTTCAGTTGGCAACTCAAATGTAGTCGATATTTGTATGTTCTCCATCAAAAGTTGGCAGCGCTTTTTGTGGACATCTGGCATCTAAAAAATTAGTCGGCTGATGGGTAGTTGCCAAGTATTTGTCGACAGAGAAATAATTGGCAACTAAAAGTCAGTATGCATATGGCAGGCTTTACAGACCCTCACTTGCATCCTTCACCCTTCCAGTGCCAGATGTGTACATGTGTTTGTACGTGCGAGCCACCATCGTTCGACAACTTGAACTGTTGTTGTTTCCAAATCGCGATGCGGGACATGGACCCTCCCGGCTCATACTCCCCAACCCGGTCAGGGACTGGGAGTCCCCCAAGGGCTCTAGGCATCCACTGAAGTAAAGTAGCTAACAATAGATCATATAGTAATTAGTTTACTTAACTAATAACGTTTGTTTATTACTAATAGTTCAACAATTTATATTATCCTGTATTACACATGATGATTGCTTTAAACTGAGGGCAAGGGGTATAAAAGGCACACTCATAAACACCAGTGATGGTAGGTTTAAATACAATTTTCATCATTTTAAACGTTGGTATATATTTTTTTCGGAAACAATTCATTGACATATTGCAGTACATAGTTTAAATGTTAGGTGGAAACAAACTCGAATGGTTGTGTTGTGGGCATGTGTGCTACCAGAACTGTGTCGCTGGCAGCAATGGTTGTGTTGTGGGCAGGTGTTCTACCAGAACTGTGTTGCTGGCAGCAATGGTAGTGTTGTGGACAGGTGTTATACTAGAACTGTGTCGCTGGCAGCAATGGTTGTGTTGTGGGCAGGTGTTCTACCAGAACTGTGTCGCTGGCAGCAATGGTTGTGTTGTGGACAGGTGTTATACTAGAACTGTGTCGCTGGCAGCAATGGTTGCGTTGTGGGCAGGTGTTCTACCAGAACTGTGTCGCTGGCAGCAATGGTTGTGTTGTGGGCAGGTGTTCTACTAGAACTGTGTCGCTGGCAGCAATGGTTATGTTGTGGGCAGGTGTTCTACCAGAACTGTGTCGCTGGCAGCAATGGTTGTGTTGTGGGCAGGTGTTCTACCATAACTGTGTCGCTGGCAGCAATGGTTGTGTTGTGGGCAGGTGTTCTACCAGAACTGTGTCGCTGGCAGCAATGGTTGTGTTGTGGACAGGTGTTATACTAGAACTGTGTCGCTGGCAGCAATGGTTGTGTTGTGGAAGGTGTTCTACCAGAACTGTGTCGCTGGCAGCAATGGTTGTGTTGTGGGCAGGTGTTATACTAGAACTGTGTCGCTGGCAGCAATGGTTGTGTTGTGGGCAGGTGTTCTACCAGAAATGTGTCATTGGTGGCAATGGCTGTGTTGTGGGCAGGTGTTCTACCAGAACTGTGTCACTGGCAGCAATGGTTGTATTGTGCCGATTCCACACAGAGCTGACAGGACATCAGTATCCTGTGAATTATTTGTATTTTTCAAAAATAAATTTCAGTATGCCTAAGCTAATTTCCAATTTATGAACCACTCTGGGTGTTGTCGCTATTAAGCAGGTGCACATCCTTTTTGTGGCAGTGTGCCCAGGAGGAACCACTGGAAAGAGAGGTCCCACTTTAGGTATAAGTATTTTGCTGACATTGCCTTCTAACGTTTATTTATTTAATTTTCAGATACAGATAAGAAGTTATTGGTTATATACATATATTCTTTATCAGATATTGCTACTAACTTTTATTTATTTCATTTTCAGATATGAATTATTTGTTATATACAGTTATCCTCTGTAACTGTGTTACTTCTTTTAATTATTCATGATTTTCCAGCATAATTAAATGTCTTTTTCAGTATTGACCTATATACCACTCTATTCATTCAACCATACATTACTGCCACACACATTGGCAGAATAGTATTGTTTTTGTTGTTGCTGAGTAGCAAATGGAAAGACATTCATTTGGCGAACTGCCAGATTACATCTCCAACAATGGTTTAGCCGAGGACTTTTGACTGGATAATACCATGTGTAGTGTTACAATGTGTAATGTTACATTACCATCTCAGGTGTCTCCAATGTTACATCAACTGTTGTTACATGTTTGCAGTGTGGAGCTTGTAACTGTCAGATGCAGACCCCAGATTGCAGCAGTATCAACTGTTGCTGCTTTGAGCTAAAGCTGAATGCACCACCACCAGTCTGAACAAAGTCATGGATGACTGAACACACCACCAGCCATAGATGACTGAACACACCACCAACCATGGATGGCTGAACACACCACTATTTACCAGAACACTGCATTAACTGATTTGTAAATTCAAAGCATTCTCTGTTCTTTTTGCAGCGGTAACTTGTGATGCACCGTGATATATTTAATAGTTTTACTGATTTGTAGTTTATAAATTAATACAAATATTATTTATGATTTACATTTTAAGTTTGCTGTTTCGGTAACTTTTATGATGGTTAGATGTTTACATATTCTGTCCATTTCTTGGTAATGTGAACTATCTATCTGTTTTACTGTAAATGTATTTTTTAAACAGTACATGAGAATGCATGTTTACTGTGGTAGTAACACTTACACTGTGGCTGTTCTTCTGAATCAATACGTATAGCTGTTAAAAAATGATATCATTAAGACATGACTTCATTCATTTGTAAATAGGCATTGGGATTTCTTTGTATGTATTTTTCTTCATGATGTAGTTTGACAAGAGAGTGATTGTAATGATGATTCTGTGTAGATGTTCATGATGTGGTTTGATGAGAGAGTGATTGTAATGATGATTCTGTGTAGATGTTCATGATGTAGTTTGACAAGAGAGTGATTGTAATGATGATTCTGTGTAGATGTTCATGAGGGGTCATCCTGTTGTCAATCACAATACTTTTCTCTCAGAAATCGGTGGTTAAGAGTTTCTACTGACATATACAATTTAAAGTTTGCTGTGTAGATATAGTGGGAGTTTATTGACATGTTGCCGTCCATTCTTAACGTAGTTAGAGGAGACCAGAGCCAGTTGTAGCAAAAATAGCATATATGCGGATTGCGATTTGAATTGTTAACCAACTCAAATATCTATAAGACATTCTTAAATCACTGCTTAACGGCCTATGTAACAGTTAGGATAAGTTGTGCATACAAACCCTGAACAGGTAGACTAGCAAAATTATAGCATATTACCGTTTTTCTTTTAAAATGGCACCATTTTAAATTTTGTTTGCCTTTACATCGAATCCACAATATCACATGTGGCATAAGACTTGATGTACATACTTCTACCTTGCCTTTACATTGAATCCACGTGGTATCACACATGGCGTGTTTAAGACTATTGATGTACATACTTCTACCTTGCGAAATAGTTTTGTCTGTTGCAACTTACCCTGTCTCCCCTGCACGGTTTCCTTAGGAATAAGTTGTTAATAAGTGTTTCTCTGTGAAGAAATGAAGGGGAGGACGAATGTAGTCAGGAGATTACATGTACATTGTTTTATACATTTAATATGTGTTTCATGTACTTCTACTTGGAGTTATTTTCCATGTTTTTTATGATTGATGTAACGGTCTTTTGGAATGTAACATGATATATGAAGCACTGAAGTAATCAAGTGCTTCAAGTAATACAATGTGTGTGTGTGTGTGTCTTTCTGTTTCAAGATCCTTCTTCAAATGTTGTCGCTCAAATTCATGCAGCTATTTGGCTGCGTTTTATTAACAGTGAATCGCCCAGCTGCCATATCGGTGTGATGACACCATTATTAGCTGAACAATTTATAAATGAAAAGGTAGTAAATTAAACAAAGGGAACATTCATGACACAGGCCTCTACTGATACAGATGCTTAAAAAACAACGTATAATATTTACATTATGTTTTCTATTTTTGTAACTCGTATATAAAATGTGGTGAACATATAAAAGAACTAGCAGTCTTTTAAACGATACAAAATCGATACAGGACAAGAGTCCTTACATTGATCTTCGTTACAACTACTCGTGAATTCCTTACTAGTGATTGTTTTTATTTAAATCATACACGTTTTCCTGACACCTCACGTTTACATGTGAGCCATTTCATGTTGTGCCACAAAACTGCAGTAACTATAACAGTGTCTTGGGGTAAGTTCGTGTTAGTAGCAAAGGGTCGTCTTGACATGTAGTTCCTTCTCAACTTTACATCCCGTGATACAATTCCTTCTGCTTGTCATTGCTTGCTGATCCCTCCTCAGCTTGTCCTTGCTTGCTGTTCCCTCCTCAGCTTGTCCTTGCTTGCTGATCCCTCCTCAGCTTGTCATTGCTTGCTGATCCCTCTTCATCTTGTCCTTGCTTGCTGATCCCTCCTCAGCTTGTCCTTGCTTACTGTTCCCTCCTCAGCTCGTCCTTGCTTGCTGTTCCCTCCTCAGCTTGTCCTTGCTTGCTGATCCCTCCTCAGCTTGTCATTGCTTGCTGATCCCTCTTCATCTTGTCCTTGCTTGCTGATCCCTCCTCAGCTTGTCCTTGCTTGCTGTTCCCTCCTCAGCTCGTCCTTGCTTGCTGATCCCTCCTCATCTTGTCATTGCTTGCTGATCCCTCCTCAGCTTGTCATTGCTTGCTGATCCCTCTTCATCTTGTCCTTGCTTGCTGTTCCCTCCTCAGATCGTCCTTGCTTGCTGATCCCTCCTCATCTTGTCATTGCTTGCTGATCTCTCCTCAGCTTGTCATTGCTTGCTGATCCCTCCTCAGCTTGTCCTTGCTTGCTGTTCCCTCCTCAGCTCGTCCTTGCTTGCTGATCCCTCCTCATCTTGTCATTGCTTGCTGATCCCTCCTCAGCTTGTCCCATAGCTGAAAACCTTTAAAAACCCCAAAACGGAATATTTAGTGGAGTATAGGTTCGGGGGGGGGGTCATGGGGCACAGTTTCCATAAGCTGAAGAAAAAATGCCATTTACAACACTCAAGATTCAATATCCTGATACGTTTTACTTACTCAAAGAATGCATACAATTTAAATGAAAATTCAGTAAAACAGTCTATTGACAGGCTAAAACAGTAGAAGGATACTTTAAAATATTCGGCGTGTTCTTAATTGCACACGATTCCTCAGCTTTTGAATTATGTGCATATTTGGAAGACTTGGCATGCTGCGTTATGTCGTTCTGCCCTACATGGGGAATGTTGATATGACAGCGACAGACCGTCAACATGCGTAGCTGGGTCAATCACTGGTTACATGACTAATTGCTGTCTCCACAAATAAAGATTAGAAAACAATTAATTTATCCGAGTTGTACAGCATTACTGCATGAACATGCCTTGTTTCTGAACAGAACAACAATATGAACCACTCTGACGGACCGGGAAGCATAATAGAAAACATGCCTTGTTTCTGAACAGAACAACAATACGAACCACTCTGACGGACCGGGAAGCATAATAGAAAACAAGTAAAGTGACACCAGACCAGGTTGATTGGTAAAATATGCTATGTCTCCTATCGTCAGTACCGTACAAAACCATTTAATATTACCGATTAATTGGTTTCTTAATTGTGTGCTGATACATATTGCAACAATCTGTGAATTTAGTGTTGACAATGACGTGCCATTTTTGTCCACATCGACATTGATTATCCTGTTTTCAATACTTGACCACCCGTCGCCAATTTTCGTCAGTCAACGCGCCACCTGGAGAGAGAGAGAAACACCGTCACGAGATGTTGCAGGGAAAAACGTGGTCGGGATGTCAAGTACATAGCTCTCGATAAATATCCCTTGGTAAGGGTTATTAAGGTTAGTGAAAGAAAATAACGTAGGCGTACCTGTTGTCTAAGTCAATACCGTATGGTGGAATTTCCTTGGAAAGTCTGTTGGTATAATTTTTATTGAGATGGTGACATATTTTATTCAAGTGCCTGCACGTTCTCGCTCCATGTTTGTTTCAGAGTGATTGCAATTTTGATGATATATGGCATTATTTAAAAAAATCATCAGTACCGTAACTTTAGTACCGCAACACTTTTCCCGTTATGTTACTACCGAGTAATGGTGCTGACGTAAGTTGGGAAAACTGGTTTTAGTTTGAAAGCTAGAGCAACGAATATTCTGACTCTAAGAATGTGCCAGGACAGCATTTGATACGAATGGGGTGTGCAAATACTGTGTAAGGGAAAATAAACAGCTATATCTGTGCTGGGAATCGTCAAAAAGCACATCATGTGAAGGTGATAGAAACAGTGTACTGGACACTCTTATTTAAAGGAGTTTAACTTATTCTCAGTCTTGAATATTACAGTAAATTGATGAGAGGGAGGGTGAATCTAATGAAGATCTTGAAGCCTACCAGCTGCAGAATGAACGCGACAGATATAGACGGCGGAAGGAAACGGGCAGTCGAAAACTCGTCAGTGACATGACCCCACGTGAGCACAGAAAGCAGAAAAAGCTATGGAGAAACCAACGAAATGGTATTTGAAAAAGAGTTCAAGATATTCGGTTCCAGAACCAAGCAGTTGGGACAAGGCCAGTGCATATCGCTCAATCAACCAGCTGTAAGTAAATTTGGCGAAGACGCAGTACAAAAACGGCAAGAAAAGAATTGACTCTTTCCATTATTGTTTGACTCGAGAACTGCAAGAGAAGTATCATAGTCTTAGCAGAAACCGGGAAAGGGAAATAATGGCCTAGGCGTTCTCAAATGGGTACCTTTTTGATAGCAACCAATAAATCCTGCGGCACTACGTCGCAAGCCTGAGACGGTCTTCTGGTTTGATTTATCGGAGGAAACAACGTAGAGACAGTACTTCAGCTGAAACCATAACACTTGTGCAAACCTTTCTAGTTAGAGAGGATACCAGTAGCATGACCCCTGACAAAAAGTATATCATCACGCGAGGCAAAATAAAAAGGCAGAAAATACTGCTTACAGACTGCATGAGAAACCCACACCTGAAATTCCTGAGTGAAAATCGAAGTGTGAAAACGGTGTACTTGTCATTCTGTCGATTACGGCCATTCTGTCGATTACGGGCATTCTGTCGATTACGGGCATTCTGTCGATTACGGTCATTCTGTCGATTACGGCCATTCTGTCGATTACGTCCATTCTGTCGATTACGGCCATTCTGTCGATTACGGCCATTCTATCGGTTACGGCCATTCTGTCGATTACGGCTATTCTGTCGATTACGGCCATTCTATCGGTTACGGCCATTCTGTCGATTACGGCTATTCTGTCGATTACAGCCATTCTGTCGATTACGGTCATTCTGTCGATTACGTCCATTCTGTCGATTACGGCCATTCTGTCGATTACGTTCATTCTATCGATTACCGCCATTCTGTCGATTACGGTCATTCTGTCGATTACGGCCATTCTGTCGATTACGGCCATTCTGGATGGTATCTCCAACAATCGCAGACTGACACACTTGCAAATGTAGAATTAATGAGAACATCACCTTCAAAGCTGCTAAGCTACATGAACTAGGAATAGTATCAGAGAAAGCGAGAATCTTCTTTCTCAGATCACCTGTTCAGTGAATGACGAGCCATGCATGTGTGACGAGCCAACCATGTACCGTGACGAGCCAAGCATATACCATGACGAGCCAAGCATGTACCGTGACGAGCTAAGCATGTACCGTGGATGTCAATAACGTAAAGACGAGAGTTCAGTTCGGCACCTTCAAACCAGATGATGGCAGATGGCTGAAAACGAAAATCAAGACTGGTGAAATGGAGAAGAGCAAGACTACCATAAAGGTCAGAAGGTGCCGTGGAGGAGTTCTCCAAACACTTGCACTATGTGGGACATCCGTGTCGCGAAATTAGAAAGATGCGGGAGCCGCTGGAACAGAATCAAATGATACTTCCTATTGATTTCAGCGAAAACTATGGGTGCAAGTATCACGAGGAGGTGCAGAGTGTACTTTTTAGGCAATCAAACATATCACGCCCCATACTGGCATTTTGTATAACCGTAGTGAAACCATTCTCAACCGTCTCTGAATGTCAGCGACATGATGCCAACGCATATTCACATATATTAACCAAGAATATCCAGATATGGATTCAGCATTCTCTGTCTCCGATGGTCCTACCACCCAATGTTTAAATAAGGAAATTTTTATCTGCTCTCTGAAAAACCATATGAATGGGGAATGAAGTACGTACATTGATCGTTGTTGGAGGCTGGTCACGGCCAGGGCGTTGTTGGAGGCTCGTCACGGCCAGGGCGCTGTCGGAGATTGGTCACGGCCAGGGCGCTGTCGGAGGCTGGTCACGGCCAGGGCGCTGTTGGAGATTGGTCACGGCCAGGGCGTTGTCGGAGGCTGGTCACGGCCAGGGCGCTGTCGGAGGCTGATCACGACCAGGGCGCTGTTGGAGGCTGGTCACGGTCAGGGCGCTGTTGGAGGCTGGTCACGGTCAGGGCGCTGTTGGAGGCTCGTCACGGCCAGGGCGCTGTCGGAGATTGGTCACGGCCAGGGCGCTGTTGGAGGCTGGTCACGGCCAAGGCGCTGTCGGAGGCTGGTCACGGCCAGGGCGCTGTTGGAGGCTGGTCACGGTCAGGGCGCTGTCGGAGGCTGGTCACGGCCAGGGCGCTGTCGGAGGCTGGTCACGGCCAGGGCGCTGTTGGAGGCTGGTCACGGTCAGGGCGCTGTTGGAGGCTGGTCACGGCCAGGGCGCTGTCGGAGGCTGGTCACGGCCAGGGCGCTGTTGGAGGCTGGTCACGGCCAAGGCGCTGTCGGAGGCTGATCACGACCAGGGCGCTGTTGGAGGCTGGTCACGGCCAGGGCGCTGTCGGAGGCTGGTCACGGCCAGGGCGCTGTTGGAGGCTGGTCACGGCCAAGGCGCTGTCGGAGGCTGGTCACGACCAGGGCGCTGTTGGAGGCTGGTCACGACCAGGGCGCTGTTGGAGGCTGGTCACGACCAGGGCGCTGTCGGAGGCTGGTCACGGCCAGGGCGCTGTCGGAGGCTGGTCACGACCAGGGCGCTGTCGGAGGCTGGTCACGACCAGGGCGCTGTTGGAAGCTGGTCACGGTCAGGGCGCTGTCGGAGGCTGGTCACGATCAGGGCGCTGTTGGAGGCTGGTCACGGCCAGGGCGCTGTTGGAGGATGGTCACGGCCAGGGCGCTGTTGGAGGCTGGTCACGGCCAGGGCGCTGTTGGAGGCTGGTCACGACCAGGGCGCTGTTGGAGGCTGGTCACGGCCAGGGCGCTGTTGGAGGATGGTCACGGCCAGGGCGCTATTGGAGGCTGGTCACGGCCAGGGCGCTGTCGATGGAGTAGGAAGTGTTTTAAAGCGCACGGCGGGCGACAAACTAGTTTGTCATGGAAAATATCTTCATGACGCACGAGCACTATACATAACCCTTTTACTTGATACGACCGTGAAGTTGTTCTACGTGAGCAGCGAGGATGTGGCAAAGGTTGATGAAGATCTTCCCCACGGGCTCAAGACAATTCCAGGGACCATGTCTTTCCATCAGATAGTTTCCAATGCAGCCCGCGAATTCAGCTGTCGAAAGCTTTGTTGCTTTTGCAAGCCAAGGGAATGCTATGGACCAATCAGAAGTGTTGTGTTCAGTCAAGACTAAGTTCAGCCTCGTGCAGCTGTGGATGCAGTGACTGCATCAAACGTTGGATCAGTGAATCCACCCCGAAGGATGATGGTGTGGTAAATGCACCGATCTACATAAAAACATGCAGTTAGCACACTACAAACACTGCACGTGTTCAGCCCGGATCTAGTAGGCTACTGGTGTGTGGTATCGTATGATGATAAACCGTATCAGGTTTAATGGAAGACGCAGACGTGGGATCGTTTCGAGTCAACTTCAAACACAGGATTGGCATTAAACGATGTTTCCATTGTGTGATGGTGGACTCGATATGGTATGAGCATGACAAGCTTATCACAGTAATTCCGGAACCTATGCGTCTATGCCCGTTACCAAACGGCATCATCAGATTCAGTCCGTTATCTGGGATGAAATTACCACAGTTATGAGCATTGTTTGAATATTAAAAAGTACCATTACAGCGTATTTAAAACACAACATAACTTCACTGGTGTATGCTATCAACATGATTTTGATCATTAAGCCAAGCATTTCCAAGAACCTTTCATACAAACTAACGTCTTTTTTTAAGGCTAGTCGTTTTCTTCAGTGTCCCACCGTCCGCAGGGAATGGAACACGCTTTAATCTTAATCAGCATCACTTTGTATGCTTTTCTTCATAGGTAACAGCACAGATATATATGTTATTTCATTGTTTTGGGTGCAGACAATAGACCTAAATACTAATGCACTATACTTTTAATGTGTGTCGTTGTTTTTATTGACAAGTTTGTTAGTGTTACGGTACTGACCAAATTTACTGCTGTTAACTTTAAAACTGCTTCCTCAACTGATTCAGCCTCCCGCAAATCCGGTTCATTGGTGTCCAAATATGTAGTGTGTGAATAATTTATGTAACATCCGCAGTCGATTTAATAAAGAAATACCTTTTTTTCAAATCATGAAAATATGGAGATATGTGAAAATAATGTGTTGCATTTCAGTTCTGCAATTAATCGGTTTTTCTTCCTTTCATATTACCATATTTAAATTTATAATCATCTATCAGTAAAGAAACACTGAATTTTCTTTATTTACCAACTTACTATTGATCCCGTAACCAGTGATTCACCCAGCTATCGCCCAGCTGTGGTGTTTGCACGAACCCCAAATCTGTCTTGTATACTGGTCGGTGTAGTTTTCAACATACTTAATAGAATATGCCGTTCGGAAAAAAATTGCTGAACTTTGACTTTTGTGACCTTGAAAAGTAGGTCAAATGTAAAAACCCATGTCATATGATGTCTTATGAGATACACTTGCAGTACACATTTTGTGACCCTAGGTGCAGGCAATCTTGACATACCTCAGTTTTAGTGATTTCATAAAAAAAAGCCACCTAATGGCCAAGCTATGAAACGGATCGGGCCTAAAATTTAACTTGGCCTAGAATTAAGCCCGTATATGCAAACATAGAATATAAAAAGTGATAGACCAATAACTTAAGGTGCTACAGTGCTGACGCCAAAAGGTTTACGGAGGTAGGAGGTACGGACGGACGGACGGACGGACGGACGGACGGACGGACGGACGGACGGACGGACGGACGGACGGACGGACGGACGGACGGACGGACGGACGGACGGACGCTCGACAGACCACCACTCAACGCATCTAACCACAGCATAAGCCCGTTAGGTCTATCGGCCAAGCGCGCTAAAAGTGCAATGTATAGTTGACGGTATACATTGTACTGTGTACATTGTACTGTATACATTGTACTGTGTACATTGTACTGTATACATTGTACTGTGTACACTGTACTGTGTACATTGTACTGTTTACATTGTACTGTGTACATTGTACTGTGTACATTGTACTGTATACATTGTACTGTGTACATTGTACTATGTACATTGTACTGTGTACATTATACTGTGTACATTGTACTGTGCACATTGTACTTTGCACATTGTACTGTGTACATTGTTCGGGCGTGTTTACAATTCATTCAATTGTGCCTTTTTAAAGAACGACAAAATATGTAGGCCAACGTTTAACGCTCCAATGCTAAAACCGGTGCTGCCGTAGCACAATACGTGGACATCCAAAGTAATTCTGCATCCTACCTTTAGCAAACCATTATGCAATTTTAGGCTAGAGCTACACTCAGGATGTTTCTAAGTGTTTTATACAAATGGGTAGCCTCATCTGGATTATTCGAGATGCAGCATAGCTCAAACATGACCTCGTCGCATGGATACTCAGACTTACATCTACAATGATCTTGGCCGTGGTCCACTGCACGAAGAGAATGGTCAGCTTCAAACAACTCGGGTATGTTGTACATCATAAAAGTCCGTCCGTGATTAAGGTTCATGTTTTGGTATTTCCCGATCTTGTGTACGTTCCAAAGATGAGATACTTCACAGAATTCATCCTGGAATAGAGAAATTAATTTGTTTCATAACCCGGTTTATAATATAGAAATGTAAATATCAAAACACAGGCATCGTAGTCGGAGAGGGATTTCTTTGAATATGACCGTGCATTTTGGCAATCACTTTCTTTCTGGACGCAACGCTGAACGATTTTGTATACTTCCAAAATCACCTTTGGTAATGTTCGTAGGGTACCAGTATGCTAAAAAATGCAACCATTGTTGTTTGCACACAGAATGCCCTTTATAGTTCAGAACAGCTGTGATGTAGTATCCGCCAATAGCTGCCGGGCCACTGTTTGTTCTATATGCTTCCAGCCACAAAATGTACCTTGAAAAGCCGTCCATACAATCATTAATGCAGATTCCGAAAGGCTTAAGTTTGTCACGTGAATCCATGTGCCACAAGTCACTCGGCCCTTTGGCACTGTACCGACGTCGAACTAGTCTTCTCGCTCTTCGTAGTTTCACGCCCTCCGGACCAAGAATACCAAGAAGAATTATGATCGTCTCTTTACCGACCACAAGTCCATTGGTAATGCACTTCAAATGCATGTCATTGCCTGGAGGTTGTAATGCCCTGATGTTGTAATACACTTCAAATGCATGAACCTATACCCATGTCATTGCCCTGAGGTTGTAATGCACTTCAAATGCATGAACCTATACCCGTATCATTGCCCTGAGGTTGTAATGCACTTCAAACGCATGAACCTATACCCATATCATTGCCCTGAGGTTGTAATGCACTTCAAATGCATGAACTTATACCCATATCATTGCCCTGAGGTTGTAATGCACTTCAAATGCATGCACCTATTCCCATATCATTGCCCCGAGGTTGTAATGCACTTTAAATGCATGAACCTATTCCCATGTCATTGCCCTGAGGTTGTAATGCACTTCAAATACATGAACCTATTCCCATGTCATTGCCCTGAGGTTGTAATGCACTTCAAATACATGAACCTATTCCCATGTCATTGCCCTGAGGTTGTAATGCACTTAAAATGCATGAACCTATACCCATGTCATTGCCCCGAGGTTGTAATGCACTTCAAATGCATGAACCTATACCCATGTCATTGCACTGAAGTTGTAATGCACTTCAAATACATGAACCTATTCCCATATCATTGCCCTGAGGTTGTAATGCACTTCAAATGCATGAACCTATGCCCATGTCATTGCCCTGAGGTTGTAATGCACTTCAAATGCTTGAACCTATTCCCATATCATTGCCCTGAGGTTGTAATGCACTTAAAATGCATGAACCTATACCCATGTCATTGCCCCGAGGTTGTAATGCACTTCAAATGCATGAACCTATACCCATGTCATTGCACTGAAGTTGTAATGCACTTCAAATACATGAACCTATTCCCATGTCATTGCCCTGAGGTTGTAATGCACTTCAAATGCATGAACTTACGCCCACGTCATTGCCCTGAGGTTGTAATGCACTTCAAATACATGAACCTATTCCCATGTCATTGCCCTGAGGTTGTAATGCATTTCAAATGCATGAACTTACGCCTATGTCATTGCCCTGAGGTTGTAATGCACTTCAAATGCATGAACCTATACCCATGTCATTGCCCTGAGGTTGTAATGCACTTCAAATGCATGAACCTATTCCCATATCATTGCCCTGAGGTTGTAATGCACTTCAAATGCATGAACTTATACCCATATCATTGCCCTGAGGTTGTAATGCACTTCAAATGCATGCACCTATTCCCATATCATTGCCCCGAGGTTGTAATGCACTTTAAATGCATGAACCTATTCCCATGTCATTGCCCTGAGGTTGTAATGCACTTCAAATACATGAACCTATTCCCATGTCATTGCCCTGAGGTTGTAATGCACTTCAAATACATGAACCTATTCCCATGTCATTGCCCTGAGGTTGTAATGCACTTAAAATGCATGAATCTATACCCATGTCATTGCCCCGAGGTTGTAATGCACTTCAAATGCATGAACCTATACCCATGTCATTGCACTGAAGTTGTAATGCACTTCAAATACATGAACCTATTCCCATATCATTGCCCTGAGGTTGTAATGCACTTCAAATGCATGAACCTATGCCCATGTCATTGCCCTGAGGTTGTAATGCACTTCAAATGCTTGAACCTATTCCCATATCATTGCCCTGAGGTTGTAATGCACTTCAAATGCATGAACCTATGCCCATGTCATTGCCCTGAGGTTGTAATGCACTTCAAATGCATGCACCTATTCCCATATCATTGCCCCGAGGTTGTAATGCACTTTAAATGCATGAACCTATTCCCATGTCATTGCCCTGAGGTTGTAATGCACTTCAAATGCATGAACTTACGCCCACGTCATTGCCCTGAGGTTGTAATGCACTTCAAATACATGAACCTATTCCCATGTCATTGCCCTGAGGTTGTAATGCACTTCAAATGCATGAACTTACGCCTATGTCATTGCCCTGAGGTTGTAATGCACTTCAAATGCATGAACCTATACCCATGTCATTGCCCTGAGGTTGTAATGCACTTCAAATGCATGAACCTATTCCCATATCATTGCCCTGAGGTTGTAATGCACTTCAAATGCATGAACCTATGCCCATGTCATTGCCCTGAGGTTGTAATGCACTTCAAATGCATGAACCTATACCCATGTCATTGCCCTGAGGTTGTAATGCACTTCAAATGCATGAACCTATGCCCATGTCATTGCCCTGACGTTTTAATGCACTTCAAATGCATGAACCTATACCCATGTCATTGCCCTGAGGTTGTAATGCACTTCAAATGCATGAACCTATACCCATATCATTGCCCTGAAGTTGTAATGCACTTCAAATGCATGAACATATACCCATGTCATTGCCCCGAGGTTGCAACTGATTCCGGATGAAGACAATCAGAAAAGTATTTCCGCCTGTATAACTCTAACCTGGCGAGAACACGCCTCAACTGTCTTACACTTTTATTACAGTTAAATATTCTTGAGAGAACATACCGTATTTTATGCTGACTAAGTTCCAAGATCAAAATCACTTTTCACGGTAGTATGTATGATGTGTTTCTGGCATTCGTTTGACCCGCCTCGCTTTCATAACTCGAGATCTCGAGAAAAAATATTTAATCGGATTTCAAAGAAAACAAGATGTTGCGATGTCCTTTCCCAACCATTGTAGAATCGCACATTTCTGCTGTAAACGTCCAACAACAAAGGCTCAGTATCAAATAATTGTTTATTTTCAATACTGTGTTGTATGTCAAGGTATATAATCATGAATCTATTGCTAAACATACAATAAAACATAACATAGAACAAGGACTCAATATCATTGTACAAGATAAACACGACATTACTACATAATTAAGTCTCCATGAAATGTATTATGAACTTGAATAAATCATTCGTTTTGATAATATAAATACAACATATATACATTATACTGTCCTCTCCGATAGAGCATCACCAACACCACCAGACTGCATGAAAACATTCGGCTATTTATAGGGGACGGTGAGGCAAGTCCGCACACATAAGGTATAATGTGTCGTAACTAATTAACTATCTATGCCAGAGTAACATTTCGCCTTGTTAATCAGTATATATAGATGACACCGACTCCACTTTCATTGGTAGGAATAACAACACCACGAGTGATTGACGAGGACGCAACGGTCTACCGTCGCCTACGTATTTCCAAGCGACTCGTGTCAACAGCTTCAGCTTGCAAACGTGGCCAAGCGAGACGAGACGTGTCAGCCAACTAAAATGAGCCGTAGTGCAACAACGACGGACGGACGGACGGACGGACGGACGGACGGACGGACGGACGGACGGACGGACGGACGGACGGACGGACGGACGGACGGACGGACGGACGGACGGACGGACGGACGGACGGACGGACGGACGGACGGACGGACGGACGGACGGACGGACGGACAGCTAAAAAAGCCGTAGTGCAACAACGCGGTGCTGATTCGTGTACGCTTGCTTCGGTCAAGTTTAAAGTTTTAATGCGGGGCGCACATTGCTAAACTGTTGTTGCGAGGCGCTCGTTTGTGCGACTGGGTCAGCGCACGTTACTCAACATTTATTGCAGTCGGTTCTACACCTGTTGCGCCGGCCAAATCAATACGCGACTCGAGTTACGTTGAGTTGCGGACGGGCGGACATCGCACGACTGATCCGTTTTATAATCGAATAAACAAGCGACTCGCAACAACAGTTCACCAATGTACGCCAGTCATTATATAGCGCTGCATCCAATCTTCACACTTCACCCCTGGCAGAATGTTTATTCGAGAACTATTTCGACTTCACTGGGAAGCATTCACTACTCATTAATTTATATTCGCCACTGTCGTTCATACAGCTGAGTGAACTGGTACAACACGGAGTGAACTGATGCAACACAGCGTGAACTGATGCAACACGGAGTGAACTGATGCAACACGGAGTGAATTGATGCAACACGGAGTGAACTGATGCAACACGGAGTGAATTGATGCAACACGGAGTGAACTGATGCAACACGGAGTGAACTGATGCAACACGGAGTGAATTGATGCAACACGGCGTGAACTGATGCAATACGGAGTGAACTGATGCAACACGGAGTGAACTGATGCAACACGGAGTGAACTGATGCAACACGGAGTGAACTGATGCAACACGGAGTGAACAAAATTGTGCTAGCTTCAAAACGGCAGCAAGAGGATTCGAACACCGGTTCTCTCGTATAAGAGTGTGACGTTCTACCCACCGACCCACTGCACCCCACATTCAGTACGTAGACGTTCTACCCACCGACCCACTGCACCCCACATTCAGTACGTAAACGTTCTACCCACCGACCCACTGCACCCCACATTCACTACGTAGACATTCTACCCACCGACCCACTGCACCCCACATTCAGTACGTAGACGTTCTACCCACCGACCCACTGCACCCCACATTCAGTACGTAGCAACGTCTGTGTCAGACAGACAAGCGTGCTCCAATGTAGAGGTAGCTCAATTGGTGACGCTCACTCCCATAGCCACCAATGATAGAGGTCGCTCAATTGGTGACGCTCACTCCTATAGCCGCCCATGATAGAGGTCGCTCAATGGGTGACGTTCACTCCTATAGCCGCCCATGATAGAGGTCGCTCAATGGGTGACGTTCACTCCCATAGCCACCAATGATAGAGGTCGCTCAATGGGTGACGTTCACTCCCATAGCCACCAATGATAGAGGTCGCTCAATGGGTGACGTTCACTCCCATAGCCACCAATGATAGAGGTCGCTCAATGGGTGACGTTCACTCCCATAGCCACCAATGATAGAGGTCGCTCAATGGGTGACGCTCACTCCTATAGCCGCCCATGATAGAGGTCGCTCAATGGGTGACGTTCACTCCTATAGCCACCAATGATAGAGGTCGCTCAATGGGTGACGTTCACTCCCATAGCCACCAATGATAGAGGTCGCTCAATGGGTGACGCTCACTCCTATAGCCGCCCGTGATGCCCTATTCGCGTTTCAACGATGCCACACATATGAACCAAAGCCGACAGGAAATACTTTATTAGAAAATAAAGATAATTGGCTTGACTTTGTATGATATGCAATACTTTGCGAGTTTTTCACCAGTTTCTTGGCATGAGGGAATGATGATACAAAATTGACATTTTGTTATCGGACCATTTCAAAGTAAATTCACGTTCAATCCCTGATTACTCTACTTTCGAATCAATATGTGTTGAAATTTCAGAGTCTTCTTTCTCGGTATATTATGTATGCCTGTATCGACTTCCATATATTGTATGCCTGTATCGACGTCCATATTTTGAATGCCTATATCGACTTCCATATTTTGTAAGCCTCTATCGATTTCCATATTTTGTATGCCTGTATCGACTTCCATAACAGCCACCTACCTTCTTTAAAGAATTTCAGGTTTTGCTTGAAAATGTGCAACTATACATTCTGATTTTTTTGTTGTTGGTGATTATAATCTTCAGTTAGATAAACGTACGGCAGTAACCATTTCCTTTGATGATATCCTAACCTCATTTAACTTAAAACAACGACTTTCTCTACACATATTCGAGGACACTGGCTTGACCTCGTGATAACTCGTTCAACATATGACAACATCTAGATGCTAACAGTTTCTAGTGGCTTATCGGGCCACCACACATTCATTGTTGATGTTAATTGTTACAGAACACTAGTACAATCAAAACACAGTGTGTCTTACAGACCTATACATAAGATTGACATTGACGCCTTCAAGGCTGATATTCTTAAATCCGACCTAATCAGAGATCCAAAGGGACACTTGTCCAACTTGTGTAAACAATACTATCATGTACTCAAGGCTTTACTTAATAAACAATACTATCATGTACTCAAGGCTTTACTTAATAAACAATACTATCATGTACTCAATGCTTTACTTAATAAACAATACTATCATGTACTCAAGGCTTTACTTAATAAAAAACGCCCCGAAAACCACCAAATCTGTGTCACAAAAACCACCGGGTCCGTGGATGACTCCTGAAATGTTACAATCTAAAGTCGTCGTCGTTATCTTGAACGAGTATGGCGCAAATTACGCTCCCCTTTGGATAGGTCACGTTATAAGGATAAGGATAAGGATAAATTTTATTTGTCCCAACAGCAGAAAAACGTAGATAAATTATATTGACTGGCAATATGAATTATGTAAATTCATATGATACATACACATACAGAACTGTACAGTATATAATAACAACTAATAAAGCATCAGTAAAAGTAATACATTATGCAACAACATCCAAAAAAAGAAAAAGAAAAACATATTTGCTGTGGGACTGGAGACCCCTACTAAGACCAATACTGGTCGCTATCGTAGGAGCCACCAAAAATAAAAAATAACAATAAACATATATTCCCTATACCTATATTTCTACATTAAAAAGTAGAATGCATGTTTGGTTTTTTGTCTGTGTCTTACATATAATAAATTTAAGTGTGTGATGATGTGTTGTACTGGTGTGTTTTATGTTGTTTTCGCATGTACGCGTATAAGCCTGTGTGCAAGTATACAAATTGAAAAGTTTAATTGTGATTGCATGAACTGTGTTATGCTCATTCATAATTTATTTAATTTAGTTGGCATGTATAGCAATTAAGGAAAGAGCAGGTGTCATTATATTTTTGTAGCACGTAATTTTTAGCATAACTTGAAAAGCCTTTCAAACTATGAGTCACTATCTTGTCTATAACTAAATCAGGGATATTGTTTATAACATGTGGCAAGTTGTATTTAAGAATTTTTTTGGCAAATTCATGTTTAGTTGTGTAGGTATGCAGTTCAGTTTTTCTCCTAGCATTATAGTTGTGAATGTATGTATTTGGGGTTATTTGCCAGTTTAATAAGTAGACAGGTAGATTTTGATGTCTATATTTGTAATAAAATTTAAGTTCTTGTAGTTTTAGTAAGTCTTCTACTTTTAGTGTGTTGAGTTTTTTAAAAAGTGGTTCTGTGTGTGAATTGTATTTGCTTAATGTTATAATTCGTACTGCTTTCTTTTGTATTTTCACTAATCTGTTTCCTTGATATCCCCATGTCGTAATGCAGTAATTAATATGAGGTAATATCAATGCATTGTATAACATAATTTTTATTTCTAAAGGTAATACATGTTTTAATCTGTTTAGTATTCCTGTAGTTTTGGAACAATTATTTGAGATTTTTTCTGTGTGTTTTTTTCCAATTTAAGTTAGTATCTATAGTTAAGCCTAGGTAGTTAAATTCTTCCACTTTCTCAATATATATATATATATATATTATTTTTTTGAGAGATAATGTCAGTGTAGTTTTGTTTGGCATTTGGAAGGTCATATATTTAGATTTACTTTTATTTAGTGATAGCTTATTTATATTAAGCCACTCAACTATTTTGAGAAGTTCTTCATTTATTACTGATTCTGTACTTTTATTTTGGACACTATTTCTGAAAGTTTCAATAGTGCTAAATAAAGTGGTATCATCAGCATATAGTATAAAGTTAAACATTTCGCTGGCTTGTGAGAAATCAGTTATGTATATAGTAAATAATAGTGGTCCAAGGATGGACCCTTGTGGTACTCCAACTTTAATGAGTAAAGTTTCAAATGTGGTATCATCAAATTCGGTGTACTGTTTACGGTTGTTTAAATAGCTTTTAAATAAAAGAAGAGTTTACCATCTAAGCCATAGTGTCTTAATTTATTTAATAATATTGAATGGTCAATAGTATCAAATGCCTTGGAAAGGTCAAGAAAAATACTAATTGGTAAGTGATTTCTATCCATTTGAGTAATGATTCTATCTACTAGTTCAAGTGATGCATATTCGGTTGAATGATTAAGTCTAAAACCGTACTGATTATCCAAAAATAGCTTAGAATCAATAAAATAAGCAGATAACTGATTGTGGAAGATTTTCTCTAAGACTTTAGAAATAGTTCGAAGGAGAGAAATAGGCCTATAATTTTTGAATAATGTTGAGTCACCGTTCTTGAAAATTGGAATTACTTTTGCAATTTTAAGTTTATCAGGAAATATGCCTGTATTTATGACTTGGTTAATCACTAAGGTTAAGGATTTAATGATTGCGGGTTCAATTATTTTCAGCAGTTTTGAAGAAATACCGTCGAATCCACTACTGTTTTTTGTAGGAAGATCATTTATTGTTTTCCTTACAGTTTCTTCATTAACATTCTTAAATTTAAGAACAGATTTAACTTGTGTATTTAAATAGTAGTCATAATTTTTATTTCCCTTACATTGAATGCTTTCTGCAATAGTTTGACCAATGTTTGTAAAATAGTTATTGAATTTCTTTGCTATATCAGTTTTATCAGTAATACTAGTACCATTTTCTTTAAAAATTGTCGAGGATGTTTTCTTTCCTTTATTTTTTGAAAGAATTTCATTGATGGTTTTCCATGTATTTCTTATGTAATTTTTTAATCGGTTAAATCGTGATTCAAAATAAATTTGTTTAGCTGCACGAATATTTCTTTTTAATATGGAGTTGTACGTTTTAAGGATAGTGTTTGTGGTCTCATAATCTGGTGAATTAGGGTCAGACATTTTTAATTGTTTATAAAGTGTGTCCCGATATCTAATAGATTTTAATAGACCTTGAGTGATCCATGTCGAATTTTTATGTTTGTATTTATTAAATTTCATTGTTTTAATTGGCATGTACTTATTTTTTGCTCGCATGATTTCTTCATGCATTATGTTATAATTTAGATTGGGGTCCTCATTTTGATGTTTATGTAGTTTGTTGTAACAGTTATATGAATCTATTTCAATTTTGACTTTCTGCATGGCTTCTTCACTTTGTGTATTTATTTTTATAAATTTGGAAGGACATTCTATTTTTGGAATATTGTCTAGAAATAAAAAATAAGGTTAATGGTCTGAAAAAGTTTTTGTGAAAATCCCAGCAATGCTTTCTAATATGGATTTATTTAGCTTACAAAAAAAGTTATTTATCAGCGTTCCATTGGTTTTAGTGAAACGAGTTGGGAAAGTAATTTGAGGGTAGAGACTATGTGATATTAAAGTATCAAAAAAATCGCTGTAGATTCTGTTCTCATTTATTTTAAGTAAATTTATGTTAAAATCCCCAGCTATAATGAGATTATTATTGCTATTTTCCAGAGATGATATAACTGATGAAAATTCATCAATGAATTTTGTAATATTTTCATTGAATGTTCTTGGAGGTCTATATATATTTCCAATGGTCATTGTTTTTGATAATTTTTTTCCAGTTACTTTAATCATTAGACCTTTCCAGTGTTCGTACGTATTTAAATTCATTTTTACTATAGAATTATATTTATTGTCCACATATATTAGTAACCCTCCTTTGTTGCTACACTTTTTCCCCTGTGTTATACACTCATATCCATCTAGACAAAATTGAGAGAAATCATCATTATCAGCTTTCCACGTCTCTTGTAAGCATATTACGCTAAATTTAAAATTGATACTACGTAAGTCCTCTACGAATATTTCAAGTTCATTAAACTTTGAATTTATAGACTGAATGTTCGAGCTTAGAATACTAAAACTGTTAGTGTTACTGTTTGCTAGAATGGTGAACTTATCAATGTCATAGTATGAAGAGCATCGTATTACTTGAAGCTCGTGATTTTCATCATTATTTTCATTTGTACATAAAACATTACTTAGGTTGTTTTGATTTCCTCCTAAGTATGAGAGGAATGCTTCATCGGATGTTGTGTCTGTGCCTTAAAATTGAGAAAATTATTCAATAGTTATCGACATAATTTAGATAGATGAGTGACAAATTAATATTTAAATATGCTGATATTACTAATATTTCTAGTACATGTATACAGTTCTGGTGATATAATAGTCCTCACTAGAGAGGATAGTAATTGATGATGTAATGACATTGATGACATAATGGTCCTTATTGGATTAATTATTTTAAACATACACTTGTTGTTATTGAGCAACAATTCATCTAGACAATCAAAGTTAACATTTTGTATTTTCAAAGTATGTTCACATTTATCAGTGCAAATTGATAAACCATAAAAATAAAAATAAAATAAAAACATACACTCTCTCAATGGAAAAAAAATTAAGCAAAAAAAATTCATAACATTATTAGACATTTAGATAACCTGTAGTCATAGTTACTGCTGGCAGAGTCACTTCAGTAGCTTCAGCCTTCGTCGTGATGCTCACTTTCTTTCCGTTTATCCATCGGACATCCACGTAGCTGTGACGCTTCTCGATGATTTTGCCTTGGATCAGGTGTGTGTTTGACAGTTCATTTTTTGTTAAATGCGTTTGTCTCCAGTGTATTGGAATTTCACACAGAGAACATTTCAGTTTGTTTTCAGCTATAATGAATAGTTTGCACTCAAGTTTAAGTCAGTCCAGGATTGACTAATATTCCATGTAGAGGCGTGTGTTCTTGATTCTCTCTTCCGACCAAGCGAGTTTGAAGAGGTCATCTGGGTTATCGAGCGTCACCTTCTTCTCCCTTCCATTTTCCGACACTATGCAGTGGATTCTGCCGTCGCGAGTGAAAGTGCGTCTAACGTTGGGGTCCTTTTTCAACTCTCGTAGCAGGGCACTTCGCAGGGAAGTCAAATCTTCGAATATCATCAGTTTTGGTCCCGCAATCTCTTTCAACTGTTTTTTCGCTTTCATCACTTCGATTTTCTTTTCCCTTCTCACGAATTTTGCGATCACTGCCTTTGCCCGCCCAGGCAGCCGGTGGCACACGCTGATGTCATGTCGTGAGATATCCACTCCGATCTTCCGACACGTTTCAACAACTAGTTCAGTAGTGTCCTCGACCACACCAGGAGCAGATTCTGCCAACCCGATGTTCTTTATACTCTCGCGCCTGCTGTATTGCTCAAAAGCATCTAATTTCCAGCTTTGCTTTTGTATCTCTTGTTTTACTTTGCACATGTCATCCTTGATTGTTTTTATGCAACTTTGGAGTTCTTCTTTCAGTTCACTGATAATCACCTTTGTCGTCGTTTCCAATGCTCCATTGACTGCTTCTGTGACAGTTTTCGCAATCATCGGCTGAATTTCGACAATTATCTGTGCCACAATATCACCAATTCCCACTGCGTCCAGATTTACGTCCGTCTCACTCGGCTTCTGTTTACGCTTCGATGACATTGTTCTGAGGTGCGGCTAACGACAGGAGCAAAACAAATAGTGTGTGATGTCTGGTGCTCAATGAAGCCTGACTGGAATCTAGGCGTGGCGTGGGCGACAATGCAGTATTTTATGGATCTTTGATGAACTGTTCCTTCTATTTCCGCCAATACTTATCGCACAAACATCTAAATTGGCCGTTCGAACAGCTTAGCCGATGTAGCACTTCTAAGCGTGCCAAGTTGTGACCAAAAAAAATTGTAAGACCTTCGATAAAGTCCGAAGAATATATAAACACTCGGACTGACTCACGTGGCTGTGTAGTCCATGTGGCGAGGATATACAACTCCAACTAAAGTCTTCATACAGCTCCCGTACTGGCTCAGTAGTTCCTACAGCGGGCGGACTAGACTATGTAAAGTAAGGTCTTCATACAGCTCCTGTACTGACTCAGTAGCTACTACAGCGGGAGGACTAGACTATGTAAAGTAAGGTCTTCATATAGCTGTCGTACTGACTCAGTAGCTACTACAGCGGGAGGACTAGACTATGTAAAGTAAGGTCTTCATACAGCTCCCGTACTGACTCAGTAGTTCCTACAGCGGGAGGACTAGACTATGTAAAGTAAGGTCTTCATATAGCTGTCGTACTGACTCAGTAGTTCCTACAGCGGGAGGACTAGACTATGTAAAGTAAGGTCTTCATACATCTCCCGTACTGACTCAGTAGCTACTACAGCGGCCGGACTAGACTATGTAAACTAAGGTCTTCATACAGCTGTCGTACTGGCTCAGTATACAAAAACAGTGTCACTACTGCAACACACAAATAGCTAAAGCCAAATCGGAATATTATATAAATATGGTCTGAAATAATGCTGAAAATCCACGACAGTTATTTAATTGCATAAATGAAATTCTACACAGAATGCCTTCTCCGTCTCTACCTAAATGGTCTCAATCAAGTCTTTATGTGATTCGTTCTCCAATCATTTCAAGAACAAAATCAGTCTGACCCGGTATGCTTTTCTAGATCATACTTTAAATCCTGTACAAATGGACTCTCCGCAAGTAAATTCTGTACTTTCTTCTTTTACACTTGCCACAGCTGATGAAGTAAGGAAAATAATCATGTCCTCCCCAAATAAGTCCTGTGATCTTGATCCATTACAGACTACATTACTGAAAGTATGTCTTGATATATTACATTACCCAATAAGAAATATTGTAAATGCACTGTGATCTGGCTTGTTTCCTGATAATTTCATAAAAGCGCAAGTCAACCCACTTTTTAAGAAGTCAACTTTGCCTAAAGAAGTTTTATTCCTATTTCGAACTTAAGCTTTATTTCCAAGATACTAAAAAAAGTTGTAGCAAGCCGGCTACGGTTTCACACGAGTCGAATTGCATGTCTAATGTATCATAATCAGCTTACAAATAGTTTCATTCTACAGAGACTGCTCATTGAGAAGTACACAATGATGTTACTCTAAATATGGACAAAGGTGAAGTAACAGCACCTACTTAATTTATCTGCTGCTTTTGATACTACTAATCATAACATACTAATTAAACTCTTGTCAATGTGGTATGGCATAAGGCTAAATGCAGAGTTTCTTATTATTGGTATACAAAAGCAAAGTGGTAAACTTGATTGTTTTTTCCTACACGTATGTTGAGCCAGAATTTCACACAGGCCGTCTCAGCATGGAATTTAGGAGTCGCCTCTGATAATAATAAAAAATTGAGCATATTTCACAAACTTGTGACATTTTTCGTGACCTTTCGCCGGTATATGTATTTTGCTGTCGCAAAGATTATTGCAACTTCTTTTGTTAGCAGTAGACTTGATTATGGCAATTCCTTAATCACAATATTGCTCTCAAGTACATCTTGAAACTTCAACGTGTGCAAAATTGCTTGGCAATGGTAGTTACCTGGTCTCATCGTTTCTCATTTTGAAAAAGTTAGAAGCATGATACTTTGACTAAACTCGATCAGCATATCAATGAGATTACGATAACGGCAGGTAAGAAGTTTCAGAATTTTGTATGGTCTCGTTTTCTTATAATCGTACAAAACGTTAACATGGTCGCCAATGGGATACGTAACAGTAGGTTGAACCCAACTAGGAACTCTGGCAAAGGAAATGCGATAGCCATGGAACAGCCATGGAAGAGAGTTTTATATAAAAAAAACATGTGCATATCACCAAACAATGAATGTGTACTACGGACAGGCTGCACAAAAGGAAGAATTGTTAAATATTGAGTTATTAATTGCCGACTCAGATGTGGCTACAGTCGTACAGTGACAGTGCATAGGCTCAGTTACATGCTTCAGCAAAGGATCACACGTGTTGACCCAGGTTTAGATGCTAGTCATCTCTGCCATAACAGCCTGTGTGTGCAAGAAAGCTATATATCTATGGAGCCACACTCTGTAAATAACAACAGGCAATATTGCATAGCTTAAAATATTTGCTTTTGTCATGGGGACTACCTACAGCGCCTATTACAGTTGAAATAAAAACATGGTAAAACATTTTTTTCGAGAGTTATGTAGAATGAACTGTTTAGAATCATCGTCTTAATCACTGTGTGCATCAACGTCAGTTAACCATCATAACTGGTGTTGCGTCGTGTGTGTTGGTCTTGGTATCAATGTGTTCGCATAGATGTCAGCAGTATGTCATGTGTCTTGGTATCTATGTCTTCGTATCACCGTGTTCGCAGAGATGTCAGTAGGCAGATAGTAGACGCTGCATGAAATACTGAATGTTACATTATTAGAATGTTGTGTGTGCACAGTTCTTGTGTCTACTCTCTGCTGGTACAGTTGTGGTCAGCAGATGTCCGTGATCTTAACGAATATGGGTGATCAGTGCAATCTGCAGGTGATTTTCGCTGCCGCCACCTTCTTTTCACCACTGGCCTAGTGGCAGCGGCTGTGCCTGTCAATTCTGAAGTTGATGCCTTAACCACAATTGCTCGAGTTGCAGGTTTTGGGCCAAGCTGACATTTTCTGTATCTGTCTTCTTGACGCCTTTTCCCTTTTGCTTCAAAATGGTCTTTAATTCTCTTTAGCTTTGTATACCATCTGTGCAGTCACACTGACAGCCGTCTGGAATATGCTCGTTTGTTGACCACTTCTTGCTGAAGGCGCTTGACAGCCTGAGCAACCATAATTGATACGATCAATGACGGAACACATTCGTCCCTGTGCATTTCTGTTGAAGTTCACGTTGTTTGGAAGGGATACAGAGAATGATCAGTTGATCGATTAATTTTTGTCTGTGGTTAATCTCTGTTGTGTCATCTGAAGTGCTGCATTTCCCAGACGCATTTCTATCAACCCTTGAAATGTTAACCTACCGACATATGTCATATTCAGTCGTGTCATGCCACTTGCCTTCAAGTGCTATGATTTATGCCACCAATTGTTTTGCAATCCGCCTCGGCATACACATAAGTCTAAGTAAGTAAGTTTCGGCATACCACTGCACGTCGGCGACAGTTTTTGCACGAACCAACAGAGCAATCTACAGTAGTTTGAATTATCTTTGGCATCTTACAAGTGATGGTATTAATGTCACTGGAATACAGTGTGTGCACACATGTGTATTTCTTCTGGCATTTGGTCTTCACATCTTCAGCAAACATTCTTTTCTTTTCTGCTCTGATGATGGTTGTTTCTCCCGGAAACATTCGGAGAAGAATGAAGCTTTCATGATATGTCTATATTGCGTCTGACCAAGGTGTGTTGTGTCAGCCTGTATTTCTGTGGGGACTGCCAGCATTGCATCCTGTACCCCACGAGAAGCTAAAGCATCTCCATCAGTAGCCACATATCTGATTGCGACATTGTCCTGTGCGAAACTGTGGCCTATCTGTTTGCCAATTTCATACTCCCATATTGGAACCACTGCTCGTAGAGTTGCTGAACATCGCTCATGGCCAGGGCATGTGACATTGTGACCTTGACTGCGAAGCATAGCTCCTACTTTGTAAGCTTATTCTCTAGATGAAAACCTACAATCTGATTGCCACTCCATCTCAACTCCGATCGCTTGCGACGCAACCTGCCCGACTCCGTAGCTGTTCTTGTGTGCTGTTGCTTTATACCTCACATCTATGCTTTTGTTGACCGGGGCAATTTCTGGCAGACCACGCATAATGTTAATCTCTTTTGCTTGTTCTCGTTTCTGCTTCAAATCATCCAGTGTTGCCTGGGCAGTGATAGCGGCAACCCTGTCTACATTTCTTTGCAATCCACATCGGCTTGGAGTGGGTGTGTTCCTTGCAGCCAGAATGTGACGCACCTTTGTGATTCCCATTGTCGAATCCTGGAGTGCCACATTGGATATATAGCTGGTTTTTGACCACAACTGCCAGTGTCTACTTCAGTGTACAATTTCCCATGCCTGACTGACATTCACAGTGGAGAAAATGTAATGGCATTTTCCAGCATAAAACAACTCGTCTTTCGTCGTGTACTTCTAACTGTGGAAATGTGCATGTCGTGTTTTTCGCATGCTCTGTGAAACACTTATTCCACATTGCCACATTCTTCTGCATGTTTAGCAGACGCATCTCAGAAACTCCATCAGTCTCTTCTGTTTGAAGGTAGCTGTCTGTTAAGTCAGGGCACTGATCTGGCCGTGGTCTTAGAATCTTGCTATTTCCACATATGCCATCAGAATCGGACACTGTTACGAGTCCACCAGGGATTACACGTACCACTCTTGAATATTTATCCATGTTCGGTCGCTTCCATTTTGTAGCAATGCACGGTAATCCAGGCAAAATTACAATTGAAAGTGACAAACTGTTATTTTAAATCACATACCCTTAATCAGTCTGAAAGTCCAAATGACAGTGACAGAATCTGTATTATGGGGGGGGGGAGAATTGCATTAGTAAAGCCTCAATTTCAACATGTATATCAATCTTAGTTAACGACTTCGCAGTATAATGACTTATTAGTCAGTTTTTGTTTACTTCAGGTAATTAGACAAATGTGCCTACGATGAAGACAACCTGAAGTAGTAGGCCCTCTTGTGGCTTGGGGAAATCTTGGACAGGGCAGCACGCTATCTGATAACGTCTACTGACTGGCTGGAGCTAATCCATCAGGTAAGTGTCTTTGTTATTGTTAGTTTGTTAATTAGGTTGTATAAAGTCTACTGACTGGCTGGAGCTAATCCATCAGGTAAGTGTCTTTGTTACTGCTAGCTTGTTAATTAGGTTGTATAACGTCTACTGACTGGCTGGAGCTAATCCATCAGGTAAGTGTCTTTGTTATTGTTAGTTTGTTAATTAGGTTGTATAAAGTCTACTGACTGGCTGGAGCTAATCCATCAGGTAAGTGTCTTTGTTACTGCTAGCTTGTTAATTAGGTTGTATAACATCTACTGACTGGCTGGAGCTAATCCATCAGGTAAGTGTCTTTGTTATTGTTAGTTTGTTAATTAGGTTGTATAAAGTCTACTGACTGGCTGGAGCTAATCCATCAGGTAAGTGTCTTTGTTATTGTTAGTTTGTTAATTAGGTTGTATAAAGTCTACTGACTGGCTGGAGCTAATCCATCAGGTAAGTGTCTTTGTTACTGCTAGCTTGTTAATTAGGTTGTATAACATCTACTGACTGGCTGGAGCTAATCCATCAGGTAAGTGTCTTTGTTATTGTTAGTTTGTTAATTAGGTTGTATAAAGTCTACTGACTGGCTGGAGCTAATCCATCAGGTAAGTGTCTTTGTTACTGCTAGTTTGTTAATTAGGTTGTATAACGTCTACTGACTGGCTGGAGCTAATCCATCAGGTAAGTGTCTTTGTTACTGCTAGTTTGTTAATTAGGTTGTATAACGTCTACTGACTGGCTGGAGCTAATCCATCAGGTAAGTGTCTTTGTTACTGCTAGTTTGTTAATTAGGTTGTATAACGTCTACTGACTGGCTGGAGCTAATCCATCAGGTAAGTGTCTTTGTTACTGCTAGTTTGTTAATTAGGTTGTATAACATCTACTGACTGGCTGGAGCTAATCCATCAGGTAAGTGTCTTTGTTATTGTTAGTTTGTTAATTAGGTTGTATAAAGTCTACTGACTGGCTGGAGCTAATCCATCAGGTAAGTGTCTTTGTTATTGTTAGTTTGTTAATTAGGTTGTATAAAGTCTACTGACTGGCTGGAGCTAATCCATCAGGTAAGTGTCTTTGTTACTGCTAGTTTGTTAATTAGGTTGTATAACGTCTACTGACTGGCTGGAGCTAATCCATAAGGTAAGTGTCTTTGTTACTGCTAGTGTGTTAATTATGTTGTATAACGTCTACTGACTGGCTGGAGCTGAGCAAGTGTCTTTGCTATTGCCAGTTTGTTAATTAGGTTGTATAATGTTATGTAATTGAACTAGTTGAGAAGTCTGGCTTTGACGGAATTCACGTTTTATGGTGAATCTTGTGTATATTTACATCTGTATAATACGACAGGAGGTCAACAAATTAATATAATTTTCATTGTAAAATAAAAACTGGCTAAATACAATGTGCTTATAGAACACATGCTGGCCTTTCTGAAACGTTGTAGTAGAATTCATACATGCTAGCTGAGAAAATGTGTACTTTCAAGAGTTAAGTTGAATTACAGGTTGTTACACATTGAAGTGGCTATCCTGTGTATGCACTGCCAGTGGGGTGGCACTGCCAGTGGGGTGGCACTGCCAGTGGGGTGGCACTGATCAAATGTGTCTAGAAACCAAACGTATAAACGGATGTAAGAATTGTTTTGGCTAAGTGCATGACATATGTGTTTCTCTAAAATATGCTTTTGCATTATCATGTCTATTTGGGTTCAAGCCTCGGCTACACTTCCTGGTGTGTTACAAACAAATGTAGGGCACAATAATTTTATATATGTGTAATCTTAAAAAATTATTTCAGCAGGCATATTTGCAAGTTTGTTGGTAGAACACGTTGGCAGTGTAACTGTGGATTTTTAGATGATTTCAATAGGCAGAAGGATTGTTTGCAGTTTTGTTTGCCACAAGGCACGTGTGCGTAGTAATTCATTCAGAACATGGTAAACATTGACGGGTATGGCACGTTCGGGCATTTCAACGAAATGATGATAATGACAGGTAAGAAGTTTCAGCATTTTTGAAGGTCCTCTTTTCTTATAATAGTGCAAAACGTTAACATGGGCGCCAATGGGAAACGTAACAATAGGCTGAACATGAGTGTCGCCATGTTTGTGCTGATCAGCTGCTTCGCTCTGACCAGCACCTTGAGCGCCATCGCCACCGTTAAATGTTGGACATAACTGTTGCTACTAGAATTTGGACACGGATGGATGGGTCAAGTGTCCACTTGGATTACCACTCAAAAAGGAAACATATATTTTTGACGTTTTTCCAATCGAAATTTTGCAATAATTCGCTTTCCATCTGCTGAATTGGCAATGCGAGTGCCGCGCCTCTTGTATACAGTGAGTACATGGTTACCGGATGCTGTTGATTTGTGCTATGTGAGAAAGATTGCACATTACGACTCTGAGAATGTTTCATAAAAATGTCAAAATGTCTGTTTTGGTTTTATACATATCCATTCATTTATTATCATCTGTGAGAATGGATAGTCTGATATCTAATTTACACTGTTCCTTCACTAATGTTATTTTGCGTCCTCTAGTTCTGTTATACTTGTTAGTGAAAAAAAAATTTTTTTATAAATATTTTCATACCAATTTGATAGGGAGGTGTGTAGGCCCCATTCGTCGTCGTCAATCGAGTCAACGTTGCTTTTCACCTAAATACGACAGACAGTGGACTCTCCGTTTAATCTGTAGGGCCTACATGTCGTTATGTGCGTTTTCGAAGTTTTGTTTTTAGTTGTTTCTCCACTGCGAACATGTCGATGGACAAAACTGATCCTCTAGATTATCACGAGGTAATATCACTGACAATCTCATTGCTAATCTCACTATGTTGTTGGCTGTATTATTACTGGTCGCACTGCGTATTACCATCTCTCTAGAATTGCTTGAATACGAGACTCGTTGACGATCAGTGTGTGTAAATGTCTTACAGGCACTTGTGAACTTCACAATTGATTATGTCAATGCGACACTTTTTGGTATAACTGACCGTCTGCTGCACGTCTGGAGATAATACAACAGTTAGCTGCTCTTTTTGTTATGCAAATTCGACGAGGTGACCGGTGGTCAATATCTGCGGTTTGACGACACTTGCACTGGCTCCCAGTGAAGGAGCGTATGCAGTACAGATTATTGTACTTGTACACACTGTACTCTATGAAGACACGGCAGTGTATCTCACCTCACTACTTCATCGTGACGTGCCAGTGTATCTCGCCTCACTACTTCATCATGACAAGCCAGTGTATCTCACTTCACTACTTCATCGTGACACTCCAGTGTATCTCGCCTCACTACTTCATCGTGACACACCAGTGTATCTCGCCTCACTACTTCATCGTGACACACCAGTGTATCTCACCTCACTACTTCATCGTGACACTCCAGTGTATCTCGCCTCACTACTTCATCGTGACACACCAGTGTATCTCGCCTCACTACTTCATCGTGACACACCAGTGTATCTCACCTCACTACTTCATCGTGACACACCAGTGTATCTCACCTCACTACTTCATCGTGACACACCAGTGTATCTCGCCTCACTACTTCATCGTGACACACCAGTGTATCTCGCCTCACTACTTCATCGTGACACACCAGTGTATCTCGCCTCACTACTTCATCGTGACACGCCAGTGTATCTCGCCTCACTACTTCATCGTGACACACCAGTGTATCTCGCCTCACTACTTCATCGTGACGTGCCAGTGTATCTCGCCTCACTACTTCATCGTGACACGCCAGTGTATCTCGCCTAACTACTTCATCGTGACACTCCAGTGTATCTCGCCTCACTACTTCATCGTGACACACCAGTGTATCTCGCCTCACTACTTCATCGTGACACACCAGTGTATCTCGCCTCACTACTTCATCATGACACTCCAGTGTATCTCGCCTCAGTACTTCATCGTGACACTCCAGTGTATCTCACCTCACTACTTCATCGCGACACTCCAGTGTATCTCGCCTCACTACTTCATCGTGACACTCCAGTGTATCTCGCCTCACTACTTCATCGTGACACTCCAGTGTATCTCGCCTCACTACTTCATCGTGACACACCAGTGTATCTCGCCTCACTACTTCATCGTGACACTCCAGTGTATCTCGCCTCACTACTTCATCGTGACACTCCAGTGTATCTTGCCTCACTACTTCATTGTGACACTCCAGTGTATCTCGCCTCACTACTTCATCGTGACACACCAGTGTATCTCACCTCACTACTTCATCATGACACTCCAGTGTATCTCGCCTCAGTACTTCATCGTGACACTCCAGTGTATCTCACCTCACTACTTCATCGCGACACTCCAGTGTATCTCGCCTCACTACTTCATCGTGACACTCCAGTGTATCTCGCCTCACTACTTCATCGTGACACACCAGTGTATCTCACCTCACTACTTCATCGTGACACTCCAGTGTATCTCGCCTCACTACTTCATTGTGACACTCCAGTGTATCTCGCCTCACTACTTCATCGTGACACACCAGTGTATCTCACCTCACTACTTCATCATGACACTCCAGTGTATCTCGCCTCAGTACTTCATCGTGACACTCCAGTGTATCTCGCCTCACTACTTCATCGTGACACACCAGTGTATCTCGCCTCACTACTTCATCGTGACACGCCAGTTTATCTCGCCTCACTACTTCATCATGACGTGCCAGTGTATCTAGCCTCACTACTTCATCGTGACACGCCACAACGCACCGTACGCTGTGGCGGTGGTTTGCTACTCAATGTTGGACGAGTTAACCTAGAATGATGGTCGCCGGGCGTTTGCTTGTGCTGGACCCGCACTGTGGAGCTCTCTGCCATTAGAACTGCGCGCCAATGAGAACATTGCGCAGTTTAAGACATTATTGAAGACATTGATGTCTTCAAAATAATATTCTAAAGTATTTGAAACCTGATTTATTATTTCTATATTTATACATATAGTTTTAATTTTTTTGGTGTGATTTCAGTATGTATTCAATATTATAACCTTGTATTTTTAGCTTCTTCCTGGTATGCATAGCTTCTCAGAATATTTACTTCATAATTTAATGTACTCTAAATTTCTGTATATATATATATATATATATATATATATATATATATATATATATATATATATATATATATATATATATATATATATATATTGAAATTTCGAGTAAGTTAAATGATGAAGCATATATATATATATATACACACACACACACACACACACACACACACACACACACACACACACACACACACACACACACACACACACACACACACACACACACACACACACACACACACACACACACACACACACACACACACACACACACACACACACACACACACACACACACACACATTACATAGGATTTTGTTTTGTAAACTTTTATTGTCCAATCGGTCATTTACTTGTGTTATGTATGTGCAATTGTATATGTGTTTATAATGTGGGACCACCCGTATAGCATCAGCTATTGCGGGACCACCCGTATAGCATCAGCTATTGCAGGACCACCCGTATAGCATCAGCTAATGTGGGACCACCCGTACAGCATCAGCTAATGTGGGACCACCCGTATAGCATCAGATTGTGGGACCACCCGTATAGCATCAGCTATTGCAGGACCACCCGTATAGCATCAGCTAATGTGGGACCACCCGTACAGCATCGGCTAATGTGGGACCACCCGTATAGCATCAGCTAATGTGGGACCACCCGTACAGCATCAGCTATTTCAGGACCACCCGTATAGCATCAGCTATTGTGGGACCACCCGTATAGCATCAGCTATTGCAGGACCACCCGTATAGCATCAGCTAATGTGGGACCACCCGTATAGCATCAGCTAATGTGGGACCACCCGTACAGCATCAGCTAATGTGGGACCACCCGTATAGCATCAGCTAATGTGGGACCATCCGTATAGCATCAGCTAATGTGGGACCACCCGTATAGCATCAGCTAATGTGGGACCACCCTTATAGCATCAGCTATTGCAGGACCACCAGTACAGCATCAGCTATTTCAGGACCACCCGTATAGCATCAGCTATTGTGGGACCACCCGTATAGCATCAGCTAATGTGGGACCACCCGTATAGCATCAGCTATTTCAGGACCACCCGTATAGCATCAGCTATTGTGGGACCACCCGTATAGCATCAGCTAATGTGGGACCACCCGTATAGCATCAGCTAATGTGGGACCATCCGTATAGCATCAGCTAATGTGGGACCACCCGTATAGCATCAGCTAATGTGGGACCACCCGTATAGCATCAGCTAATGTGGGACCACCCGTATAGCATCAGCTAATGTGGGACCACCCGTATAGCATCAGCTAATGTGGGACCATCCGTACAACATCAGCTATTGCAGGACCACCCGTATAGCATCAGCTATTGTGGGACCACCCGTACAGCATCAGCTATTGCAGGACCACCCATATAGCATCAGCTATTGCAGGACCACCCATATAGCATCAGGTATTGTGGGACCACCCGTACAACATCAGCTATTGCAGGACCACCCGTATAGCATCAGCTAATGTGGGACCACCCGTACAACATCAGCTATTGCAGGACCACCCGTATAGCATCATCTATTGTGGGACCACCCGTACAGCATCAGCTATTGCAGGACCACCCGTATAGCATCAGCTATTGTGGGACCACCCGTACAACATCAGCTATTGCAGGACCACCCGTACAACATCAGCTATTGCAGGACCACCCGTATAGCATCAGCTAATGTGGGACCACCCGTATAGCATCAGCTAATGTGGGACCACCCGTATAGCATCAGCTAATGTGGGACCACCCGTATAGCATCAGCTAATGTGGGACCACCCGTACAGCATCAGCTAATGTGGGACCACCCGTACAACATCAGCTATTTCAGGACCACCCGTATAGCATCAGCTGTTGTGGGACCACCCGTATAGCATCAGGTATTGCGGGACCACCCGTACAGCATCAGGTATTGCGGAACCATTCGTACAGCATCAGCTATTGTGGAACCAATCGTACAGCATCAGCTATTGTGGGACCACTCGTACAGCATCAGGTATTGCAGGAGCACTCGTACAGCATCAGCTATTGCGGGACCACCCGTACAGCATCAGGTATTGCGGGACCACCCGTACAGCATCAGCTTGTGTAATTAATTTGAGATATTATGATAGAAAACAGAACAAGTTATTGTATCATTCGTACATACCGTTTGTTTATGCCTTAAGAGAATATGACATAAACAGTAAAATATAACGATAGCAAAAAAGTTGAATAGTATGTACTTATTGTATATACTTAATAGTATATACTTATTGTCGAATACTTATTAAGCACAATTTCATTAAAACATTAATTTATGGAAGATCTGCTGAGTGCATATAATATCAAATATATTATATTGCTAAAAATATATGAATTGTCGAATCAGTAATTTACAGTACTGGATACATAACTAATAATGCTATAATACTGTACTACCGTTATAAATAAAACATATATCACGTGGTGCGTATTGGGCACACAGCATGGGTGAAGTATTGATTGTCAAGACAATATTTATTATTTAATACCGTACAATGATGTAGGAGATAAAGATGCAATACCTTATGCACTTCCAAGTACTCGTAACAAGCTTAAAGCTTAAACAGCTTAAACAGTAAGAAGAACAGTCAATGTTAGTTAAACTTACCAATAATTTTAATCAATTTACAAATTCTTATTAGCTTATTTAAACTGCGACTGTTAAACAAACAAAAATGTGATGAAAGTATTAAAGGGAATAATAAAATACCTAGGGAGAAAGATACTTCTTTTGGGAAAGTGCTCATGATAAAGCGGGAAAGTTCTCACGATAAAGCGAGAAAGTGTTCATTATACAGCGCGAAATTGCCCATGATAAAGCGGGAAAGTGCTCATGATAAAGCGAGAAAGTGCTCATGATACAGCGAGAAAGTGTTCACGATAAAGCGAGAAAGTGCTCATGATACAGCGGAAAATGTCCTCATCCACTAAACTTTCGTCATTTAAAATAATTGAGACCAAAGACATAACATGAGCCAAGAATGACATCTCGTCCAAAAAGCGGAAAGCGGGACCAGGGGAAAAAGCAGTATTTCTTGTCCGAAAGCGGTAATAATGACACCTATTATTGATTGACACCGCACAACTTGCCGCCGTCTTGCGTTATGATCTCCATGCCAACGACCACTATCCACCGCAACGCGTCACACAGTATGCACTCCGGTCTACAACCGTACAGCCTGATATTGTTATTGCATTACCAATTGATTAATGGGCACGACCTGAATAACAAGGCATGACCTAGGCATAAATGGAGATAGGCTCGTTGATCGTACACTCAGAAGTGTTTCAGCAAGTCTTTCTATTTCAAGCATGTGTTTTATAGCGCGATCGGTTAGCGCGTTCGGCTGTTAACCGAAAGGTTGGTCGTTCAAGCCCATCCAGGAACAGCAAAATTTTAAGTAAGATCATTTTGTTAAAGGGAATAACAACAACGATTGCTTGAAATCATACTATATTACATCTTGTACATAGGTATCAACGTTTTTCCGGGTGGGAAATACCGCTTTCCCTTGGTCCCGGTTTTCGGACGAATTTTAAAGGTTTTTTATTTTTTTTTATTTTAAAAAACAAACCACTTCATGGAAAAATCGATCTCTTTGTTGCGAGGTCATTCTAGGCACGTGTTATTTCTAACTTTGTTGCACGCAAGGTCATTCTATGCACGTGTTATTTCTAACTTTGTTGCACGCGAGGTCATTCTAGGCACGTGTTATTTCTAACTTTGTTGCACGCGAGGTCATTCTAGGCACGTGTTATTTCTAACTTGACAAGCGAATAGATTGGTGTGACTTTACAAACCCCAAAACACAATGACAAAGACCACTTAGTGTAGAACACTTAATACCATATGCAAATTAAATAGTGCGACGGAACAACATTAATTTTACAATGAATGTGATGTAATACGCCAGTGTTGCTTTTATTGAGCTTACGTGACAAATAATATATTATTAACCAAACATAAAGCACACTCGCACATGTTTGATTAGTTGGGCCAATTTCGGTGAGATAGGCTATAATCCTTGCGTTCTCTATTGTCCCATTATGTATGCTTATACTTTCACAACCAGTAGCATGCTGTAGAACCATATGTCCACCTCGGCATTTGATCACGGTCTGAATGGAGGCCCCGTCATTACGATCAGGACGGAGTTAGTAGATGTAGCTCACGGTCTGAATGGAGGCCCCGTCATTACGATCAGGACGGAGTTAGTAGATGTAGCTCACGATCTGAATGGAGGCCCCGTCATTACGATCAGGACGGAGTTAGTAGATGTAGCTCACGGTCTGAATGGAGGCCCCGTCATTACGATCAGGACGGAGTTAGTAGATGTAGCTCACGATCTGAATGGAGGCCCCGTCATTACGATCAGGACGGAGTTAGTAGATGTAGCTCACGATCTGAATGGAGGCCCCGTCATTACGATCAGGACGGAGTTAGTAGATGTAGCTCACGGTCTGAATGGAGGCCCCGTCATTACGATCAGGACGGAGTTAGTAGATGTAGCTCACGATCTGAATGGAGGCCCCGTCATTACGATCAGGACGGAGTTAGTAGATGTAGCTCACGGTCTGAATGGAGGCCCCGTCATTACGATCAGGACGGAGTTAGTAGATGTAGCTCACGATCTGAATGGAGGCCCCGTCATTACGATCAGGACGGAGTTAGTAGATGTAGCTCACGATCTGAATGGAGGCCCCGTCATTACGATCGGGACGGAGTTAGTAGATGTAGCTCACGGTCTGAATGGAGGCCCCGTCATTACGATCGGGACGGAGTTAGTAGATGTAGCTCACGATCTGAATGGAGGCCCCGTCATTACGATCAGGACGGAGTTAGTAGTTGTAGCTCACGGTCTGAATGGAGGCCCCGTCATTACGATCAGGACGGAGTTAGTAGATGTAGCTCACGGTGTGAATGGAGGCCCCGTCATTACGATCAGGACGGAGTTAGTAGATGTAGCTCACGATCTGAATGGAGGCCCCGTCATTACGATCAGGACGGAGTTAGTAGATGTAGCTCACGATCTGAATGGAGGCCCCGTCATTACGATCAGGACGGAGTTAGTAGATGTAGCTCACGTTCTGAATGGAGGCCCCGTCATTACGATCAGGACGGAGTTAGTAGATGTAGCTCACGATCTGAATGGAGGCCCCGTCATTACGATCAGGACGGAGTTAGTAGATGTAGCTCACGATCTGAATGGAGGCCCCGTCATTACGATCAGGACGGAGTTAGTAGATGTAGCTCACGATCTGAATGGAGGCCCCGTCATTACGATCAGGACGGAGTTAGTAGATGTAGCTCACGATCTGAATGGAGGCCCCGTCATTACGATCAGGACGGAGTTAGTAGATGTAGCTCACGGTCTGAATGGAGGCCCCGTCATTACGATCAGGACGGAGTTAGTAGATGTAGCTCACGATCTGAATGGAGGCCCCGTCATTACGATCAGGACGGAGTTAGTAGATGTAGCTCACGATCTGAATGGAGGCCCCGTCATTACGATCAGGACGGAGTTAGTAGATGTAGCTCACGATCTGAATGGAGGCCCCGTCATTACGATCAGGACGGAGTTAGTAGATGTAGCTCACGATCTGAATGGAGGCCCCGTCATTACGATCAGGACGGAGTTAGTAGATGTAGCTCACGATCTGAATGGAGGCCCCGTCATTACGATCAGGACGGAGTTAGTAGATGTAGCTCACGATCTGAATGGAGGCCCCGTCATTACGATCGGGACGGAGTTAGTAGATGTAGCTCACGATCTGAATGGAGGCCCCGTCATTACGATCGGGACGGAGTTAGTAGATGTAGCTCACGATCTGAATGGAGGCCCCGTCATTACGATCAGGACGGAGTTAGTAGATGTAGCTCACGGTCTGAATGGAGGCCCCGTCATTACGATCAGGACGGAGTTAGTAGATGTAGCTCACGATCTGAATGGAGGCCCCGTCATTACGATCAGGACGGAGTTAGTAGATGTAGCTCACGATCTGAATGGAGGCCCCGTCATTACGATCAGGACGGAGTTAGTAGATGTAGCTCACGATCTGAATGGAGGCCCCGTCATTACGATCAGGACGGAGTTAGTAGATGTAGCTCACGATCTGAATGGAGGCCCCGTCATTACGATCAGGACGGAGTTAGTAGATGTAGCTCACGATCTGAATGGAGGCCCCGTCATTACGATCAGGACGGAGTTAGTAGATGTAGCTCACGATCTGAATGGAGGCCCCGTCATTACGATCGGGACGGAGTTAGTAGATGTAGCTCACGATCTGAATGGAGGCCCCGTCATTACGATCAGGACGGAGTTAGTAGATGTAGCTCACGATCTGAATGGAGGCCCCGTCATTACGATCAGGACGGAGTTAGTAGATGTAGCTCACGATCTGAATGGAGGCCCCGTCATTACGATCAGGACGAAGTTAGTAGATGTAGCTCACGATCTGAATGGAGGCCCCGTCATTACGATCAGGACGGAGTTAGTAGATGTAGCTCACGATCTGAATGGAGGCCCCGTCATTACGATCGGGACGGAGTTAGTAGATGTAGCTCACGATCTGAATGGAGGCCCCGTCATTACGATCAGGACGGAGTTAGTAGATGTAGCTCACGATCTGAATGGAGGCCCCGTCATTACGATCAGGACGGAGTTAGTAGATGTAGCTCACGATCTGAATGGAGGCCCCGTCATTACGATCAGGACGGAGTTAGTAGATGTAGCTCACGATCTGAATGCAGGCCCCGTCATTACGATCAGGACGGAGTTAGTAGATGTAGCTCACGGTCTGAATGGAGGCCCCGTCATTACGATCAGGACGGAGTTAGTAGTTGTAGCTCACGATCTGAATGGAGGCCCCGTCACTGGGATCAAGGAGGAGTTGCCGTAGTAGATATGCCTCATCACTTGGCCCAGTGTGTTGTCGTAACTCTTCAGTTGTTCCGGCAGTCGCGGTATGTTGTGATTCTCCTCGAAGTAAATATGTACGCAGTAGTTTGTCGTCCAGTTGTAATGGCGTCGATGGCTGAACATAAGGTGTGGTTGTTGCCAGCTTGGATGGAGAAGAGATTCCTCTTCGACGTGGACAAGATGCGGGAAGATCTTGTATAGACCGTTTGCTTTTACTACCGAGTTGGCACCCCAACTCTTCGGGTTGTAACTGCGGTAATTCTCGAGCCACAGGCGCAGAAATAATGCACCCTTACGTGCAATAATTATGCCATTGGAGAGGGCGAATTTTACGGGTCGACCGAGCGTAAGGTCATAGCCTCGAAGTGGGTCAAACGACCTGATGACCAACACGTCGTCATCGATGTAGATACCACCATAGTCTGAAAAATATTGATCAAAACAATAGTATTCACATCTTTAATACACGTGGTCAATATAACATACATACAATCAGGGTACACCATGAATTTGCTAAGCAATTTGCCACATACCACAAATAATGCACCTGATTCATTAAAAGACAACACTACCACTCATATGGATTTCCAATGTATATTAAGTTTTATTATCTAAATACATATATTGAACAATGTGCCATACAAAACTGTTACATCAGCCAATATGGTTATAAATCATTCAATGTAAAACCGATTGTATGTATATTTTGTACTTGTAATATACGGACATATACATTTCTTTTGTAGTAACGATGCACTAATATTACTAAGGATTTTCTTTTTTATGTAAGTTAAATAATCGTTGAAATTAATTGACAGGATAGCTCCTACGACAGCGATTAAATTTGGCCTTGGTAGGAGTCTCCCATCCATTGTATGACATTATCTTTTATCTTCAGACCTTACATTATATTCTGACTACTTAATTTTGTTGTCGACTTGAATGCTATATATTGTACGGTTTCTTGATCAAATATTCAGTTTTTTATGTCTTTGGTACAAATAAATATTTCCTGTTCTTGTTCCTGTCGGACATAATGTAAGGACGACACCGACTTACCTATGAGCACGACAAGTCGCGTAATGTCTGCACTGTGCTGCACGAAGTTGATTGGCGTGCCGTGAACGTCTGTCGGCCGTTCGTGGTAGACATGGTACAGGTTGTCGACTTCCGCCAGCGTCTGCTGCCACCACTCGCCTTCCGGGATGGCGTCTCCGTGCAGGAAGACGTACTGCGGTTGGATGAAGCGGTGCACGCTGCGGTAACAAAGGTAATGCTGGAAGTCGAACGTCCGGTTGTTGGTGTAGCGTATCAAGTGGACAACATTGGGCACGACGTAAGCCGTGTCATTCGGCCGGGCAACGGCGCGTGTCAGGAGGCGCGGCTGCACTCCGCACGCTCGCATCTCATGCAGCATGTCTGAGCGGCCGTCCTCCGGGCTGTACGGGAAGTCATCGCTGAGGTCGTGAAGTCGCTCGCAGGACCGTCCGCCGCAAGGGGCCGCCGCAGACAACTGCAAATGGCAACGGTTGCTGTTGTAATCGGTGCTACGACCAGCCAACTCGACATGCTCAGCATTAACTATTGTATACGACCAGCCAACTCGACATGCTCAGCATTAACTATTGTATACGACCAGCCAACTCTAAGTGCTCAACAGTAACTATTGTATACGACCAGCGAACTCAACATACTCAACATTCACTATTGTATATGTAATATATGTATAGTGATAATGAAAATGGTACAATAAAAGAACATTACATAAACAAGTTACTAAAGTTCGACAATATGGTTCTGACTTACAACAAAACACCAGTATATACTTAGACAGCGTTCGGCTGAATGACAACCCACTAGACTGGACGTGCATATATATTTAGTTTGGGAAAAACTACGGCAATTGGGTAATATATTTGTAACTACTGTACAATCCATATTTAGGAGTGACCGGAGCTAGAAGGTTGTAACAGTGACCGTAGCTAGAAGGGGCAGGTTGTAACAGTGACCGGAGCTAGAAGGTTGTAACAGTGACCGTAGCTAGAAGGGGCAGGTTGTAACAGTGACAGGAGCTAGAAGGTTGTAACAGTGACCGTAGCTAGAAGGGGCAGGTTGTAACAGTGACAGGAGCTAGAAGGTTGTAACAGTGACAGGAGCTAGAAGGTTGTAACAGTGACCGGAGCTAGAAGGTTGTAACAGTGACAGGAGCTAGAAGGTTGTAACAGTGACCGGAGCTGGAAGGTTGTAACAGTGACAGGAGCTAGAAGGTTGTAACAGTGACCGGAGCTAGAAGGTTGTAACAGTGACCGGAGCTAGAAGGGGCAGGTTGTAACAGTGACAGGAGCTAGAAGGTTGTAACAGTGACCGTAGCTAGAAGGTTGTAACAGTGACCGGAGCTAGAAGGGGCAGGTTGTAACAGTGACCGGAGCTAGAAGGTTGTAACAGTGACCGGAGCTAGAAGGTTGTAACAGTGGGCCTAACAAAAAGCTTTGTGATCCAATGTTATGCACCATGTGTCGCTACTATGCCCTGGTGGTCTATCATATGCCATCCCACAGTTCGCAGTAATTGCAGAAGGATGCCATATTTGATGTCTTAGTTCAACTAAAATTGTTTGGGGACTTCATATAAAAGCAAGTGTTTGTAATAAGTGTGAACTACACGCAATTAACGATTATTTAGGTCAGTCTTTAAGAGGACCATAGTACCTAAAGAGAATTGTTCACTGTTTATGTGACATGTTGAGAAATGTTTAACCCTGTGGGGTTGGTTTGTAGCACAGTAAAATGAATAAGTTGTAACAGCATTATAACAATGTTGCCATTCCAGTCAATAATAATACTTGCCCACAACGTGGGACACTCCGCCCATGCTTGGGTAGGACTACTAAGAGTCAAATTTGGATATATTCTTTTAAACGTTTCGGCATTTCTTTACGGCACAACGTGCACAAAATATTTTCGTTCAATTTAAACTAGAAACCGACCCAGTAGTTGTATATATGCATTCTCCAGATTGATTAGAGTGTCCAAGTGGCGGACTAGCCCCGGTATCCCCTAATGAAGACACATACTGATGGTTGCCAAACTATGTTCACCAAAACTCATTCGTCTTACTTCTGCTCCGCCTGTCATAGCTAGCCACGATCCAAACGTAACTGTAGCCGAATATCATTTAATAACCAATGTATTAATCAAATGTATAATTTTGACAAACAAAAGATACAAACATATACAAACATATACAAAAAGATACAAACAGGGTGGAATAAACCAAGCAACATCTTCTTTCATGAGCAATATTTTCAACTGCACGAATTTACCGATGTTAGTTTCTATGGTATTATTGTCGACCAATCCAAATAGTTAGCACCGAAATTACAAATCGCTGGGTTTGACTAATACGATTTCAAACTCGCACAAAGAAGAGTTTTATTGTTGTAGTCGCGGTTGTTTATTGCCCCTACACTGTATTAGGTTTCAACAAGTTCACACCAAAAATAAGGTTGTTATATTTAGTGTGCGGAATAAACATGGTTTTAAGCGGACGTAACCATTCAATATAATACCTAACCAATATAATATCAACCAATGTAATACCTAACCAATATAATATCAACCAATGTAATACCTAACCAATATAATACCAACCAATGTAATACCTAACCAATATAATACCAACTAATGTAATACCTAACCAGTATAATACCAACCAATGTAATACCTAACCAATATAATACCAACCAATGTAATACCTAATCAATATAATACCAACCAATGTAATGCCTAACCAATGTAATACCTAACCAATATAATACCAACCAATGTACCTAACCAATATAATACCAACCAATGTAATACCTAACCAATATAATACCAACCAATGTAATACCTAACCAATATAATACCAACCAATGTAATACCTAACCAATATAATGCCAACCAATGTAATTCCTAACCAATATATCCGCCCCGCATCCTCTACTGCGCCTGGTGGGAATCTAACAGTTACGCAGTCCCTGGCGCCGGGTCGACCTGTGTCGTATCGTTCGTTCAGCATATCGCAAGATTGAGGAGCTAAAACAAGCTGTCTCCGGCAACAGGGATTATAGTACCACAACAACAACGACGACAACAACAACAACAACCGAACTTGTGTGAACCATTTCGATAATAGCCTATTTAATAAAACAATAATCTGCCACCAACCCGAGAATTTTCATACGAGGCTTGATGCAGTAAAATGCTCAATGTATTGGCAATTTTGAAATGTACAAATACTTTTACCTGCCAGAGAAACGTATCCTTCGCCAGGCCGTGTTGATACATCACAAACAGCAGGGACACGGCGGAATAGAGCAGAACCACCGCCACGACCGCAGCCAGCGTCTTCTGGAACTTCCTCATAGTCCGAGTATGGAGAGAGCACACCGCGACCACCGTCTGCACCAAACACCAACCGTACTTGAGTCGTCTGGTCCATTGGCTACGTCAGGGTGTGACATTTCACTATCGATCTTGTCAGACTCCAACTACTGCATAGTCATTTGTCTAGTGTAACGAAACACGATACTGCGGCCTGCTGCTTCACACACACACATATTCAGTGCCTACAACGGTAAAATTAACTACTTTATACGACATATACATGACGGTTGACACCTTGGATGACACTTTCTATTGTGATTTGTTTACAGTGTTACGAGTTAGCCTACACAGCTAAAGTTGGCATACCACAGAAATATTATAGCAATATATGACAAGAAAGTACATAACATGCCAAAATACATTAGCATTTCATTTTGGTTTCTAGACCTAAAGTTTACATTAGTTTACATTAGTTTACAAATCATTTCACATAAAACGAATACGATGAACATTTTAATATAGCAAATTTAATCCGCAGGTCTGAATGGAGGCCCCGTCACTGGGATCAGGGCGCAGCTAGTAGATGTAGATCACGGTCTGAATGGAGGCCCCGTCACTGGGATCAGGGCGCAGCTAGTAGATGTAGATCACTGTCTGAATGGAGGCCCCGCCACTGAGATCAGGACGGAGCTAGTAGATGTAGATCACGGTCTGAATGGAGGCCCTGTCACTGGGTTCAGGACGGAGCTAGTAGATGTAGATCACGGTCTGAATGGAGGCCCCGTCACTGGGATCAGGACGGAGCTAGTAGATGTAGATCACGGTCTGAAAGGATGGAGCTAGTAGATGTAGATCACGGTCTAAATGGAGGCCCCGTCACTGGGATCAGGACGGAGCTAGTTGATGTAGATCACGGTCTGAATGGAGGCCCCGTCACTGGGATCAAGGAGGAGTTGCCATAGTAGATGTAGCGCATCACTTGGCCCAGTGTCTTGTCGTAACTGTTCAGTTGTTCAGGCAGTTGCCGTATATGGTGAGTCTCCTCGAAGTAAATGTGTACGCAGTAGTTTCCAGTCCAGTTGTAATGGCGCTTATAGCTGAACATAAGTTGCGTTTCCTGCCAGCTTGGGTGGAGAAGAGATTGTTCCTCGACGTGAACTAGATGCGGGAAGATCTTGTATAGACCGTTTCCTCTCACCACCTCAACTCTTGGTGCCCCAACTCTTCGGGTTGTAATGGCGATAATTTTCGAGCTACATGCACAGGAATAGTGTACCATTACGTGCAATAATTATGCCATTAGGGAGAGCAATTTTAACCGGGCGACCGAGTGTGAGGTCTTATCCTCGAAGTTGATCAAACGACCTGATGACCAACACGTCGTCAACGATGTAGATACCGCCATAGTTTGAAAAAAAGAACATTTGCCATTTGTTGAAATGTTAAAACCTACTTTTGTCCACGAAGCCAACATGTCTCAAAACATAAACTATGGAAGCATCACATATGAATCAGCAGCCTAACGTCTACAGCCACACACCCAATAACACTGCTGACTGCTCCTTGTATGCTGCTTCAACGTTCATTTCCACTGGCGGGGGCAATATATACATATCCCAAAATATAACTGTTAATGTTCATAATTAAAGGAGCAATATAATTTATGTGCGTCAGCGTGCGCGAATATGATCAGTGAAGGCAAATATTATAGTAGGGATAAAATGTGATGTGCACCTACTGTTTGGAGCGAAGGTATATTATATGGTTCATCCTTTTAAATCATGTTTTTGAAGGGAAACAAAAGTAATGGTTTTGGGCTTATGCACCTATAAGAGTTATTAAAACATAACAATTTGCAGCTACAATGAAGAATATCACACCAGTGGTTTACTGGGAAGTCCTGTTGGCCATTGTTTACTAATTGATTACTAATTCGTATGCACGATTTTTTTAAGCAGGCAGGTATATTAAAAAGGCGTTATAAAAATGTATGAAAATGTTATCAATGGGTGTCTCGTACTTTAATATCTCATTAACCGTTGTAGCAAAAAAAAATAACTTGAATAATGAGAATTCTTTTATAAATATAAAAAAATAATAATAAAACATAATTATAATCAGAAAATTAGTAGAAGAAAGGTTGCGAAACAAACAAACTGCATACAGAAAAGGACGCGGTACAGCAGGACAAATAGTTATCCTTCGTAACACATTGGAGCAGAGCATTGAATGGCAAGCATCATTATACATCAACTTCAAAGATTTCAAGAAAGCGTTCGACAGTGTCAAAAGAACAAAGATATAGACAATATTTAGACATTATGAAATACTACATAGCGTGTAGATATTGTCCATAACTTTGTTCTTTCGACACTGTCGAACGCCTTCTTGAAATCTATGACGTTGATGTAGAGTGGCGGAGGGATGAAAGAGATCTACAACAACAAGTACCAGCCACCTGTGAGTATCGGTGGAACTACCTCAGAGTGGTCCTCAGTAGAGACAGGAGTACGGAAGATATGTGTCAAGATACGTGTTGAATGAATGAATGAAGTTTATTTTCAACACAAACAAACAACGCAGACAATTACAATTGAGTTAATAATGTTAAATAATAAAATGTAAAAAAGGAAAGAAGTAAGTGTAATACTTAAGATATTTGCCCTATTGCAATACTATATACGATGCACATACATATACATACTTTTTAGGGTGGTACGTGCAATTGTTGTTTAAATGGAACATCGTCTGGTCATGTAAACAGAGTCGTACAGCGTGTTTTGTGTATTCATTGGCAATGAATTATTATATGGCTTTTACATAATAGCAGTTTTGAACTCAACTATATGTGGCACTTTGGGAATATGTAGATAAAAACATAGCCTAGATGTATGATCCAACGTCTTACCACCAAGAAATAACCGTACCACATTGTCTCTAACAATACTAAACAATTTACATTAGTTACGTACTTGTTGTAACAATACTAAACAATTTACATTAGTTACGTACTTGCTGCTCCGTATTTCAATACAGTACATAATGTAAGACAAAAAGAAAGAGTTGTATAAAATAAGAACGCAACTTTTATCACTCATAAATCTGGCTCTGTACAAAATGGCACAACACTTTTTAGATTTCACCAGAGAAATATGATTCTTCCATGTTAACTTGGCATCAATCAAGACACCTAAAACGGTTGTTTCTTCAACTCTGCTGGTTTCTTCATTGTTTCTTCATTGTTTCTCTTCATTGCTCTATCATTTCCAAAAATCGCATAATTTGTTTTCGACAAATAGAGAGGTAACCGGTTTACTGCAAGCCATGCATATAGCTTATTTTACTCGTCATTTGTCAACCGGACAAGTTCATTTATATTACTATCACCGCAAAACATGTTAGTGTCGTCTGCAAATAATATTAATTTTAATATTTTTTTATAAAATAAAAAACGTCGGTCCTAAAACAGAACCTTGTGGAACACCACAAGACACAGCGAGTACTTCAGAATCACAATTGTCTTACTGAACATAATGAATTATATTTGCTATGTAACTTAAAATCCATGTATATACTATACCACGCATATTGATAAAACATGTTTGCCAATATAATATTATTACCATGGTTAATGATATCAAACCCTTTCTTTAGATCTACAAATATGTCAATAACATATTTATCATTATCTACAGAAGTAGTAATTTCTCATCCAATTCTAATAAAGCATGATATATTTATATTTGATCTAAAACCATATAGACATGGACTGAGTATATCATACTTGCTTAGAAAATTGTCAAACCTATCAATGTGTAATTTTTCTAGAATTTTCGAGAATTGTAATAATAACGAGATAGGTCTGTAATTTGAAAATACACCCTTATCATCATTCCTAAAAATTGGATGAACCTTGAAACTTTTTATTTCCTTGGAAAAAAACTCCCATTTTTAAAGATACATTGCAAATGTGATTCGAGTTTGCCTTCATAGTAGCACTGTTCATGTTCTTTGACCGTTCCGTGTGAGTTGTGTGTGAACATTCGATTAGTCGTGGCACTGGTCAATGTATTAGCTCTGCAGGCTTAGCCCTGTGATGATAAGGTTTTTCTTTTAGAGCTCGTTTATTTGGGTTTCTAATTTGTTGATTCGCGCATATTTTGTTTGAGTAATGTCCATTAGTTCAGATAGGCGGAGGTATGTCCATGCGTTTGGTTTTTGATTTTTTTAAAAGACTCGCAAAGAAATGTCAGCGATTTACGAATTTCGACTATGGATTCGCTGTGTGTGTCCTGACGTGATGCTGGCCGGGTGTTGCTCGTTTCTGCAGTCAAGTCGGATAAACACGACAGACGACACGCGGCAAGTTAAGCCTGATTGTACACGGGCGGTCAAGTGAGACCGACCTGTTCAGTATGGCAATCAAGATAATTGGGTAGCGACTACCTGAACTGATTTTTGTGCTTCAGCGTGCACTGCCGGGACGATCAAACATGACGAACGAGGTAGTTTCACAGGAGGCTGGATTTTCCCGTTTCTTTTCGTCGCGTTGGGCGATATTCCCAGCAAATTACGAGGGCAGCAATAACATATTCCGTTTAAGGATGTCACGCACGATCGAACGCTAATGTTTAACATTCTGGTGGTAGGCTGATAGTCGTTAGATCACATGACACTGTTCATTATTACCATTGACTGGGTCGTGCGAAGTATCACAAACGATCATCAGAGAGGCATCAGATGGAAGTTTACATCATCACTAAACGACTTAGATTATGCAGACAACTAGGTATTGCTAGCAAGTAACCATCAAAACATGCAGGCGAAGTGGAATCAGTTTAATCAGGCAGAAAAATACACTGCACTTAACATCAGTGTAAATAAGACCAAAGTAATACATATAAAAAACAGAAACAACAATCCAGTCAGGATCGATGGACTTAAAAGACGTCGATGCTTTTATAGACACAGTAGCGGTGTTATCTAAACACGGAAGAACACAGGAGGACATCAAGAGAAGAGATATCTTTGGTAAGAGGTGCATTCGTAACACTAAGACAAAACCAAAAATCTCCAAGAGCAATATTGTAGCTGAAATATGGAGAATGATACGAACAGTTGAGAATAAACTGAACGTTTAAAAGAACATACTTGCGAATATTAAAAATACATTGGCCAATGAAAGTGTCTAACAAATAGCTATACAGTTTCGCTTGTATTTCAGAACGCATCAAGATCAGACGATGGATATGGATGGGCCACAAACTTAGGATAAATGGGAATAACAAGACAAAACTAGCATTAATCTGGGCCCGTGAAGGTAAAAGAAAAGAGGAAAGCCAAAATCAACACGAAGAAGGACTAAGAAAGAGAGAAACCAATTGGGTGGAGTTTTTGGAAGACGGCAGTGAATTCTGCAAGAGATCGTACGAAGTGGCGGAAGTTGTTAACGTATGCACCAACTAGGGTACCGTATGCACCAACTAGGGTGCCGTATGCACCAACTAGGGTGCCGTATGCACCAACTAGGGTGCCGTATGCATCAACTAGGGTGCGAAGAGGATAAATAAGTAAATAAGCAAGTAAGTAAATAAATAATAAAGCATAAATTATATATGGTGGCCATTTTGTATATTTGGCATCATCCCGAAATCTTAAATGTCCGTTACTGTGTGCATATTTAGAACATAATATATAACATAAAAGACTGTATGCGTGCTTTAAGAGACATGATATTGTGAACAATAGGAGAACGTGTTGAGACCTGAGATATCTGGACATAATGTAAGGACGACACCGACTTACCTATGAGCACGGCAAGTCGCGTAATGTCTGCACTGTGCTACACGAAGTTGATTGGCGTGCCGTGAACGTCTGTCGGCCGTTCTCGGTAGACATGGTACAGGTTGTCGACTTCCGCCAGCGTCTGCTGCCACAACTCGCCGTCCGGGATGGCGTCTCCGTGCAGGAAGACGTACTGCGGTTGGATGAAGCGGTGCACGCTGCGGTAACAAAGGTAATGCTGGAAGTCGAACGTCCGGTTGTTGGTGTAGCGTATCAAGTGGACAACATTGGGCACGACGTAAGCCGTGTCTTTCGGCCGGGCAACGGCGCGCCTCAGGAGGCGCGGCTGCACTCCGCACGCTCGTATCTCATGCAGCACGTCTGAGCGGCCGTCCTCCGGGCTGTATGGGAAGTCATCGCTCAGGTCGGGCCGCCGCAGACAACTGCAAATGGCAACGGTTGCTGTTGTAATCGGTGCTACGAACAGCGAACTCGACATGCTCAGCATTAACTATTGTATACGACCAGCGAACTCGACATGCTCAGCATTAACTATTTTATACGACCAGCGAACTCGACATACTCAACATTAACTATTTTATACGACCAGCGAACTCGACATACTCAACATTAACTATTTTATACGACCAGCGAACTCGACATACTCAACATTAACTATAGTATATGTATAGTGCATATATAGTGATAATAAAATGGTACAATAAAACAACAACGACTGAACACTCAAACAAGTTAATAGACGTTTAAGTCAGACACTATGATTCTAACTTACAACAAAATACCCGTACTTAGCAGCGTTCAGCGGGCTGACAACACAGAGGATATGCATATGTAAAATCATTGTGGTGGGAATGTATGCATATCTAGTGGGTTGTCAATCAACTTATTGAGAGGGGATTGAGTATTTCCCATAAAAAAGTATATAATTATATGCGTGTCCAGTGTGTTGTCAATCAGTTATTCTAAAAGTAATCGCTTCAACATCTGCGCCGTTCTCGAACCGATCAACGCAGCCATAAGACACATGCACACTGCACATACATGGTGGATTCTTCCGGCTACCATCAATTAACACTGGCGGAGTGGACCATGTTTTTGACGGTCTAAGTTCTCGATCTTCAGACGCGATTCTGAGCGTGTTTTATTTTACTATAATAGGATGGTTGTGTGGTAATTGTGTTTCTACCCTAGTTAGCCACTTTAAAACGTCACCCCCATGGGGCAATCTGTTGTTGCTGGTGCAAGTCTCTGTGGTATTATCGTCGACTAATCCAAATAGTTAGCGTTAAAACTACACGCCGTCTTCAGCTTGACAACTACTTCAACAAATAGCAGTATTGATGTAGTCAATGTTGTTTAACATAGATTACATCGAATAGTAGGTTGTTATATTTAATGTGTGGCATAAACACAGCTGTGAGCGGACGAAACCATTAAATGTAACCGTATTCTCTATCGCACTTAATGGAAATCTAACACCTATGACTGTCCGATAAGCCGGGTCGACCTGTGTTCTATCGTTCGCTCAATATACCGCAAGATCGAGGGGAGAAAACAAGCCGTCTCTGTCAAGACGGACTATGCAATGGCAATGGTGCAATGACGAAGTACAACAATACTGAATACATTTACCTGCCAGGGAAACATTTTATTCACTAGGCCACGTTGATACGCCACAAACATTAGTGTAACGGCGGAGTAAAGCAGAACTACCAACGCGACTGCTGCCAGCATTTTCTGGAATTTCCTCATTGTCCGTGTTTGGAGAAAGCACAGCGCGAAAAGGGTCTGCACCATACACCAACCGTACTTAAGATACACGACTACAGCACTCATGTAAGATGTGAACGTGTTTTGTTTTATTGGCAATGAATAGCAACGAGAGAGGCGCATTTTTAAAGGCTCCTTTTTATCTAACGAAACACGATACTGCGGCCTGTTGCTGCAAACTGAATTTACGTCGAAATGCATTGGATATCACGATCTAATGAACAACGTTATATTACTGACATATTTTACACACGCACGCACGCACGCACGCACACACGCGCACGCACGCACGCACGCACGCACACACACACACACACACACACACACACACACACACAACAGGCCGCAGTATTGTGTTTCGTTACATAAAAAGGAGCAATTCAAAATGCTCCTCTGTCGTTTTTTTTTTTAGTCAAAAGTATTACTTACTTTAGTCATAGGTATTACCTGTGAGCACTGATCACCCTGCCAAAGAATGCCATCTCACTACATTCGAACCAGTCACACTAGACCAGACTGTGCACCTACTAAGAAAGTCATCATCGAAGATTTACAAACTTGATCCTGTGCCTTCAAAGTTGGAAAGAAGTGCTCAAATGCTGTTGTTGTTGTCAACAACTTTCATGACCATCATCAAGTGATGTGATCATCATGTGTGCGTGTGTATGTGTGTGTGTGTGTGTGTGTGTGTGTGTGTGCGTGCGTGCGTGCGTGCGTGCGTGCGTGCGTGCGTGCGAGCGTGCGTGTGTATAAAATATGTGAATAATATAACGTTGTTCATTAGACTGTGATAAATTAAGTTTGCAGCAACAGGCCGCAGTATCGTGTTTCGTTACATAATTCATAGCTACAAAGAGACTAATAAATATAAGAGTTACAATAATACAAGTGATAAATGTAATAATAAAATTAATAACACAAGTGATAAATTGAAAAGTGTGTGTGTGTGTGCGTGCGTGTGCGCGTGCGTGCGTGCGTGCGTGCGTGCGTGCGTGTGTGTGTATAAAATATGTGAATACTATAACGTTGTTCATTAGACCGTGATATCCAATGCATTTCAACGTAAATTCAGTTTTCAGCAACAGGCCGCAGCTCCCACGCATCTGGCGACTGGGCGCACCCGCAACGCCTCGTTATGGTTCACGACAAAGTCACTTGACCTATCACACGTAGTGGGTACGATCATCAGAGCTGGTGGCGGTTGGGTGCACGCATATGTCTATATTTTACATATATATATTTACACTTGTGTGTGTGTGTGCGTGCGTGCGTGCGTGTGTGTGTGCGTGTGTGTGTGTGTGTGTGTGTGCGTGCGTGCGTGCGTGCGTGCGTGCGTGCGTGCGTGCGTGCGTGTGTGTGTGTGTGTGTGTGTGTGTGTGTGTGTGTGTGTGTGTGTGTGTGTGTGTGTGTGTGTGTGTGTGTGTGTGTGTGTGTGTGTGTGTGTGTGTGTGTGTGTGTGTGTGTGTGTGTGTGAGTATTCTGGATTTTATAGTTCGTCAGTGTTCATTACTGGATAAAGATCAGAAGCAAGCATGGATTGTATTGTTTGTCAGTGTTCATTATTGTACACATTTGGGCAGTCCGTCCAGCTTCAAATGTGACAGCAGTCTACCTGTTCAAGTCGTCAGATTCAGGCGACAACGAGGGTCGTATTTAACATTGATCTGATTTGGACCATCAACTTGGCCCACTGGCGGTGATGATTCAAGAGGCAGGCGTTGTCGTGGTGGTGTGGATGGGCGGGATGGTGGACCGTTGCCGTGACACCACGGAGAGCCACGAGCGACGATGAATGATGTAACTCTCGTACACCATTATTTCCGGCATCCAGTCTTCCTCTTCTTCGTCGGCAACGGGCGAGTCGTCTCCCCCCCCCCATCGAACTGAAGAAGTTCGTCCATTTCCATTGTTTCCTGTGATGTCTGCAACGAGAAGAAATGACGGGTAAGTATTGAAAATACACGAAGAATAAAGCAGTAGACTATGAACTGTAGCAACAGACCGTCGGTGAAACAACAATGGTAAAACGGTAGCGGACTTGTTACCTAGCAACAGACCGTCGGTGAAACAACAATGGTAAAATGGTAGCGGACTTGTTACCTAGCAACAGACCGTCGGTGAAACAACAATGGTAAAACGGTAGCGGACTTGTTACCTAGCAACAGACCGTCGGTGACACAACAATGGTAAAACGGTAGCGGACTTGTTACCTAGCAACAGACCGTCGGAGAAACAACAATGGTAAAACGGTAGCGGACTTGTTACCTAGCAACAGACCGTCGGTGAAACAACAATGGTAAAACGGTAGCGGACTTGTTACCTAGCAACAGACCGTCGGTGAAACAACAATGGTAAAACGGTAGCGGACTTGTTACCTAGCAACATACCGTCGGTGAAACAGTAATGGTTAAAACGATAGCGGACTTGTTGCGTAGCAACTGAGCGACGGGTGTAGAATCAAGAGCGAACTATGATCAGCGGTGAAAACAGCGAGGGTTAAGGTGACGTAGCAACTGCTTGTAGATGATTGGTAGTGATTGGGTTGGTAGAATCGAAAATTATTGAAAACAGTGTTATTTACTTACAACTCTCAGAATAGAAGGAGTAGAATGAATCCTACATCGCCAAATGCTGCCATCAAGTCGTTGTGGAATCCCATCAGCTGCATGGTGAAGAACCGTAGAAGGATCAACGCGAAGGTAAATGACAAGATTTAACAAGATTTGCCATCCAAGCCAAAGGCCCAGATGGCAAGTGGACAAGGAAGCCATTGGCTTATCGAGAGTCCAACAATGTTCACCTACTTATAACCCGCCCTCCTGAGATATGTGTCAACCTTGTTTTTAAACATATTCACGCTGCTAGCAGTTACACAATCTGTAGACAATTTGTTCCAGTCATTTATTGTCCGCTGTGCGAACGAGTGCTTCCTGATGTCCAATCTACATTGATCCTTTACTAATTTTACCTAATGTCCTCTAGTTCTGCTATCCTTCTTGAGCGAGAAAAACATATTTCTATCAATATTTTCATACCCATTTAATATCTTAAAAACTTCAATCTGATCTCCTCTTAACTTCCTTGTCTCTAGAGTTGTTAAACCACATTCTTTCAGGCGTTCTTCATAACTAAGGTCTCTAAGTTCTGGTATCATTTTAGTTGCTCTTCTTTGTATGAGTTCAAGCGTATCTATATCCTCCTTACGATATGGTCTCCATGCTTGTATACAGTATTCTAAATGAGGTCTAACTATTGCTTTATAAAGAGGTATAATTAACTGTTTTCCCTTGTATGTTATGTTTCTTCTAATCAATCCAAGAATTTGATTACCCTTTGAAGCTGCAATACAACACTGCACTGAAACTTTCATATCAGCGCTCATTGTAACTCCTAAGTCCTTTTCTTTTACAGTAGTACCCAGAACAGTATCTCCCATTTTATAGTTTACATTCAAGTTTCCATGGCCTGTATGTAGGCATTTACATTTCCCAAAATTGAACAGCATCTGCCATTTCTCAGACCATTTCACTAATCTATCTAGATCGTTTTGTAAATGTTGTTTATCACCATCAGTATTAACCTTTCTAAACAGTTTTGTGTCATCCGCAAATTTCAGTACGTTACTTGTTATACTGTCGTCCAAATCATTGATATCAATTCAGAATAATATAGGTCCTAATACTGATTCTTGAGGTACCCCATTCAAAACCGATTTCCAATTTGAAACTTCTCCATCTACTACAACTCGTTGTCTTCTGTCAGTCAGCCATTGTTCTATCCAGTCAGTTATGCTATCCCCGATACCATGGGCTTTTAATTTAAGTAGTAATCTTTGATGTGGCACTTTGTCAAAAGCTTTCTGAAAATCTAAGTAGATAATATCTACTGGCGATCCCACATCTATCCACTTAGTGATTTCTTCCAAAAAACATAACATATTTGTTAAGCATGACCTCGCTTTAAGGAATCCATGTTGAGATGAATTTAATAATTTATGCTTAACGAGGAAGTCCACCATGTGGTCTTTAATTAACCTTTCTAATAATTTACAAACCACTGACGTTAAACTCACTGGTCTGTAATTCTCTGACTTATTTCTCGAACCCTTTTTAAATAATGGTATGATGTTTGCTTCTTTCCATTCAAACGGAACAACTCCCTCTTTTAATGACAATGAAATTGAATACTCTTGCAAGTGGTATACTGATTTGATCTACTGTTTCCATTAGTAATTTTGGAGGAATCCCATCCACTCCCGGTGATTTGTTATCCTTCATTGCCTTTATTTTCTTAGCTACCAATTCTGGAGTTACAACTAACGGTCCTAAACATTCAGATTTAGCCCCCTGAAATTTAGCATCAGCAACTGGTAATGAACTAATATCTTCTTTGGTAAACACTGAACTGAAGTAACCATTTAGGTCTTCCGCCATTAAAAACCCCTGTGATATTATATTTCCAGCACTGTCTTCTAGAGGTCCAACCTTGTCTTGTACGCTTTGTTTACTCCTGACATATGCATAAAAACTCTTGCTGTCATTTTTATGTTACGTGCCAGTTTTTGCTCATAGCTTCTTTTAGATTGTCTGATTTCAGTTGTAGCTGCATTAAGTGCCTCTTTGTATTTTGCATAGTCTTCTTCCTTTCTGGTACGCCTATAAACCCTCCACATAGTTTGTTTTAGCATTATTTTTCTAATTGCCTCTTTTGACAAGTGTTTCTTTCTACACCGTTTTCCTTGTTTTGGAAGGGAATAAATTTATCGATGATACTCTCAATTTCATATTTTAGAATATTCCAACATTCAATTGCGGTCTTATTTATCAGCATGTTATTCCAATCTAGCTTTGCTAAGTATTTTCTCATATCTTTGTAGTTACCTTTGTGGAAGTTTCTCTTGTATGTTTTCTTATTTTTACTTTCTGATTTTACATTGATGTCAAAATGTATTTGATTATGTTCACTATTACCCAATGGTTCAAATATTTTTACATTGTCCACTAATTCTTTTTGTGATGACAAAACTATATCTAATACATTTTCTCCCCTGGTTGGTTCTAGTACGTGCTGAGTAAGAAAGCTATCCTGGATTAAACATAGAAATTGTTGATCCTCTATCCCTGTGTTCTCTAGAGAATTCCATTGTATGTGTCCATGGTTGAAATCTCCCATTATGATACATTCCCCTTTACTAACTTCCTTTATAGCGTTTTAATTTTTGTGTTGTCCTGTTCGTTTATGTTTGAACTTCGGTAAACTTATCCAATAGTTAATTTGGATTTCCTGAAACAATTTTGCACCAAACAGCTTCATCGCAATCTGCTTCCCTTTCTAGTTTTATTTCATAAGCCTGAATAGATTCTTTAACATATAAAATAACTTCCCCGCCCCTTCTTCCTATTCGATCTTTCCTAAACATTACGTATCCTGTCAGTCCTAATTCAGCATCTGTTATATCTATGTTGGCCCATGATTCAGTTATATCAATTATGTGAGGGTCAATATCTTCTACCATAATGTTTAATTCATTTTTCTTATTTACTATGCTCCTTGCATTTAAACATACGCATCTATAACCTTTTTCAGAGATGTTTTTCGGATGATTTGATATTGGTTTATCTGTGCCAGTGGCCTCTTGTTCTGCTTGAGACACCTCTAGGTAACCCCCCTGCACTTCTAGTTTAAAGAATGTTTACTTCCAAAAATATTTGTCATTGTACCCAAGTCGCTATCTACTGCTGCTGAAAGTTTGTCCGCGAATACTGCCGCTCCCTTTCCACTTAAATGAAGCCCATCCTTCATGTACATATCAGCCCTCCCAACAAAACTTCCCCATAAATCCACAAATCCAACTTCCTCTTCCCTACACAGCCTCTGGACTAACATGTTAATTGCCATCCCCCTACAATTTCGATAATTGTTACCCCTCCTGCCCATTACAGGTAAAATCCCTGACAGTATTACCTGCTCAACCCGCGTCTGTTTTAGTGTTCTGACCAACTGCCTATATTTCCTAACTATGGCAGTTGTACCCTCCCTCTCTACGTTATTTGTCCCTACGTGTACTAAAACAGATCCACCCTTACCCGAGCCTACGACCACACCACATCATCTCCCTTGTTTAAGACTCTGTCGGTCTTCCTAACTATCGAATCCCCCACAAACACCCTCGCTCTCTTCCTCACCCCCTCTATCACTGCTGCAGAATAACTCTTCCTTTCGATCCCCTCCATCACATTCTGTCCTGACTAATTCCCTCCTGTCTCGCACACTTCCCACTCCTTTGCTCTTGTCTCTCCCACTCCCCTCTCCTTCACTCCGGTTGTTTTCCCTTCCGTCTCCCCCACTCCCTTCTCCTTCCCTCCCGTCTCCCCTACTCCCCTCTCCTTCACTCCGGTTGTTTTCCCTCCCGTCTCCCCCACTCCCTTCTCCTTCCCTTCTGTCTGCACTACTCCCCTTGGTACGTGTACTGGACCAACGAGGGACAGGGTAACCTCAATGACGTAACCTCAATGACGTCCAATCTGTGTTCAAGATGTCGTAGACGTGTGAAGATGTCGAATGGAGGTAGAACGGATTCTCGATGGGGTTCGATATATTGGAGGTAGAACACAAAGGTGATATGTGTGATCAGAGGTATAACATATTCGAAAAGAGCGTATAACGGATTCATAACATCAAATAGACTGTTTGTTAGGAGGGGACTTTTATAAAGGAATTAATAATCATTACGAAATGCGGTAAACAAGATAAACGTGTCAAGAAGAGAATAATTCATCATAGTGAAAGGGAGCGCGATAACGAGATGTCGAAGAGGCGGGAAAAGATAGTGAAAAAGAGGGTTAGTACGTGCAGCTGGTACATAGTAATAGCAGTGTATGAGAATGTGTAAAACATAAACGCAATGTGAATCGTTCAGTAAAGTTCGCTGGAGAACAGCATCCGTTGTCCACCTTTTGTCCCAGTACGATTATTGTTTGGGGTTATGTCTTTGAAATGTGGAATCCGCGTACCAGTATAAACGGGCCTTATTTCACTAGATAGATCAACGGCGGAGAAAATAAAAGCAACGCGTACCGGAGGGCAAGCCAAACGACCAAGTAAAGGTATCAAACGAAAGCGGCCGCATTCGGAGTGGAATGTACAGAGAAGACGTATGATGTGGTCGTTGTTGAGGAAGAAATTTAAAGATGCGCGTCTAAGAAAATATCTTTCAGACACGGAAGAAGCACCGTTGATGGAATAAGTAAGATCATGGGAAGGCCACGGGGGTTAAGCAGGGATGGTAGACCCAGTCAGAACCCGCTCGGGCACATTCTGATGGAAGTTCGAAGTTACCTCAGACGGAAAACAAAATGCACTGTGGTGTAGCCTCGGGGGGAAAGCAACTGTGAAATTAACGGGACAGTCGTAACCGGTATAGTTGGCTCATGACCGATTAAATAACGAGTGCGCAACTGATGTGACACGAGACATTTTTTAAAACCTGATGTGTTTAGAGAAAAACGACGAGCTGACTATAATGTCACGCCATCGAGAACCGCTGTGGTTGGCGGAAGGAACGTCGACACCCACCCGATAATTCGCCTGTGTTCCGCTGTTCAAGCAACTTCACCTATGGTCTCATGGCTCGAAGTGTAATCGACTGGGAAAGGATGGTTGCCGAGGAGATGCATTTTGGTCGAATGGGAGAGTTAAGCGATGGGACTTATATTTTCGCTTGACCCCTGACTATTGAAAGTTGTGCATGAGTCAATAAAATGAGTGTACTATGCATGCTGCCACACGTGTCAGCGTAATGTAGTCGAAAGTCTCATCGGTATCGGCTATATGTGTGAGATGCATATATGGCAGAGAGACCCAACATTTCGATTTGCGACATGACTGTTACTGATAGACTGGGCGGGATGTCATCTATGGACAACTTGTTTTGACGAGTGCATGCGAAATTTGCTACCATACGACGCGAACGCGTATGCGATGTTAACGACTGATGAAGAACGCTACGTGGCGATGTCCCGTATACGTGGAGCGTTTGTACGGGTATCGGTAAAGAAGCAGATGGGGGGGGGTGGAGACTACGTGAACTACATCGTGACGACAGTGAAAGTGGTGGACATGTGATGTGTTGTTTGCACGAAACTCTACCGTGCTGGGCGCATTGATTACCCACCGAGGTGGTGGTGGTGGTGGTGGTGGTGGTGGTGGTGGTGGTGGTGTGTGTGTGTGTGTGTGTGTGTGTGTGTGTGTGTGTGTGTGTGTGTGTGTGTGTGTGTGTGTGTGTGTGTGTGTGTGTGTGTGTGTGTGTGTGTGTGTGTGTGTGTGTGTGTGTGTGTGTGTGTGTGTGTGTGTGTGTGTGTGTGTGTGTGTGTGTGTGTGTGTGTGTGTGTGTGTGTGTGTGTGTGTATGGTGTGTGTGTGTGTGTGGTGTGTGTGTGTGTGTGTGTGTGTGTGTGTGTTATATTATTATATTTATCACTTGTATTATTGTAAGTCTTATATTTATCAGTCACTTTGTAGTTAGACACTTTGTAGTCAAAAGATTACTTACTGTAGTCATAGGTATTACCTGTGAGCATAGATCACCCTGCCACAGAATGACTTTCGATCCAATCACACACGAAATTGTGCACCTATTAAGCAAGTCATCATCGAAGACATGCAAACTTGATACTATGCCTTCAAAGTTGGAAAAGAAGTGTTGTAATGTGTTGACAACAACTATCACGACCATCATCAACAAGGAATGCCTGACGAAATGAAAGCTACTATTATCACACCCATCTTGATAAAAGCATACATTGACAGTTAAACCCTTAAAAGCTATCGACCTGTTTCCAACTTGTGCTTTTTATTGAAGCTAGTCGGGAGGATTGTGGCAAACCGGTTGAATGCACATATGCGCGAAAACAACTTGCACATGCCGTTACAATCAGCCTACCGACAGAACTGTAGCTCTGAGACTGCACTCCTGCAAGATACTGCACTGAGACTGCACTCCTGCAAGTGCACGACTATGTAATCCGGTGCATTGACAAAAACCAAGGTGTGGTACTGCTGCTACTTTATCTAAGTGGAGCATTCTACGCAATCAACTATAACATTCTCCTAAACACACTCAGTAGCACCATCCGTGTAAGCGGACAATGCCTGTCGTGGTTGGTTGCCTACCTACAACACAGACAATGAACGGTCTCACATGCCGGTAAACAGTCGACAATCATCAACTGACTTGCGGCGTTCCACAGGGGTCTGTTTTCGAGCCACTACTGTTTACAGTATATATGACCCCTCTCGCATCGCTACTTAAACACCATGGCATAGCTGACGACACCCAGCTGTCTCAAGAATTCACCCTGACTGATGATGCATCACCTGAGACTGCCATCGCAAGGATGGAACATTACGTCGCCACTATTCGTCATTGGATGAAAATCAACGTGCTGAAACTCAACGATGACAATACGGAGTTCCTCGTCGTTGGATGAAGATCAACGTGCTGAAACTCAACGATGACAATACAGAGTTCCTCTTCATTCAAACGAAGTCAGCAAACCACCAAGTTCTTCCTGATTGTGTAACGGTCGGCAAATCTCGTATATTGCCACAACGCACGCCACATACTTAGGAGTAACATTCGACTTCACCATGTCCCTCGAACGATACGTGACAAACATTTCTCGGGTTGCATACTACCACCTGCACAGCATTGGACGCATTCGTCGTTATTTAAGCCATGAGCAGAAGTACACTTGTACATGCCCTAGTCATCTCGCGCATTGCCTGCTGCAATAGCCTCCTGAATGGACTATTAGCTTCTTTATTAATAAACTTCAGTGAGTGCAAAATGCCTGTGCACGTATCATGATGATTCGATCGAAACGCGACCGTGCTCTTGGGGTTGCACTTTCTTCCAGTTAAATGCCTCATCACTTTCAAGACCCTACTTCTCACTTTCAAATGCTTATCTGCACTTCTCTCTCCTTATTGCCCGACTCGCTCTCTACGCTAATCCGACAAGTGACTCCTTAAGCAACCAACTTCCAGCACTAAAATCGGAGAACGGGCATGGGCATGGAATGAAATGCCCATCACATTGCGCCAATGCACGAATGTTGGGCAGTTCAAGATGCCTCTAAAACACAAAAAAATATTTTGGTCTTAATTAATTAATTATATTAATTATTTTTTATTTTTATTAATTGATATATTTATCTATTTACCTATTTATCTATTGATCTATTTATTTATTATGAATGAATTTTTTATGCCTTTACCCATGTTTTTATTAGTTTTGAGTATTTTACTTAGACAATATATTTTATTCTATTTACTAGCAATAATTGCACGTTTATGAACAGTAGTATTGAACATTTGCATGATTTTATTTAAAAGCGTCCCAGAACAATTATTACATAGCTATGCTATGTAAGAAATTTACTATTATTATTATTATTATTATTATTATTAATTATAGAAATATTAAATATGAATTCCCTTAGGTATTACTACTAACTACATATTAAATATAAGAAATATGTTACATTTATAGCTTGTATTAATATCTTATATTTATCACTTGTATTATTCATCTTATTTAGATATTAGTACATCTATTGTTGTAAGTCTTGTATTTATCAGCCGACTTCGTAGTCTCTTTGTAGTCATATGTATTACTTGTATTAATTAAAAAAAATATTAAAGATGAATTCATTTAGGTATTACTACATATGCAATATAAGAAATTCTTGGATAGCTATGCTATATTTATTACTTGTATTGTTATAAGTCTTATATTTATCAGTCGACTTTTTAGCCAGTCACCGTGTAGTCAAATATCACTTGTATTTTCGTAATTCCTCCATTTTTATTCTATAGTTATCACTTGTATTATCATGTGTAGTCGTAATAAAACTTCATTGAGTGATAACATATACAGTACGTAGTGTTGCGAATCGAGACAGCATTCCAAAAACCCTGTAGCACTATCCCACTACCTTCATACAAAGATCAAGAACTTACTACTAAAATACACCTGTCGATATCTAGTACTATCTCCCATGATATCTAGTACTGTCTCCCAAAATACCTAGTACTATCTCCCAAGATGAAAAAACGGAAAACATATATTACTCACCTGTTGATACTATCTCCCAACTGCACAACATGTAGGTAACGTCGCACTTAGAACAACGGGAACATACCAGTTGTAAACACATCATATCACCTCTACTACTATCTAGTTTCTAGAGCGCATCCGAGTGACCGACGTGTTGCAATGGGCCATCGCTCAAAAACCGGACTCGAGGTGGGTGTGCGAACTCATGCCGAATGCCAACGTCTTCTTCAATCGTATCATCGACCATACGATCGGTTGAGTCGGCGTGACGCTTCTCGCCTACATCAAGAACAAAAAAGCCGTCATCAGTCTGGAGAAAGAACCCATCCATCTCAAGAGGTTCACTGACAATCTGCGTCTCTTCCGGTGCCTGGCCATGCATCGAGGATGCGACGTACGTCGGTTGGAACTGGAGCGAAGACGCTGCATGAAACGTACGACGACAACGACGGGAAACCAATGAAAGAGTTAACTGGGGTCACGCTCGAAGATCTCTCTCGCGTAGAAACCACGTTCAACAAGAACGAGTGCGTGTACACGCTCGTCGATGATGGAGAGACGACGGCCGAAATAGTTCGACGATCCTTGTGTCACTACCCCGAAACGTTGAACGTCAACCTGCACGAGACGTACTTTTCCAACATCCACATTGACTTCCGGAATCTTGGTGCAGCAGCGACTTGAAATTGATGTAGAGAATTTACAAAACAAAAGTGGAATATCGAATAGAATATTACTATTGCATATATATAATACATAAACGTATTGTAGACATGTATAGAAAATATTTTTTGTTAATTATTAGTCAGAGGCAGGATTTTAGAGTAAGTTAGTTCTGGACTCCGACAGGGAAGTCAGTGAGCGTTAATTTGGTTGTTTTTCATTCGAAAATTGAGGTGCCATAGTGAATAGTCAGAAACAGTGGGAATATTGGTTAGAATAAGTATTACTATTACACATATACTATATACACAAACTTCTTATAGAGATATATTAAGAAACTGTTTTTGTTAACAGAGGCAATATTTTTCTCATACTCAAATTCAACGAGCGATAAGGGGGAGTTTGTTTACAGGTCGTGAATTAAACTGGTGTACCAAACTATCGTATGCATTGTTAAATATATATTAGATAAAGTGATACATTTACATAAATTACATACATAAGGTAATATCTGACATAGTTGTAGTAAACGATTTCGCCAAAAAGGAATTAACAGCAGGATTTTAGCGTAAGTTTGTTTACACAGTTTTCGTTGTTTTGTTTACACAGTGTTCTCCGTATTCGCTAAGTGGCAGGCTTTTTTTTGCTCGAGCGAGCTTAGTAGAAAAGACATAGTTAGCAAGTATATTAGGCTAAAGTGTTCTTTTGAACACAAAAAAACAGCCTTATTCAAGGCTAACGTATCAATCACATTAAGTTTAAATTTTGTGATGGCGACGTGCAAACGGCAGGTAAAGGCCACCCGGCATTTAATATACAACATATGTAGCAACTGGGTGGACTTCGTCCAGTCCGGGTGCGAGAAGTCCTGGGCTGAGGTTCAGGCGGATAGTTTTAGTTTTGAGTGTAAGGGATGTACGAGGATGAAGGAATTTGAGGTGGAGTTAGAACAGATCAGGCTGCTCGTTGTGGCAGTGGTGGGAAGGGAGCAGGTGGGTTGCGCCAGTGGTTCTGGTGGGGGGACAATAGATGATAAAGTGGGGGAAGACGACGAGAGAGATGCTAGGGAGAGCTCACCGCAACCTGGGAGGAGGCTGAGGGGAGGTAAGGTGACTGGTCGTAGGGAGACTGGAAGGAAAGGAACGGGTGGGAAGACAAATGGATCGAAGGAACGGGGAGTGGGGAGACAGTAGAGAAGGAGTCGGGGGTAAGGAGACGAGAGTTAAGGCGATGGGAGTGAGGGAGACGGGAGGGAGGGTGTCAAGAGGGAAGGCGACGGGAGCGCAGGTTAGCCAGACGACGGGAGGAAAGGTGACAGGTTGATGAGTGAGAGAGAGCCTGATAACAGTCTGCCAACAAGTGATAAGACTGCAGGACGTAATGTGATGGAGGGGATCCATCGGAAGAGCTATTACGAGGCAGTGATTGATGGGGTGAGAAAGAGAGGGTATTTGTGGGGGACTCAATAGTTAGGAAGACCGACATAGCCTTAAACAAGGGAGATGATGCGGTAATTTGCTTGCCTGGGTCCAAAATAAAGGCGATAACTGAGAGGGTAGAACACAATGTGGGTTCGGGCAAGGGTGGATCTGTAAGGACAAATAACGTAGAGAGGGACGGTAAACTGCCATATTTAGGAAAAACAGGAATTTGGTCAGAAGACTAAAGCAGACGCGGGTTGAGCAGGTAATACTGTCAGGGATTTTACCAGTAATAGGAAGGAGGGGTCAAATATATCGAAATTGCCGGGGTATGGCAATTAACATGCTAGTCGAGAAGCTATGTAGAGAAGAGGAAATTGGTTTTGTGGATTTGTCTGGAAGTTTTGTTGGAAGGGCAGATATGTACATGAAGGACGGGCTTCATCTAAGTGGAAAGGGAGCAGCAGTATTTGCGGATGGACTCTCAGCAGCAGTAGACAGTGGCATGGGTAGCATATGAAATATTTTTGGTAGTAAACACTATTTAAACTAGAAGCGCAGGGGGTTACTTAGATATGCCTCAAGCAGGACAAGAGGCTACTAATACAGATAAACCAATAATAGAATGTCCGAAAAACAGGTCTGAAGCAGGATATAGATGCGTGTGTATAAAATTAATGCTAGGAGTATAGTAAATAAGAAAAACGAATTAAACATTCTGGTAGAAGATATTGACCCTCACATAATTAGCATAACCGAATCATGGGCCAACACAGATATTACAGATGCTGAATTAGGACTAACAGGATGCGTAATGTTTAGGAGAGATCGAATAGGAAGAAGGGGAGGGGGAGTTATTTTATATGTTAAAGAATATATTCAGGCTTATGAAATAAAATTAGAAAGCGAAGCAGATTACGATGAAGCTGTTTGGTGCAAAATAGTTTCAGGAAATTCAAAATTAACTATTGGATTAGTTTACCGAAGTCCAAACATAAACGAAGAGGATAACACAAAAATACAAAATGCTACAAAGGTTAATTAGTAAAGGTAATGTATCATAATTGATAAACCAATATCAAATCATCCGAAAAACATCTCTGAAAAAGGTTATAGATGCGTATGTTTAAATGCAAGGAGCATAGAAAATAAGAAAAACGAATTAAACATTATGGTAGAAGATATTGACCCTCACATAATTGGTATAACTGAATCATGGGCCAACATAGATATAACAGATGTTGAATTAGGACTGACAGGATATGTAATGTTTAGGAAAGATCGAATAGGAAGAAGGGGCAGGGGAGTTATTTTATATGTTAAAGAATCTATTCAGGCTTATGAAATAAAATTAGAAAGGGAAGCAGATTGCGATGAAGCTGTTTGATGCAAAATTGTTTCATTAATTTTCATTAACTATTGGATTAGTTTACCGAAGTCCAAACATAAACGAACAGGACAACACAAAAATTAAAAACGCTATAAAGGAAGTTAGTAAAGGGGAATGTATCATAATGGGAGATTTTAACCATGGACACATACAAAGGAATTCTCTAGAGAGCACAGGGAGTGAGGACCAACAATTTCTATTTTTAATCCAGGATAACTTTCTTACTCAGCACGTGCTAGAACCAACCAGGGGAGAAAATGTATTAGATATAGTTTTGTCATCACAAAAAGAATTAGTGGACAATGTAAAAATATTTGAACCATTGGGTAATAGTGACCATAATCAAATACATTTTGACATCAATGTAAAATCAGTGAGTAAAAATAAGAAAACGTACAAGAGAAACTTCCACAAAGGTAACTACAAAGATATGAGAAAATACTTAGCAAAGCTAGATTGGAATAAGAGGCTAATGAATAAGACCCCAATTGAATGTTGGAATATTGTAAAATATGAAATTGAGAGTATCATCGATACATTTTTTCCCTTCCAAAAACAAGGAAAACGGTGTAGTAAGAAACACTTGTCAAAATAGCCTATTAGAAAAATAATGCTAAAACAAACTATGTGGAGCGTTTATAGGCGTACCAGAAAGGAAGAAGGCTATGCAAAATACAAAAAGGCACTTAATGCAGCTACAACTGAAATTAGACAATCTAAAAGAAACTATGAGCAAAAACTAGCATGTAACATAAAAAATGACAGCAAGTGTTTTTATGCATATGTCAGGAGTAAACAAAACATACAAGACAAGGTTGGACCTCTAGAAGACAGTGTTGGAAATATAATATCACAGGGGTTTTTAATGGCGGAAGACCTAAATGGTTACTTCAGTTCAGTGTTTACCAAAGAAGATATTAATTCATTACCAGTTGCTGATGCTAAATTTCAGGGGTCTAAATCTGACTATTTAGGTCCGTTAGTTGTAACTCCAGAATTGGTAGCTAAGAAAATAAAGGCAATGAAGGATAACAAATCACCGGGAATGGATGGGATTCCTCCAAAATTACTAATGGAAACAGTAGAACAAATCAGTATACCACTTGCAAGAGTATTCAACTTGTCATTAAAAGAGGGAGTTGTTCCGTTTGAATGGAAAGAAGCAAACATCATACCATTATTTAAAAAGGGTTCGAGAAATAAGTCAGAGAATTACAGACCAGTGAGTTTAACGTCAGTGATTTGTAAATAATTAGAAAGGTTAATTAAAGACCATATGGTGGACTTCCTCGTTAAGCATAAATTATTAAATTCATGTCAACATGGATTCCTTAAAGCGAGGTCATGCTTAACAAATATGTTATGTTTTTTGGAAGAAATCACTAAGTGGATAGACGTGGGATCGCCAGTAGATATTATCTACTTAGATTTTCAGCAAGCTTTTGACAAAGTGCCACATCAAAGATTACTGCTTAAATTAAAAGCCCATGGTATCGGGGATAGCATAACTGACTGGATAGAACAATGGCTGACTGACAGAAGACAAGGAGTTGTAGTAGATGGAGAAGTTTCAAATTGGAAATCGGTTTTGAGTGGGGCACCTCAAGGATCAGTATTAGGACCTATATTATTCTTAATTGATATCAATGACTTGGACGACAGTATAACAAGTAACGTACTGAAATTTGCAGATGACATAAAACTGTTTAGAAAGGTTAATACTGATGGTGATAAACAACATTTACAAAACGATCTAGACAGATTAGTGAAATGGTCTGAGAAATGGCAGATGTTGTTCAATTTTGGGAAATGTAAATGCCTACATACAGGACATGGGAACTAGAATGTAAACTATAAAATGGGAGATACTGTTCTGGGTACTACTGAAAAAGAAAAGGACTTAGGAGTTACAATAAGCGCTGATATGAAAGTTTCAGTGCAGTGTGGTATTGCAGCTTCAAAGGGTAATCAAATTCTTGGATTGATTAGAAGAAACATAACATACAAGGGAAAAAAGTTAATTATACCTCTTTATAAAGCAATAGTTAGACCTCATTTATAATACTGTATACAAGCATGGAGACCATATCGTAAGAAGGATATAGATACGCTTGAACGCATACAAAGGAGAACAACTAAAATGATTCCAGAACTTAGAGACCTTAGTTATGAAGAACGCCTGAAAGAATGTG
>BSQZ01000012.1:5352500-5560000 GCA_033239005.1 Lamellibrachia satsuma | reverse complement strand
AAATAAAAAGGAAATATAGTCAAACTTGAACTTGATAAATTTCCTCTATTTCGCACGACTTTCGTGTCTTGGGGGTACGGTAAAGGAATCACCTATATGTTGTTTAAATTTGCGGTTTCCAATTCTCACTGTGAGGTAGATTCACTGCATAAACTAACGTAACAGCAGTGGGACACCTGTGACTCAATGTAACAGCAGTGGGACACCTGTAACTCAATGTAATAGTAGTCTAAGACATGTGACTCAATGTAACAACAGTGGGACACCTGTGACTCATTGTAATAGTAGTCTAAGACCATGTGACTCAATGTAACAGCAGTGGGACACCTGTAACTCAATGTAATAGTAGTCTAACACATGTAACTCAATGTAACAGTAGTCTGACTCATGTGACTCAATGTAACAACAGTGGGACCCCTGTAACTCAATGTAATAGTAGTCTAACACATGTAACTCAATGTAACAGTAGTCTGACTCATGTGACTCAATGTAACAGCAGTGGGACCCCTGGAACTCAATGTAATAGTAGTCTAACACATGTGACTCAATGTAACAGCAGTGGGACCCCTGTAACTCAATGTAATAGTAGTCTAACACATGTAACTCAATGTAACAGTAGTCTGACTCATGTGACTCAATGTAACAACAGTGGGACCCCTGTAACTCAATGTAACAGTAGTCTGACACATGTGACTTAATGTAACAACAGTGGAACACCTGTGACTCAATGTAATAGTAGTCTGACACATGTGACTCAATGTAACAGCAGTGGGACACCTGTAACTCAATGTAACAGTAGTCTGACACATATGACTCAATGTAACAGCAGTGGGACCCCTGTAACTCAATGTAATAGTAGTCTAACACATGTAACTCAATGTAACAGTAGTCTGACTCATGTGACTCAATGTAACAGCAGTGGGACCCCTGTAACTCAATGTAATAGTAGACTAACACATGTGACCCAATGTAACAGCAGTGGGACCCCTGTAACTCAATGTAACAGTAGTCTGACACATGTGACTCAATGTAACAGCAGTGGGACACCTGTAACTCAATGTAACAGTAGTCTGACACATGTGACTCAATGTAACAGCAGTGGGACCCCTGTGACTCAATGTAACAGTAGTCTGACACATGTGACTTAATGTAACAACAGTGGGACACCTGTGACTCAATGTAACAGTAGTCTGACTCATGTGACTTAATGTAACAGCAGTGGGACACCTGTGACTCAATGTAACAGTAGTCTGACACATGTGACTTAATGTAACAGCAGTGGGACACCTGTAACTCAATGTAACAGTAGTCTGACACATGTGACTTAATGTAACAACAGTGGGACACCTGTAACTCAATGTAACAGTAGTCTGACACATGTGACTTAATGTAACAGCAGTGGGACACCTGTGACTCAATGTAACAGTAGTCTGACTCATGTGACTTAATGTAACAGCAGTGGGACACCTGTAACTCAATGTAACAGTAGTCTGACACATGTGACTTAATGTAACAGCAGTGGGACACCTGTAACTCAATGTAACAGTAGTCTGACTCATGTGACTTAATGTAACAGCAGTGGGACACTTGTGGCCCAATTTAACAAACATATGTGAATCATATTCTCAAATTCCAAAAAAATACAGACCAGTGAATTTAACGTCAGTAATTTGTAAATTATTAGAAAGGTTAATTAAAGACCATATGGCGGACTTCCTCGTTAAGCATAAATTATTAAATTCATCTCAACATGGATTCTTTAAAGGAGGTCATGCTTAACAAATGTTATGTTTTTTGGAAGAAATCACTAAGTGGATAGACGTGGGATCGCCAGTAGATATTATCTACTTAGATTTTCAGAAAGCTTTTGACAAAGTGCCACATCAAAGATTACTACTTAAATTTAAAGCCCATGGTATCGGGGTAGCATAACTGACTTGATAGAACAAAGGCTGACTGACAGAAGACAACGAGTTGTAGTAGATGGAGAAGTTTCAAATTGGAAATCGGTTTTGAGTGGGGTACCTCAAGGATCAGTATTAGGACCTATATTATTCGTAATTTATATCAATGACTTGGACGACAGTATAACAAGTAACGTTCTGAAATTTGCGGATGATACAAAACTGTTTAGAAAGGTTAATACTGATGGCGACAAACAACATTTACAAAACGATCTAGACAGATTAGTGAAATGGTCTGAGAAATGGCAGATGTTGTTTAATTTTGGGAAATGTAAATGCCTACTTACAGGACATAGGAACTTGAATGTAAACTATAAAATGGGAGATACTGTTCTGGGTACTACTGTAAAAGAAAAGGACTTACAATAAGCGCTGATATGAAAGTTTCAGAGCAGTGTGGTATTGCAGCTTCATAGGGTAATCAAATTCTTGGATTGATTAGAAGAAACATAACATACAAGGGAAAACAGTTAATTATACCTCTTTATAAAGCAATAGTTTGACCTCATTTAGAATAATGTATACAAGCATGGAGACCATATCGTAAGAAGGATATAGATACGCTTGAACGCATACAAAGGAGAGCAACTAAAATGATTCCAGAACTGAGAGACCTTAGTTATGAAGAACGCCTGAAAGAATGTGGTTTAACAACTCTAGAAACAAGGAGATTAAGAGGAGATCAGATTGAAGTTTTTAAGATATTTAATGGGTATGAAAATATTGATAGAAATATGTTTTTCTCACTCAAGAAGGATAGCAGAACTAGAGGACATGAGGTAAAATTAGTAAAGGATCAATGTAGATTGGACATCAGGAAGCACTCGTTCTCACAGAGGACACTAAATGAATGGAACAAATTGTCTACAGATTGTGTAACTGCTAGCAGCGTGAATATGTTTAAAAACAAGGTTGACACATATCTCAGGAGGGCGGGCTATAAGTAGATGAACATTGTTGGACTCTCGATAAGCCAATGGCTTCCTTGTCCACTTGCCATCTGGGCCTTTGGCATGGATGGCAAATCTTGTTAAATCTAAATCTTGTTAAATTAAACTGGCGTTACTCGACATTTCGATCTCTCGTTAATTCTCCGAAACAAACAACATAAACAATAGTTCTGATAATATTTGTTATTGTATGCTATATGTTGTATTGCAAAAGTATTTGTATTTAAATATATTTCAAATACATTTGCATTTCATAGTGTTTGTAATTGTATTTGTATTTGAACACCGCAATAGTATTTTAGTTTTAACACATTTCAATTGCTTTTCTATAAGGGAAAAACTATTAGCATTGCAAAGCAATGATATTAACACAGCCAAATGCCATTTTCATACTTTTGTGGCATTCATTTACTATTCGTTCAACAAACGCCGACATTGTAATGCAAGGTACCGATTCAAAGTGATTAATCTTTCTACGTCATATTTATTCATAAACGGACTCAAACTGAGGTAGTCAGAACTTTGCATTGCAAATACGTCGTTTCTATGTATCCACGTGAATATTTCGGAACAATTAGCACTTTGGCAGTATTTCTAAAGATGGCTACAACACGAGTTCACACAGTTGGAATGACTGCTTTTTTTAGGTCGATATTCGGCAAACTGTTGGAGCGTGTAAACTAAACCTCGACGGTCGGCTCGAGTTACAGAATAACGTGCCCAATTCACAAAAAAAAAACATAACAAACAAACGTCAATATCTGCCTAGCAATGCTCAAGCTATTAAAGCGAAACAAAAGTCATGGTTTGGGAACTGTGCACCTAAAAGAGATAATAAAAACTAACCACATGCAACTAAAACCAAGAATATCACGCCACTGGTTTACTCAGAATGTGTTCTAAAAGTGGGAGATTCCGGTCATTTCTCCAGGTGACATTACCCTGACATGTTAACCAGCGCGACCGATAAGCGCATGCGCAGTTCTATGAAAATTGGGTAACCTAGACGATTGTGACATATTAAGGGAGGCCAACATCCACAGAACCAACGCAAAGTCTCAAACAAACGTTATTTTGCCAGAAAGAGGAATAGTTTAGTAAACAAACACCAGCACATGTTACATAAGTTGAGTTTGGACGCAAACAGCTTAGCCATATCGTATTGGCAAATATAGGAATATATTTTTATTTGGCGAGCGAATATTGCTAGACTTTGAAACTCGTGACGTAGGGTAATCTAACAATATGGCGTGGCCCATGAAACTAAGATGATGTGTGTTCAACAAGGTTTTCTAGTAATCAACTGGCGTGATAATCTTGTAGGTGCAAATGGTTAGATTTTAGTAATTATTATAGGTTCATATGCCCCAAACCTTGACTTTTATTTCCCTTTAAAACACGCCACATGGAAGGTAGTGTTGGCGGATGGGAACCGGTTTGAATGGTGTCCAATGGGCAAAATATATACAAGATTTTAACCATAGATATTGTAGAAGTGCGTAATATCATCAATTGCACAAACAGCATAGGGTTCAGCCTACAGTTACCTTTCCCAGCGATGGCCATGTTAACAACAATAACAATGATCATGATACAGTTCAATATATTGAAATAAGTCCGAACGAATTGCATTATCATCATCAATATCAGCAGCATAAGCAATCTCGACGTTGCTGTTGATAGCTATAAACGATTACTTTTCGGAAAGGTAGCTATTTCAATGACAAATGTTTAAATCATTAATAATAATATGATGTGTTTCTTACCTTTCTCAACGTCATCAAACCGACGTTGATTTCATCATGCGACGTTACATTCCCGAAGCATTATTACAGATACGGCATGGACGGCGCTTCACGAAAAAGTTATAGACTGTAATCTACAACTTGAATAACTCGAAGTTACCCTTGTGTTAAGTCGCATCACTTCGAGTTGCCCATGTCTTAAGTCGTATCACTTCGAGTTGCCCATGTGTTAAGTCGTGTCACTTCGAGTTGCCCATGTATTAAGTCGTGTCATTTCGAGTTGCCCTTGTGTTAATTCGTGTCACTTCGAGTTGCATGTGTGTTAAGTCGTGTCACTTCAAGTTGCCCGTGTGTTAAGTCGTGTCACTTCGAGTTGCCCATGTGATAAGTTGTGTGATCCTAAATACGCCACTGCGTCTATTCATTAGTGTCGTGCTCAACCCACTCCAAACATGTCGCATTATGACTTTACGCTGTCATTTACTCCTCACATATGACTTTACGCTGTCATTTACTCCTCACATATGCAGTGAATGTTGTGAATTCTTACAGACGTGGCTGGAATTGAATGTTGACTCGGTCAAGTTTATTAACATTCCTGCAGAGCTAGAGCCGAGGCATGATTTCGAGCACTGATAGAGACTGATATAACGGAATATTCCAAAACGTGTCTGAACTGAGAGAGTGTTTTTACAGCCTGAACAAAGAGCTTTAGGACTTTGCATTGCTGGAAAAGTGTTTCGTCCAGACAGGTGTCGGTGTCACTGCCATCTGACATACGATGTACATCAACGTTACGTTTGATTTGTATATATATATATATATATATATATATATATATATATATATATATATATATATATATATATATATATATATAAATGTACATGCATATACATATATATATATATATATATATATATATATATATATATATATATATATATATATATATATATATATATATAGGTTTATATATATATATATATATATATATATATATATATATATATATATATATATATATATATATGTTACATATAATATAAGTATGGAAGAACACTAGTTGTTGAAAACGTACGACAAATTTGACTTATTTTAACGAAAATGTACACAACTAAATATTCATAACAAGTTGAGTTGCCCGGCGTTGCAGTGGACAACAATTTAACCACTTGTTGTTATGACTCCTTGTTGTTATGACTCCTTGTTGTTATGACTCCTTGTTGTTATGACTCCTTGTTGTTATGACTCCTTGTTGTTATGACTACTTGCACTTCCCAGTCAAACATTGACGCCACGATCAAAAATCAATTACAGCTGCTGGTTTCACGAAGCGTTCGGTGGACGTTTGACATAGGTCACGTAACAGTCGTAGACATAGGTTTGACACAGGTCACGTAACAGTCGTAGACATACGTTTGACATAGGTCACATAGCAGTCGTTTGATATAGGTCACGTAACAGTCGTAGACGTAAGTTTGACACAGGTCACGTAACAGTCGTAGCCACACGTTTGACATAGGTCACGTAACGGTCGTAGACATACGTTTGACATAGGTCACGTAACAGTCGTAGACACACGTTTGACACAGGTCACGTAACAATCATAGACACACTTTGACACAGGTCACGTAACAGTCGTAGACATACGTTTGACATAGGTCACGTAACAGTCGTAGACACACGTTTGACACAGGTCACGTAACAGTCGTAGACATACGTTTGACACAGGTCACATAGCAGTCGTTTGATATAGGTCACGTAACAGTCGTAGACGTAAGTTTGACACAGGTCACGTAACAGTCGTAGCCACACGTTTGACATAGGTCACGTAACGGTCGTAGACATACGTTTGACATAGGTCACGTAACAGTCGTAAACACACGTTTGACACAGGTCACGTAACAATCATAGACACACTTTGACACAGGTCACGTAACAGTCGTAGACATACGTTTGACATAGGTCACGTAACAGTCGTAGACACACGTTTGACACAGGTCACGTAACAGTCGTAGACATACGTTTGACATAGGTCACGTAACAGTCGTAGACATACGTTTGACACAGGTCACATAACAGTCGTTTGACATAGGTCACATAACAGTCGTAGACACACGTTTGACACAGGTCACGTAACAGTCGTAGACATAAGTTTGACATAGGTCACGTAACAGTAGTAGACATACATTTGACACAGGTCACGTAACAGTCGTTTGACATAGGTCACGTAACAGTCGTAGACATACATTTGACACAGGTCACGTAACAGTCGTTTGACATAGGTCACGTAACAGTCGTATACATACGTTTGACACAGGTCACATAACAGTCGTAGACATACACATAGCTAACAACTGTATGTACTATTGTTCTGAGCAAATAAACCATAGGTATTAATAGTATCACATTTTAGTTCTAGTTGTTTTAATAAATAATATTGGTAAATGTGTTTTTGTTTGTTCTCTGTTTAATTCCAAATGTGTTTGTGTGTCAAATGCAATAGCGGGCAGCGTGTCATTGAGGGCCGGTAGTTGTCATTGAGGGCTGGTAGTTGTCATTGAGGGCCGGTAGTTGTCATTGAGGGCCGGTAGTTGTCGTTGAGGGCCGGTAGTTGTCGTTGAGGGCCGGTAGTTGTCGTTGAGGGCTGGTAGTTGTCATTGAGGGCTGGTAGTTGTCGTTGAGGGCCGGTAGTTGTCGTTGAGGGCCGGTAGTTGTCGTTGAGGGCCGGTAGTTGTCATTGAGGGCTGGTAGTTTTCATTGAGGGCTGGTAGTTGTCGTTGAGGGCCGGTAGCTGTCGTTGAGGGCCGGTAGTTGTCATTGAGGGCTGGTGGTTGTCGTTGAGGACCGGTAGTTATCGTTGAGGGCCGGTAGTTGTCGTTGCCCATTGTTAATTAACGTTGTTGTTGACTAGATTGTGGCATATGCTGATGACTGCGGGCAACAGTCTGACACTCCCCGCCAAATTCCAGCCATGTCTGCATTCACGATATTTATTCCACCTACGAGGCATAAACGGCAAGTAATGTAATGTGCGACGTGGTCGAAGCACATAAAGCACATTAAACGTTGTTTTTAAGGTCATGACAGAGATTCATCGTGGCGTGGGCGTTGCCATTTTGTACGTCAGGTAACGCAAGCGAACGCTCTGATTGGTCTAAATTCAAAATTACTGTTCTATAGGAAATACGCAATAGTCCGACATAAACGCGAGTTAAACTTTAAAACTGGCAGGATATCAGAGTTAAGCTCTTAACACAAGGTCAGGCATGTTAAGTGACTTTTAAAATCGCATAGAAATCTTTGTCTGCCATAGGTCTAGACGCATTTCCAGGCTTCACCTTGCGGCCTATTGTGCTAAGTCATGTCTACACACATCCCAGCAGTCACTAGGGTTTCGCGCGGCGACGACGTTATGTTTAACACTGTTGGCCATTGGAATCTACGTAATAAGAGCTTATTACTACGTAAGAGACACGCCACTGCGGCAACACACCACCTGGTGAAAACAGCTTATATTTCTATTTCCACGCCCAGTACAATGTTTATAATGGTGACAACAGCGATGGTGGCGGGCGACACAAAAAGGCTGGAATAGCACTTGAGACAGCATCCTAGTAACAACAACGAGAACTTGTGCTTGTATGACTATCAACATCCTGTCTAGTGCATCCTTCTGCCATCTGACAACGCGAGACAAAGTAAAGTTCACTCTACTTATTGCCTGCCACAGGGAACGTCCTATATTTCTATGTACAAGATATCACACCCGCAGCCTCCGGCCACAGGTCAACGATAGTGATTGTCTTTCTTGTTTGCTCGTTGCCGAGGGAACGCGATCCTCGTTGTGTGGCTACATGGTGTACTGGTGTTTGCTCGTTGCCGTTGTGTGTGTGTGTGTGTGTGTGTGTGTGTGTGTGTGTGTGTGTGTGTGTGTGTGTGTGTGTGTGTGTGTGTGTGTGTGTGTGTGTGTGTGTGTGTGTGTGTGTGTGTGTGTGTGTGTGTGTGTGTGTGTGTGTGTGTGTGTGTGTGTGTGTGTGTGTGTGTGTGTGTGTGTGTGTGTGTGTGTGTGTGTGTGTGTGTGTGTGTGTGTGTGTGTGTGTGTGTATGTGTGTGTGTGTGTCTACATAGTCTACTGATGCTCATTACTTTCGATCTTATTATAGCTTGTACAAAAGGTCAGAATGGTGAAGACATGAAGACAATATTCTCATAATTGTATCAATATAACTTTGCTCTGTATTCTATGTTATGATATTAGGTTTACATTTATCAGCAAGAGTTATGACATATTCGAGGTGCAATAAAGCTGATTTACAGTGCAATATATCGCACGTATATAGTGGCTAGTAAATCATGATCTGTGTAAACAACCCAGCAATGTCAGCTGCAAGGTGTAAATATTCGCTGTACCAACAACGTGTGTCACACACACCCGTCCAATATGCGCCTTGTCTCGTACGATTCGCGGGAGATGCACTTCGCAAAGATACCATTTAAAACTCCTCCTTCAACTGATTTAGTCTATCGAAAAACATTTCTCAATTGCGTAATGTAAATAGATACCCACAATAACCTGATTGCTTAGTAACATATACCTGACCCACCTCGCCGTCGTTAAACACATCGTTAATGCTTTCCTATATCATTTTTTAAAATAATTTTTAATAGTTTCCAGAGAAAAAAACAACAATGATTCCAATTAGTTTTAACTGTCCATGAGTAACATTCAAAGTAATTTATTTGACTGTCGAAATTCATATATTTATGTAATTGCACATTTATTCGAAACTAAGAGAAAGTATATCATTGTTGTGTCAAACCCTGCACTCGTTTTTAACCAAACTGCCTTAACGCAAAGAGCAGCATTGCGTGCTTGACCGCCCGCCCGCCCGCCCGCCCGCCCGCCCGCCCGCCCGCCCGCCCGCCCGCCCGCCCGCCCGCCCGCCCGCCCGCCCGCCCGCCCGCCCGCCCGCCCGCCCGCCCGCCCGCCCGCCCGCCCGCCCGCCCGCCCGCCCGCCCGCCCGCCCGCCCGCCCGCCCGCCCGCCCGCCCGCCCGCCCGCCCGCCCGCCCGCCCGCCCGCCCGCCCGCCCGCCCGCCCGCCCGCCCGCCCGCCCGCCCGCGCGCCCGCCCGCCCGCCCGCCCGCCCGCCCGCCCGCCCGCCCGCCCGCCCGCCCGCCCGCCCGCCCGCCCGCCCGCCCGCCCGCCCGCCCGCCCGCCCGCCCGCCCGCCCGCCCGCCCGCCTGCCCATTACAGACACTAGCGTAATGTAGGCTTCAACCCGACATAAACAGTGTTAGTGCACTATAACGTCATTATTTACCTACATCAGACGGATATTGGTCAGCACAGTGCACATTGTCGCAGTGCAATTCATCAAACGTCTTTGCGCGGCGCGTGAAATGACCTCCACATCTGCTACGAGATGAGATTGCTCGAATCTCGCGCGTAAACAACTCGGTGGGGGAGGAAATATATAAATATACTTGTTTGTGCGTGTTCGCGTGCGGGTGCATGTGTTTGCCGGGGGGGGGGAGGTTATTCATTGAAATTATACCCCTTTAGAGACATATTATCCCTGGAATGATACCCCTTTAGTACATATAAAATACTACAAAACCCACATCTGTCGTATCGACTGGCCTCCCTAAAAGGAGCTGGTTTGTTAGACGAGGAACAGGCCCGGTTGAGAGACGGGCACTCTACCCTTGATCATATATTTGTTTTACACCGATTAGTAAAATTGCAGTGAATACACTGTAATTGAACGGGTGATTTTAAATCAAATTGATTGTTTAAAATAATAAGCATCATCGAATAATGTGGACTAACTAACTAACAAACTAACTAACTAATTAACTAACTAACTAACCAACTAACCAACTAACTAACTAACTAACTAATTAATATTGGCATAACATTGGGAAAGAAATGTAAAATGGTTGTATATTAATTAAGTATTGCTAGTACATTATTTAATATTATCTAGGGATTCCACTTTTTAAATACATGTGTTAACCAATTTGAACTTTAGAAACATCACTCAATTGAAGTGCTCATATTTGTATTAAAATAAAATTTTCAACACTACCAGTATATATGGTTCATATATGAACGTCGCTACGTTGGATGCCTCCAATGCCTTTGACAAAGTCAACAATAGCAAACTATTCACAAAACTAAGATTCAAGAACTTTATTGTCCGTTTAAAAATACATTAAAACGGCATGTTTTCTTTAAGTATACATTGCACTGCCAGTAATAAAATTGGTAAAACACATATCACGTACACACACATTACGTACACACACACACACAATAGAAACAGTTACGTTACATATGCTGGACAATTGTATCTGATCACGGCCAATCAATTTGCTGGTCATGTTGACAATACGGGCTAGTCTTGTTTTATTCTTGGTTGTAAATTAACGTACCAAGTTACGATATTGAACGAGAGAATGCGTTCTGTCAACCCTGTGTGTAACATTTCAAGAATGTGATTACGGACATCAAAACATTTCAGATGGACTGAACTAGACGTTGTAGTTGAACTGAACTGGACGTTGGAGATGGACTGAACTGGACGTCCGAGATGGACTGAACTGGATGTAGTAGTTGAACTGAACTGGACGTCAGGGTTGGACTGAACTGGACGACGTAGTTGAACTGAACTGGATGTCAGTGTTGGACTGAACTGGACGTAGTAGTTAAACTGAACTGGGCGTCGGGGTTAGACTGAACTGGACGTCCGAGATGGACTGAACTGGACGACATAGTTGAACTGAACTGGACGTCGGAGATGGACTGAACTGGACGTAGTAGTTGAACTGAAGTGGACGTCGGGGTTGGACTGAACTTGACTTCGTTGTTGAATATATTATTTTAAAACGTGTGGAAGGTAAAATAACTAAAGGGCACGAAGTAGCGTTAGTAAAACAATCCACTGAATTGGATATAATAAAGCATTAATTCTCACAGTTGACAATAAATGAATGGAACATATTATCTACTAATTGTGTAAATGCAAGCAGTGTGAATATGTATAAAGCAAAACTTACAAATATATCATAAAGGGTGGGCTACACATAAAGGGTGGGCTACACATAAAGGGTGGGCTACACATAAAGGGTGGGCTACACATAAATGAAATGGTCTGGACACTTGATACGCCGGTGGCTTCCATATCCAGTTGCCATCTAGATTGTGTTGCGTTCGGTGGCATTTTGTTAAAATCGTGTTAACTATGCAAGTTATTGCGAAGTAATATTGCATACGACACCGAGTGAATGCCGACTCTGAATCTGTCGTTGTTTGGTTTCTCTATTGGCCTCTGTAACATGTTAGAAGCAGTACATGTTTCGAAGTGTTAATAAAATTCGTCATACCATGATGGGAAAAGTGATGATGCCCTTATTATTTACTTCATATGGACGTTGAATGCGCTGTTCAATAAGTGTTAAACTGTTAGATAGGTATCGTTCCAGAGATAATGGATCTCATAAGGAGTATAATCGTAAGACAGACTCGCAGCTTTAGTTTAAACAACGGGCATTGAATGGGTGTATTCAATAAATCAGTATATTCTGACTTGATAGTACACCGTCCATTTTTGCACGGCTCTCTCTCTCTCTCTCTCTTTCATATAAGAACACCATTATATACAATGTTGTGTACAACATAGGTGACCCCTTGCAGTCATTGTCTACTCATATGTCGCTCAAAACAGCGATAACTTTGATGGTTAATTTGTAAAGACGCTTCACATGAAATGCCAGAAGAAGAAACCATTGTCTCACGATGGTGGTGATCCGTGGCAGGGAGCCGTACAGTTCTTCAGTGGTCGTGTCATTACGCCATGACACGTTTGTGGTTTTCCGCAGAATTCTTGTGTAGATGCCATCAAGTATGTGTTAGCGTCCATCCATATATTAGGATCGGTTCGATAGCAACAATGTCCTGTCAAAAGATATTTCACTGGGGCTTATTTAACTACCGTGAAGCCACACGCCAACATCAATGTTCTTAGAGAAAGTATAATGTTTCCACGTCTTTTTTGCTGATTTATTTCTCCATGTTGCTACCTACTAGTGCCCAGTTACTCCATACCTACTAGTACCCAGTTACTCCCTACCTACTAGTGCCCAGTTAATCCCTACCTACTAGTGCCCAGTTAATCCCTACCTACTAGTGCCCAGTTACTCCCTACCTACTAGTGCCCAGTTACTCCCTACCTACTAGTGCCCAGTTACTCCCTACCTACTAGTGCCCAGTTAATCCCTACTTACTAGTGCCCAGTTACTCCCTACCTACTAGTGCCCAGTTACTCCCTACCTACTAGTGCCCAGTTACTCCCTACCTACTAGTGCCCAGTTACTCCCTACCTACTAGTGCCCAGTTACTCCCTACCTACTAGTGCCCAGTTACTCCCTACCTACTAGTGCCCAGTTACTCCCTACCTACTAGTGCCCAGTTACTCCCTACCTACTAGTGCCCAGTTACTCCCTACCTACTAGTGCCCAGTTACTCCTTACACCGCTCGCCCGAGATAAAACAATGACTGGTTGAGCTCTCCGTATCAGCGCTTGAACGAGTTAGGCCACGGTAGGCCTCTGTTCCTAGATTATGTGCACTTTCGTTCCACGCTGTGTGCGAAAATAAATAACAGGATATTGGAATGATATCTAAAAAATGCTACTTGCTCGTGTTGCTGCTAAAAACGAGGTGCATATAAGTAGATTTGCATAGTCAATGAGAAACATGTTTACTTGAGCACAGTAGAACAATGTGAGAAGCAAAATGACAATGTAACATATGATAATACATATATATATATATATATATATATATATATATATATATATATATATATATATATATATATATATATATATATGTATATATATATATATATATATATATATATATATATATATATATATATATATATATATATATATATATATATATATGTGTGCACGTGCGTGCGTGCGTGCGTGTGTGTGTGTGTATTATATATATATATATATATATATATATATATATATATATATATATACACGTGTGTGCACGTGCGTGCGTGTGTGCATGCTTGTTTTTCCTTTAGTAGTTTTGGCTGAATACCATTCACTCCAGGTGATTTATTATCCTTCGTTGCCCTTATTGTCTTAGCCACCATTTCTGGAGTTACAATTAACTGCAAGGACCCATGATTTGTTCCAACCCCCTTTGTAATAGCCACAATGTTTGCCCCAGGAAAGTAAACCACTGCGACTGTTTTCTTTCGTCTTCTCTTCTTTCATCTCAGAGTAGTTCTTGCGTATTCTGTCCAGTAGTCGTTTCACATGAGAGCTTGTTGTTCATCTCCTTCTTGGCCATCAACATATCACCTTTCCCTCTTGTCTCCTGGTTATCTTGTGCTATTGTCATCTTCACCCATGTCGCCTTCGTTCCTTTCGCTCCCGTCTCTTTCCCTCCCTCTCATTCTCTCACGTCGCCTTCCTTCTTGTCCCCCCCCGTCTCAGTTCCTCCCATCTCCTTCCGCTCTGCCACCTTGCCACCTTTCATCCTCCTCCCAGGCTGAGGTGGGCTTTTCCTAGCATATCTCTCACCGCTTCCAACCAATGTATCATCCACTGTCCCCCCCCCCACCTGAACCACTGGCACAACACACCTCGTCCCTTCCCAACAACGCCAAAACGAGCTGCCTCAGCCGACCCATCGCCACCTCTAGTCCCTTCATCTTCGCACATCCCTCAAAAACTAAGATTACACGCCTGAAACTGTATTCGTGACCTATGACCAACCCATTCACGACAATGCCGATGCCTATATGCTGAACGAGCAATATAATATCGCCGAAGGAAATGTATCAAAGATTTTGCATTTAGCAAACCTATTTCTAGTTTCTTCTTACTAAAACGTGTCAAGACTAAGATTTAGAGAAACAGTAACCTTACACTATATTTGTATAATTACCCGAAATCTAAGTGGCCATTGTGTGGTCGAAGTTTCCCCAGGCAGCGTCCTTCTTAGCTATGAACAAACGACAGTTATTTCGGTCGCTCTATACGCAACATAACGCCAGACGACGCATCGTGTGTAGTTAGACACGCTGGCGGTAAGATAAGATAGACCCGAGCACAGTTGACCTAGCGGGCGGAGGTGTTTGGTACTGGCGGCGGACAGCGTGCGTGGAATATAAGGCAGTTGGGAGATAATAACACGGCGTTGTCTCCCATCGACACAACGGCAGAGGCGGACTTATTATAACGGAATTACTACATCTTGAGTTATTCGCGCAAGTGCGCAATTTGTCGACGTTGTTGGGTGGCGGTGGGCCCAGAACGGCTATTGATCACGACGTCAAGTAGTACGTGTATATGCCGACGACCGTGCCACCAAAATTGCGCATGAAATATTACCGGTTTTTAATGACTGCCTCTTGCATAGTCGGCCTCGGAGTGACCACGTGCACGACAGGTTGGATGACGGAGTGGACGCAATCACGCGACTGCTGACCACCGTCCACCACGTGCTCCACTCACGACGGCGCGCTGTGACGTGTGTTCATAAGCGTTCATAGTGTTCATAACAGACGTTGCCATTTAAGAACCGTTCTCATTAGGCCTGTAGGTGACGCGTGTAGCAGCCGTGAGCAGGCTCGGACCAGACGGCTTTGTGCAGTGCAAATAATAATTACGCAGCAGGAACTCTGAAGATACAAAGAGCGGCGCCTCAGACACATCGACCAACATTTGCACTTCTCACTTTGTTGTCACATCTTTTTGGCTTTGTTGACGATCACAGACGCTTTCGAGACTGCCTTGACCTGCAAGATTCACATTGCCTTCTACAGGAGCATTGCCTTCTACAGGAACGTTGCCTCGTAGCTTCCGTCCACATGCGCGGCGGGCCGACAGCAGTCGTGGTTGACTAGTGGCGTGACAACAACAATGATGGTTGACTAGTGGCGTGGCGACAACAGTGGTGGTTGATTAGTGGCGTGACGACAACAGTGGTTGTTGATTAGTGGCGGGACAACATCAGACATAGTCAACTGATGGTGGGAAGACAACAGTCGTGGTTGACTAGTGACGGGACAACAACAGTCGTGGTTGACTAGTGAAGGAACAACAACAGTCGTGGTTGATTAGTGACGGGACAACAACAGTCGTGGTTGATTAGTGACGGGACAACAACAGTCGTGGTTGACTGGTGGTGGGACAACAACAGTCGTGGTTGATTAGTGACGGGACAACAACAGTCGTGGTTGACTAGTGACGGGACAACAACAGTCGTGGTTGACTAGTGAAGGAACAACAACAGTCGTGGTTGACTAGTGACGGGACAACAACAGTCGTGGTTGACTGGTGGTGGGACGGCAACAATCGTGGTAGACTTAGCACAAGCAGGATGCGTGAATGGATGTTACGTACAACATCGGCAGCCTATTAAAATGGGTTTTGTTGTCGAACACCGTTAAGAGAAACCGCCAGGTGTGCCTCTTCAACTCCGTGTGCGTGATTGACCGACACTCCCCGGACAGCACCGGATCGCCGTTACACGTGGCTTCACTCCGCCGCTTGACGGAGGCGCTGGAGCGAGAGGCTATGTTTGAGGACGAGTTTGACGAGTACCGAGCACGGGCCGACAGCGGCGGCTTCCTCCTACACCACTGGAACCATCGCCAGCGACACAGCAAGGACAGTCCCCGCTGCGCGCCCGGGTCCACAGGCGACTTCCGCGACGAGGACAACGTCATGACATCGGAGCAGCCGTCTTCACCGCCCGTCACAGACACACCTCCCATTAACATCCCAGCCAACTCCAACATCCACAATTTCGGCCCCCGGTTCCACAGTTTGAGCTACCCTGGGGAGAGCTACGAGAACATGGCAGACGATCTCTGGGACGTTTCTATGGAGATGCGGCGCCGGGTGTCTACCCTGCCGGAGACGACCTTTATGAAGATGTCTCGCGGGAAGACGCCGCTACTCGGTAACCTCCGTCGTTGTTCGGTCAACGAGACCTCGAACGGGGTTCTCCGAAGGATTCGGAGCTTTAAGATCACGCCGAAGGGGCTGGTCGTGAATACATCGGACGGTAGTGAGCGAGACAGCGCCGGACTAAGCCGCCATGTGAGCAGTAGGAGCGGCAGCACTGAATGTAGTTCTCCATCAGTCGCCAGTCGGTCGTCTTACACAATTCTGCTGACCGGGGCAAAGGGAGTTGGCAAAACGCACATTCTCAGACAGTTCCTGTTGCCAGTGACTCACATGGATGCCGCATGTAGCTTCGGTAAGCAAGAACATTGTCCTTGTTATGTGACTGTCACCGTGTTTGTTTTCGACGTACTGCGTCTCATATGCCCTCTAAATGACATCTTTGTTTTTTATTTCATTCAAATGCAAATGTAATGACATTTTCCGTATCACATATAAATGCAAAATTGTGTCTGTCGAATAGTGGAAATATGGAGAAAGGTGTTTAACAGCTGCCTCCTGGTTAGTTGATGTTCACTTATGTTGCGTGTGAATAGTCTAAATAGTAGTAAATACATAAATAGTAATAAATACGTGCTGCGTGCACTCTTGCAAATTCTCTCTTGCAAAGTTGGTCAGTTGAATCACCCCAACATACACGCCCCTACATCATTTGGGAGATAGATTTGTGGTGAAAAACTGGTTCGATCCATGATGGACAAGCCATCCAGACCTCCAGCAGCGACTGGGAAGCAATATGTGTTAAGAACAAATGCACAGAGATGCTCATGTGCTGCTGCTGGCGTAAACTGTGTGGTCGCCTGCAAGCGTTCAGCGAAATCAGACACATGTGCTCGTGTCCTTGATTCTGAAAGTGACGATGACGAGTAGAGCTATGTAGTATCAATAAATTGCAAATAGAGTAGGGGATCAATACCTTTAATACCAATACTGTGCTATTTGGGAGAAATGGATCTTTTTATTAATTGTACCAAAATACTCCCACTCTAATGAAATGGTAAATCGAATTTTTTTAAGTTCCTTTCTACATATAATATTATAACTATTAGTACTAATTTAATAAAAATTTGAATTTCTTTGTCGGCCATCTGGAAATTCAAAATGTCTGACTTAATTCGAGTTATCCACATTATACTCTTCTATGCACAATACAATAAGTTTTAAAATATATTGCTGCTTATTTTGGTCCAAAAGGTAGGAAAAAATTGTATTTTAGAGATTTTAGTGTTTTCACATGTCTATATAATCATACAAATGACCAGCCGTATTTATTCGGCTGTTTTGGGTTGTCGCGTTGCCAACCCTATAATTACAGTTGTATATAATATATGGGCATAAATTTGGTATTAAACTGTAGCTAATAAACATCTCTTTCACATGAATATAGGTCACAATTATAATATTACCACAACAATATTTTTAACAGCTTATATAAAATTATATTATGATTTGTGTGACTCATTTTTGGAGTGTCGGTACAACAATAGGATCATTACCATTATAAAGTTCTTATGTCACAAGTACTCAATATATACTGATACACCACATGTAGACATATGCAGTGGGTGTTTATCTTTCATTTAGTAGTCCACTTGTCTACATATATTATATACAGAAATTTCCATGGAGTAACATGTGCAATAGTCAATACGTTCCCTGACGCAAGTCGCGGAAATTGCCAATTTAGGGTACTCTTCTTCAAATAAAATGTTCGGAGGTTTCGTAAGAGATATGGTGGAGCAGGCCCTGTGATTATTCATCTAGTTGCACCAATCTAACAATTCCCCAAAACTGGCTCTGGATCCCCGTCTATTCATCAACACTAAATTGCTAACTTGCACAAACGAGCTATGATGTCGTAGTTGATGTAATAGTTGATGTAGTAGCTGATGTAGTAGCTGATGTCGTAGTTGATGTAGTGGCTGATTCTAGGTTGGATTGTTTTGGTGAAGTGAGGTTGAAACGAGAAGACAGAAAACAAATGAGCTATGATGTCGTAGTTGATGTAACAGCTCATTCTAGGTTGGATTGTTTTGGTGAAGTGAGGTTGAAACGAGAAGACAGAAAACAAATGAGCTATGATGTCGTAGTTGATGTAACAGCTCATTCTAGGTTCGATTGTTTGGGCGAAATGAGGTTGAAACGAGAAGACAGAAAAAATCGAAATGAGTCATTCATAGCGCATTGGCCTACTGTCCAACAATGAAATGAAATTAATCATTCAAATGAGTCATAGGGCATTCTGTCCAAATATGACTTATAACGTACTTAATTCGTCGTGATTATTTATTATTTAGATTTTGCAGACTCGAAGAGAACGCATCACTCCCACGATTAACTATTCCGTCGTTGTCGTTAACCACGTATGTTCAGGAACGCAATATTGGCAAAATAGGTTTTGTTGGCGATACTATTTTGCACACATATTCAACCAATTCAATTAAGACCTTCCTGCAAAATTATGAATGCTTTTTATTAAGTTACTGGGGAAATTGCTTGGAAATGAAAACTTGTTTATATATCGTCATTATGTTTACATGTTTATTGATTTATGTTCAAATAGTTGCCCCATAAACACCCATGAATATGTGCTTTTAACAGCACGGTTTTACAACAACTCTAAGGTGGAATTATATAGGAATGTTATAGGATCCAAACCAATCGCTTCATTGTTTAATCAATAACTGCGCCTATTATGACCAATAATATATATATATATATATATATATATATATATATATATATATATATATATATATACACACACACACACACACACACACACACACACACACACACACACACACACACACACACACACACACACACACACACACACTATCATTAAGCCCAAGTATAGTCATTCGATGCCACATATATAGCTGCGTTTTGTTTCATAATGGTACATTATATATTTAAAAAATAACCAATTATTACTTGTTAGGTTCAATATGAAGTAGACCCAGAATTTCACTTTTGACATAGAAGTTACTGCGTGAAAGACAGGTCCAAACAATCTACCGTTGCATGTCCGTCCTCCGTGAGAGAATTTTCCTTAATTGGAAAAAAATTCCATAAACCATCCCAGAAATATCCCCGGTTGATTGCGCACGCCCGAGCCGCCCCCCTTCCTAACCCCGAGGACGGCCTGCGTTGTACGTATGGTGGGGTGGCTGCGCGATGAGTCTGCATGATCCACGGCTTTGTGTGTTTGCGTAGTCACGGGACATTGCATCAACCGTGCTTAAATAGTGTTAGAGAAGGCTTTGAAATTTAATGCAACACGGTCAACGTACATTGGGACGACTATTAACATTAAAAATAGTGCCCGTCGTAGCATACGAACGCGGACATGCACGGTCAGACCCTGTCGATTCAATACGTCGAAGAGATTATAGCTGCCGGTATTGGCACACATGACCGTTGAGGAAGAAATCCATCATTACGAGTAAATGATTAGATTACCGACACACGGTGACGCACTGCATACATTCGTTTCAGTCCATTATCAGCCATTTAGCATTAGGCCCACCTCGTCAGGTCATATATGAATATGTGTCAGTGTATGCATAAACCTTAACACGGGTGTATTTGAGAGCACGACTAAATGTCGATACAGTTAAACTCAATAGACATCAAACGTGATCTAACAAATCTGAAAACGCCGTGACTTTCAAACACATCCATTGTATGCGGTTCTTATAAGCACGGAGTTTACCACATGTATACGTTAACATGGTGGGTACAAGATAGCAACATCCGTCAATGCACCAATGCGACAGCTTATTACCTGAAACCAAGGAACTCTTTCACATATTATGATGTTGTTACATTTTCCTTTTTCGAGAAAGCTGATATGCAGTTCATATTCATGGCGCAGTTGTTGCACTATAATTATGGTTGTGGCATTTAGTACTAATAAGTCATAATTGACCTAGACTGGGTTTCTAAATATCTGGTATTCCAATGACATTTACATGTGTTCTTGGTCAGTAGTTGTGCGGTGTCGTGCGTCATTCAGCTTGCACAACCATTCCGTGTATATTGCTGAAAGCCGTGAACTGTCTCAACAGTTATAATATCGTGTTTACATTTTCTAGAATCTGACGGCATTGAAAGGTCTTTCGTGTATATTTCACATGCCTATAAACCCCTGAAATATTTCCTCCCAGAAACTGCGATATGCATATTAAAGCGACGTATTATATACTTTTATTTTACTTGCACTTTATTTATATATCGCAACAAGTACGTTCTGTAAATATAGTGAACTCCGTTTAACAGAATTACTTTTGGGGCAGATCAGTTTGATTGTATAAAGCGGCTCGAGCACAGCGGGAATATGGAATAGGGAATATGGAATAGGGAATATGGAATAGGGAAATAAGTATACAACTCAAAGTGCTATTCATCCGGAATATTGCTAAGTATTTCAAATACAGTTTGACAAAAAAAGGTAAGTCTACCTTTAAAAATGCTATTGAAACTTCGCATTTCAATTCATAACAGCCCTTCTATAGTGAGGTGTGGACCATTTGTTGGGTGAAAAGAAAATATTTCTAAAGTAAACCTTATACAGCGTATTTTGAAGAATACAACTGAATTATTGGATTGTCTTATTCTGTTCCATAAAATTATTGGATTGTCTTATTCTGTTCCATGAAATTATTGGATTGTCTTATTCTGTTCCATAAAATAACCAATACGACCGACTGGTCGCCAGGAGGCATTTGCCTTTGTGAATGCGGTTGTCCAGGAACCTTGGCCTAAACAGGATGTAGGTCGCCTGGCGTGGCCTTCGTAATATATAGTACCCGGAATAACCGGCGGCGTCTCTGGTGCATAATATAACACTAATATAAAGGTGAAATCTGGTGACATTTTCGGCGGAAGTACAACACGTAAATCACGCTAATGTTGTGCCGTACGCTGAAACAATTGCGTATCAACGCCAACACACTCTCAATCGCGTTCGAAGTTATTCAACCGTCAAACCAACCAATGTGTTCCCTTCCGATGGTAGGGTTGTGCTTTCTCTTTAATATCAGTTAGCCGTATTGTTGGTAAGATGTATTCTTTGCTGAAACACTTCCGTCGACAATCGATCCCGCGGTGCATTGCGTTTACACACGCCCGCCGCATAATGATAAAAATATGATATTCTGAGTAACGACTATTGCGTTTTGTTTGCTTGTCCCGGAGATACATTTTATATTGTTTGTAAAATCCGTTTGATATATTTTCTATAATGACTTGTTTTGCTGCACAACACAGCATGAAGTATCTTGATTACGCCACTGGGGTGACCTCCCGACCCCCTTCTATTAACGCGTGGGTTAATAATAGACACAACAGCGGTCCTGGTCAACTTGAACGTAGCCAAGGCTGGGTGCTGGTCAACTTGAACGTAGCCAAGGCTGGGTGCTTGGTCAACTTGAACGTAGACAAAACTGGGTGCTGGTCAACTTGTACGTAGGCAAGGCTAGGTGCTGGTCAACTTGAATGTACGCAAGGCTAGGTGCTGGTCAACTTGAATGTACGCAAGGCTGGGTGCTGGTCAACTTGAATGTACGCAAGGCTAGGTGCTGGTAAACTTGAATGTACGCAAGGCTAGGTGCTGGTCAACTTGAATGTACGCAAGGCTAGGTGCTGGTCAACTTGAATGTACGCAAGGCTGGGTGCTGGTCAACTTGAATGTACGCAAGGCTGGGTGCTGGTCAACTTGAATGTACGCAAGGCTGGATGCTGGTCAACTTGAATGTACGCAAGGCTGGGTGCTGGTCAACTTGAATGTACGCAAGGCTAGGTGCTGGTCAACTTGAATGTACGCAAGGCTAGGTGTTGGTCAACTTGAATGTACGCAAGGCTAGGTGCTGGTCAACTTGAATGTACGCAAGGCTAGGTGCTGATCAACTTGAATGTACGCAAGGCTGGGTGCTGGTCAACTTGAATGTACGCAAGGCTAGGTGCTGGTCAACTTGAATGTACGCAAGGCTAGGTGCTGGTCAACTTGAATGTACGCAAGGCTGGGTGCTGGTCAACTTGAATGTACCCAAGGCTGGGTGCTGGTCAACTTGAATGTACGCAAGGCTGGGTGCTGGTCAACTTGAATGTACCCAAGGCTGGGTGCTGGTCAACTTGAATGTACGCAAGGCTAGGTGCTGGTCAACTTGAATGTACGCAAGGCTGGGTGCTGGTCAACTTGAATGTACGCAAGGCTGGGTCCTGGTCAACTTGAATGTACGCAAGGCTAGGTGCTGGTCAGCTTGAATGTACGCAAGGCTGGGTGCTGGTCAACTTGAATGTACGCAAGGCTGGGTGCTGGTCAACTTGAATGTACCCAAGGCTGGGTGCTGGTCAACTTGAATGTACGCAAGGCTGGGTGCTGGTCAACTTGAATGTACCCAAGGCTGGGTGCTGGTCAACTTGAATGTACCCAAGGCTGGGTGCTGGTCAACTTGAATGTACGCAAGGCTGGGTGCTGGTCAACTTGAATGTACCCAAGGCTGGGTGCTGGTCAACTTGAATGTACGCAAGGCTGGGTGCTGGTCAACTTGAATGTACGCAAGGCTAGGTGCTGGTCAACTTGAATGTACGCAAGGCTGGGTGCTGGTCAACTTGAACGTAGGCAAGGCTGGGTGCTGGTCAACTTGAACGTAGGCAAAGCTTGACGCAGGCAAAATTGAACGTAGGGAAGGCTGGATGCTGGTTAACTTCAATGTATATAAGGCTGGGTGCTTGATCAACTTGAACGTAGGCAAGGCTAGGTGCCGGTCAAGTTGAACGTACGCAAGGCTAGGTGCTGGTCAACTTGAACGTAGGCAAGGCTGGGTGCTGGTTAACTTGAACGTAGGCAAAGCTTGACGCAAGCAAAATTGAACGTAGGGAAGGCTGGATGCTGGTTAACTTCAATGTATATAAGGCTGGGTGCTTGATCAACTTGAACGTAGGCAAGGCTAGGTGCCGGTCAAGTTGAACGTACGCAAGGCTAGGTGCTGGTCAACTTGAACGTAAGCAAGTTTGGGTGCTGGCCAACGTGAACATAAGCAAGAGTGGGTGCTGGTCAACTTGAACGCAGGAAAGGCTGAGTTCTGGTCGACTTGAACGCAGGCAAGGCTGGGTGCTGGTCAACTTGAACGTTGGCAACACTGGGTGCTTGGTAAATTGGAACGTATGCAAGGTTGGGTGCTGGCCACCGTGAACGTAGGCAAGGTTGGGTGCTGGCCACCGTGAACGTAGGCAAGGTTGGGTGCTGACCACGGTGAACGTAGGCAAGGTTGGGTGCTGGCCACCGTGAACGTAGGCAAGGTTGGGTGCTGGCCACCGTGAACGTAGGCAAGGTTGGGTGCTGACCACGGTGAACGTAGGCAAGGTTGGGTGCTGGCCACCGTGAACGTAGGCAAGGCTGGGTGCTGGCCACCGTGAACGTAGGCAAGGTTGGGTGCTGGCCACCGTGAACGTAGACAAGGTTGGGTGCTGGCCACCGTGAACGTAGGCAAGGTTGGGTGCTGGCCACCGTGAACGTAGGCAAGGTTGGGTGCTGGCCACCGTGAACGTAGACAAGGTTGGGTGCTGGCCACCGTGAACGTAGACAAGGTTGGGTGCCGGCCACCGTGAACGTAGATAAGGTTGGATGCTGGCCACCGTGAACGTAGACAAGGTTGGGTGCTGGCCACCGTGAACGTAGGCAAGGTTGGGTGCTGGCCACTGTGAACGTAGGAAAGGTTGGGTGCTGGCCACTGTGAACGTAGGCAAGGTTGGGTGCTGGCCACCGTGAACGTAGACAAGGTTGGGTGCTGGCCACTGTGAACGTAGGAAAGGTTGGGTGCTGACCACGGTGAACGTAGGCAAGGTTGGGTGCTGGCCACTGTGAACGTAGGCAAGGTTGGGTGCTGGCCACCGTGAACGTAGGCAAGGTTGGGTGCTGGCCACTGTGAACGTAGGAAAGGTTGAGTGCTGGCCACCGTGAACGTAGGCAAGGCTGGGTGCTGGCCACCGTGAACGTAGGCAAGGCAAGGCCTGGTTTGAGTTTTCTCTGTTAGTTCCTCCTGAGCATCTAGTTTAAATAATTTATGGTACCTGTGCCCTCGTCGACAACCCTGACAAACTCACACCCACGAAATATAGCACCCTTCCCTGTTAGATGAATTCATCTCTCATGAAAAAGTCATCTCTTCCCACAAAGTTTAACCACCTGTCTACGAAGCCTACTGCCTCCTCTATACATACCGTCTGTACTTGTGTGTTGATCGCCATCCTCCTACAGTTCCCATATTCCTCACCCCTGCCTCCCATTATTGGTAATATCCCCGACAATACAATCTGTCCAACTCGTGCCTCTTTAAGTGTCTTGATCAACCTCCTGTACTTACCAACGATAGCTGACGTTTTCTCCTTTTCGGCATTGTTCGTTCCCACATGCACAAGAACAGCACCTCCCGTGCCACCACCCATGACTTGTCCTGCCTTCTCTGCTATATCCTCTATTTTTGCCCCTTTTACTGTTATGTAATCTCCTCTGTTTACAATGTTATCCACTTTCCTAATGATAGAATCCCCCATAAATACCCGGGCTTTCTTCGCCTTCCCTGTGATACTACATCAGCAAAGCTCCTTTCCTATCACACACTACTAGTATGCCCCCTATCTCTTCTATCATCAACCTTTACTGTCTTACCACCTGGCAATCCCTCTCCAGTCACCTTCCTTTTGTTGCACATTTTGCTGCGAAATATCCTACGCACACAATCCATTTTGCGCAAGGGAGGATTATTGCATGTAATTTTGGACAAACAACTACACGCGCTAGCATCTTATAACAAAGTAATATCCGTTGTGGTGAAACTCGATGACACCCGCCATATCCGACTGTTTACGAACGACAATGACTTGTTTACTCGCTTGTCGTGGATATTATTGAACAGCATGAGCGGGTACATTCTAATGACAACATAGAACAAACAGTTAAGTAAACATATGAAAGCCAAACGTATAGAAGTTAATCCGGTGATGAGTGAGTATCGGCGGGCAACGTGATGCGACGCGAGACCAAACACCGAGGTATGTTGGCTTAGTTGAAGCAACCGACATATTTGGTGAGTCTACGTCAATTGCATACATTGCTGGTCAACAGAAAATATACGGATCGACAGAGACGAATGTGATAATTGTTAATGTTAGTAGATACATCCGTAATTGCCCAGATAATCGAAATCAGCCACATTGCCTTTAGTTTGTCAGTCGTTTGCCATATCGACGACGCTTTAATTGCACCCGTGCCAAATTTCATTTGACGAGTAATTGTTTTACATCGCACGGTGACCATGTCAGATATCTAACGGTTGCCGAGTGTTGCTTGTTGCTTGTTAGTTTGTGTTTACCACTAGTGTGAGCGTTTGACCAATCACTGACGTGGCGCGTTTTTATTGTTACTTCGGAACATATATATATATATATATATATATATATATATATATATATATATATATATATATATATATATATATATATATATATATATATATATATATATATATATATATATATACATATATAAATATATACATATATACATATATACATATATATATATATATATATATATATATATATATATATATATATATATATATATATATATATATATATATATATATATATATATATATATATATATATACATATATATATATATATATATATATATATATATATATATATATATATATATATATATACATATATATATATATATATACATATATATATATATATACATATATATATATATATATATATATATATATATATATTATTTTTCATATTGGATGTGTTATGCTTTGAACGCTAGTTCTTATCTTAGTAAATACAAAATACTTTGACCGAAATGTTATACTTACACACAGTTTGAGTTGGATTTTGCGCCTATTCGAACTAAACTATACAAGACCAATCTATATTTTATATATATATATATATATATATATATATATATATATATATATATATATATATATATATATATATATATATATATATATATATATATATATACACATTGCAACATTGCACCAAACCACCACGAGTCCCGATCAAAAATAAACAAATTCTATCTCTTTGCAACGTCGCCATAAAGAGAAATATTAAAATTCCACACGCGCATGAGTCGGATCTCCGAAGTGTCTCCTGTCGTTTTCTCAGCTGTATGTCGATTGTCAAGTAAGAAACAATGATATTGCGGAGATATTCTCGCAAGAGAACCAAGCATGTCCACCTTCGCTGTCACTTGACGGGAAACTATGCATTGGAATGAATGAATGAATGAATGAATGAATGCCGACATCAATGGAAAAAGCTGTGCCGATTCAACCAAGCAATTGTCCGACGATTCCGCTGAGGTTGTTATTATTTATGTTATTATTTATGTTATTATTTATGGTGCTGTAAAAGGAGATGAATATACGGACTTCAACAACAATCGGGCAGTACCGAGCAAAGAATTTGCTGCATACGGTGTCAGTGCAACAATACCCAACGTTTGGACATTGTCTGGCCTGTCTACCAGTCAGGATGGCTCAAAGAACAGTCACGGCAAAGGGATGTGAGCTCACCGTCGTGTGGAGCTCACATCGCCTCTACCTGAAAATAGTTTAACTTATTTCGGTGCATTCTTGGGCCAAGTTGTGGGTCGTCTGCAGCAACACACAAGTGTAGCTGCAAGAACGTCATGATTTGCACTATGATATTATTGTTCTTGCTGTCGTCACCATCGTCGCCATCACCCTGTTAATATGAGTAATGGAGTCATTGTTCATTTGGAACTGAAAAAAAAACCTGATCGATCGAGATGTCATGCTCGCTGGAACCAAGAAAGGGTAAAGACCTTCCGTTTTTCCACGTGTCTGCCGGATGTCACATGTCAGTTTCTTTTTAAAAATAACAACAAGAAAATTGCATGTAACACTTGGAATGCCTGTCCAGAACTACTGATACATAAGTCACCATGTCAGACGCACTGTCATGTCAAGAAGTGAAGGCCAACCATCGCGAAATTAACACATTTTCAGGTTGTATATCAATCCTGATATCACATGAACGTTAATGAAACTCGAAGGCAACTGTTCACCCAAAATAGGAAACAAATCAAGCACATTCCATCACCACGCGCTGCACTACTGGACCGCACAAAGCGTGCGGCTTGTCAGGGGGTCACCATTGGGGACTACAAACATGATTGTTTTTGACGAGGGCCTGTTTAATAATGACATACGAATGTTGGGGAAGGTCAGAAGTAATATATTTGAAATATATTTACTCAGAAAACCTATATTTTAACTAAATTAAGTTTAACATCAGTTGAATGTTAATTATTAGAACCGTTAATTAGAGGCTATATGGTAGATTATTTCTTTGTCAACATGACTTAATAAATTTAACATAAAATTTTATCATTTAATGATCTCTTATTTGTTTTAGAAGAAATCACCAAAGTTGGTAGATGAAGGGTCAAAAGTAGATATTGTCTACGATGTCCATAGGGGGGTGTGGATAAAGAGAGGGAGACCATTGAAGTAATGGTGCCTTGCTTGTTTTAGATGACGAGCAGGACACGTCTGTGACGATCCTGCTGGACGGAGAGGAATCGACGCTGCAGTTCCTGGACCTGTGTGACCGGTCGGCGGAACAAGTAGGTCACTAACGGATGGACGGTGACTAAACACGTGCAACATATGCACACATATACATACATACATACATGCACACATGCATACAAACATTCACACTTACATACGTACATACGTACATACATACATACATACATACATACACACATACACACATATACACATACATACGTACACACATATATACATACATACTTATATAATGCATGTATTCAACGCATGAATGCATATATGTATGCATGCATGCATACATACGTACACACATACATACATACATACTTACATACATACATACATACATACATACATACATACATACATACATACATACATACATACATACATACATACATAAATACATACATACATACATAGCACATCAAACCATTTTAGTTGGCCGATGCTGTAAGTAATAATGACTGTTAGCGTCTATGATTTACAGACTGACGACGCTGTGGCTGGCGACCAAATCGACGCTTACGTTGTCGTGTATTCGGTCGAGGATCGGATGTCGTTCGCGACGGCAGTGTACCGCCTGCGGGAGATCCGGGTCGAGGAGGATCGTCACGTCGCTGTCATCCTCGTCGCAAACAAAACGGACTTGGTGAGACGGCGCGTCGTTCCCGAGACCGGTGAGTGCAACAAATGGCGGGAAAGATAGTGAAACAAATGGCGGGAAAGCTAGTGTAACAAATGTCTGGAAAGAGAATGTGGCAAAACGCGGTAAAATACATTGCAACAAAAAGCGGAGAAAGCCAATGCAACCTATGACGGTGAAAGCCAATGTAACCAATGACGGTGAAAGTCAGTGTAACCTATGACGGTGAAAGCCAATGTAACCAATGACGGAGAAAGCCAATGTAACCAATGACGGAGAAAGCCAATGTAACCAATGACGGTGAAAGCCAATGTAACCAATGACGGTGAAAGCCAATTTAACCAATGACGGAGAAAGCCAATGTAACCAATGACGGTGATAGCCAATGTAACCAATGACGGAGAAAGCCAATGTAACCAATGACGGTGAAAGCCAATGTAACCAATGACGGTGAAAGCCAATTTAACCAATGACGGAGAAAGCCAATTTAACCAATGACGGAGAAAGCCAATGTAACCAATGACGGAGAAAGCCAATGTAACCAATGACGGTGAAAGCCAATTTAACCAATGACGGAGAAAGCCAATGTAACCAATGACGGTGAAAGCCAATGTAACCAATGACGGTGAAAGCCAATTTAACCAATGACGGAGAAAGCCAATGTAACCAATGACGGAGAAAGCCAATGTAACCAACGACGGTGAAAGCCAATTTAACCAATGACGGAGAAAGCCAATGTAACCAATGACGGTGAAAGCCAATGTAACCAATGACGGTGAAAGCCAATTTAACCAATGACGGTGAAAGCCAATGTAACCAATGATGGTGAAAGCCAATGTAACCAACGACGGTGAAAGCCAATTTAACCAATGACGGAGAAAGCCAATGTAACCAATGACGGTGAAAGCCAATGTAACCAATGACGGTGAAAGCCAATTTAACCAATGACGGAGCAAGCCAATGTAACCAATGACGGTGAAAGCCAATGTAACCAATGACGGTGAAAGCCAATTTAACCAATGACGGAGAAAGCCAATGTAACCAATGACGGTGAAAGCCAATGTAACCAATGACGGTGAAAGCCAATGTAACCAATGACGGTGAAAGCCAATGTAACCAATGACGGTGAAAGCCAATGTAACCAATGTTGGTGAAAGCCAGTGAAACAAATGGCGGCGATATTATACTTTTATATAAAAATGGAAACGATGCTATTAGGCGGACGTCGGTTACTGGTCGGGGTTGGAGCTGTGCTGATTAATTTCCGTTGTTGCTCCAGTGCATAGAACCAAATATTTCACAACTGTTGCTAAATATAAAGAATTCCCTGCGGGGAACAACGAACGGGATATATGATAATGATGAAGCCTCTCTCGGTGGCTCCACACTCACACAACTTGTGCCCGCCGTTATGATAACGCCTATTAGCCACGTAGATTAGCTGCAGCATGTATTCGGCTGTAAAGACTTAAATCATATAGCTAGACACCTAAGTCAAATATGTGTATTCAGAAATAGAATGTAGGGAAAAGGAGGGTCAAGTGGGCCCCTCGGCCAAAGTGGGCTCCGGCCATCATGGATATGCTGATATGCACTGCAACAAAACAACAGTAGTATGGTTTAAATTCGCAAGAGTACACTAACCAAAGGTTAGGCGCGAATCCAAAACGGCAAGTCACACATTTGTGTTTTTGGCACTTTTCTTAAAATATTTGGCGTCTTACAAACTCCATATTTTCACAAATGACGCGGGTATTTAACCACAAACGTGGTATGTATAAAGGAATTCTACAAAATGGACCCCTGGACGAACATTAATTACAGTTTGATAATGTGAATATGTATTATTTAGATCTACTGTTTAAATCACAAAATAGTATCAATTTATTAGTTAATAATTACAGCACGTTAACCTAATCAACCCCGTAATTACACCACGTTAACCTAATCAACCCCGCAATTACAGCACGTTAACCTAATCAACCCCGTAATTATTAGATTATTCAGATGTTTATACTGTGCGGAGATAACGGTGAACAATGGGGCTTGTGAAGGGTGCAATGTGGCGGGTGTGGCCAGTGGGGCACATCAGGAGCGAGGTTCGTTTACATACGAGATTGACTGACATGGGATATATTTGTGTGGGGCCCACTTTGGCCTCCAATTTTTATTGAGAAATAGGTATCATTTTAAAACACGTTTGATTTATAGTATTTATTAAGATATAGTATCATGGTTATGCATACACGTAGTCAATATAGTGACATATAACATAGAATAACTATTTTTTTTAAATAATGCCAAATGTAGGTCAATCCATTCTTAAGGGATCCGCTTTATTCTCACTTTCCATAGATCATAAAACAAGAATAACTTAAATCTTGCGTGATTTTCCATGTAATATTATGAATTTTGCCATTTATATATAGAGAGAATAATTGCCCGATTTTATATTAACTATATATCGTGGTTAACGTATTAACTATATATATATATATCGTGGTTAACGTATTAACTATATATCGTAGTTAACGTATTTTTCTATCAATTAATTAATTCATTAATCTTATTCAATTTCTTGTTCCGTCAACAAAAACAGTAGACATAGTTTTTTGCTAAACTCCGCAGCTTTTATTTTTCATAACACATTCTAATCATTGCAAAATAGTTCATCTTGTTATATTTGTTAACTAATCTTGTTCTATTAATGAATTAATTACTTTCTTTTTCACCTACAAAAATAGATCGCTGAGCTCCCCAGCTTTTGACATATTACACACTATGATCACTGCAAAATAGTTATATTATTTAATTTATTTCTTTATTGTTCCGTCTACAACATAGGTGTACACAGTTTGACTGCCGAGCTTCTCAACTTCCATATTTCACAATATTGTCACATCAAAATAATATAAAATTTTATAATTACTTAACTTCTCTCAACATATAATATTAATATATTTCTTATATAGATCCCCATCCAAATAATTGTTCTGGGGCGCTGTACAATGGTGCATATATAATATATTCATTAAATCATACATATTTAAATTTACAGCAACGTTATGCAAACTAGGTCGTATCCGGTGTGTTCTGACATATTTGAAATATGTCCAAATCTAGCAATGAACCAAATTGTATTGAGAAACATTAAGCATAACAAGATTTAACAAGATTTGCCGCCCAAGCCAAAGGCCTAGATGGCGAGTGGACAAGGCAGCCATTGGCTTATCGAGAGTCCCATCAGTGTTCGTCTATGTGTAACCCGCCCTCCTGAGATATGTGTCTAACTTGTTCTTAAAAATGTTCACGTTGCTAGCGATTATACAATCCGTAGATAATGTGTTCCATTCATTTACTGTCCTCTGTGAGAATGAGTACTTCCTGATATCCAATCTACACTGATTCTTTACTAACTTTACCTCATGTCCTGTAGTTCTGCTATCTTTCTTGAAAGACAAAAACATATTTCTATAAATATTTTCATACCCATTCAATATCTTAACAACTTCAATCTGATCTCCTCTTAACCTCCTTGTCTCTAGAGTTGTTAAACCACATTCTGTCAGGCGTTCTTTATAACTAAGGTATCTCAGTTCTGGAATAGTTTCAGTTGCTCTCCTCTGTATGCGTTCAAGTGTATCTATATCCTTCTTACAATAGGGTCTCCATGCTTGTATACAGTATTCTAAATGAGGTATATCTATTGCTTTATACAGAAGTATAGTCAGCTTTTTATCCTTGTAGGTTATGTTGCTCCAAATCAACCCAAGAATTTTATTACTTTCTGAAGCTACAATACCACACTGCTCTGAAACTTTCATATCAGCACTTATTGTAACTCCTAAGTCCTTTTCTTTTATAGTAGTACCCAGAACAGTATCTCCCATTTTACAGTTTACAAGTTCCCTTCTAGAAATCCGACCTTGTCTTGTACGTTTTGTTTACTCCTGACATATGCATAAAAACTCTTGCTGTCATTTTTATGTTACATGCTAATTTTTTTCATAGCTTCTTTTAAATTGTCTAATTTCAGTTGTAGCTGCATTAAGTGCCTCTTTGTAATTTGCATAGTCTTCATCCTTTCTGATACGCCTATAAACCCTCCACATAATGTGTTTGAATACTATTTTTCTAATAGCTTCTTTTGACAAGTGTTTCTTTCTAGACCGTTTTCCTTGTTTTTTTCAACGGAACAAATTTAACGATGATACTCTCAATTTCATATTTTAGAATATTCCAACTTTCAACTGCGGTCTTATTCATCAGCATGTTATTCCAATCTAACTTTGCTAAGTATTTTCTCATATCTTTATAGTTACCTTTGTGGAAGTTTCTCCTATACGATTTTTTATTTTTACTTTCTGAGTTTACATTGATGTGTTTGATTGTGGTCATTACATAGTCCACTAATTCTTTTTGTGATGACAAAACTATATCTAATACATTATCTCCCTTGATTGGTTCTAGCACGTGCTGAGCAAGGAAGCTATCCTGAATTAAAAATATAAATCGTTGGTCCTCACCCCCTGTACTCTCTAGAGATTTCCATTGTATATGTCCATGGTTAAAATCTCCCATTATGATACATTCCCCTTTACTAACTTCCTTTATAGCATTTTATATTTTTTGTGTTATCCTCTTCGTTTATTTTTGAACTTCGGTAAACTAATCCAATAGTTAATTTTGAATTTCCTGAAACTATTGTGCACCAAACAGCTTCATCGCAACCTGCTTCGCTTTCTAATTTTATTTCGTAAGCCTTAATAGATTCTTTAACATATAAAATAACTCCCCTCCCCTTCTTCCTATTCCATCTCTCCTAAACATTACGTTTCCTGTCAATCCATTGGCCCATGATTCGGTTATACTAATTATGTGAGGGTCAATATCTTCTACCATAATGTTTTGTTCGTTTGTCTTATTTACTATACTCCTAGCATTTAAACACACGCATCTATAACCTGCTTCAGACATATTTTCCGGACATTTTGTTATAGGTTTGTCTGTACTAGTGACCTCTTGTCCTGCTTGAGGCACCTCTAAGTACCACCCCTGCGCTTTTAGTTTAAACAATGTTTACTACCAAAAATATTCGTTATGCTACCCATGCCACTGTCTACTGCTGCTGTGAGTCCATCCGCAAATACTGATGCCCCTTTCCACTTAGATGAAGCCCATCCTTCATGTACATATCAGCCCTTCCAACTAAACTTCCCTACAAATCCACGGACTCCTCCTTCCTATTACTGCTAATATCCCTGACAGTATTACCTGCTCAACCAACGTCTGCTTTAGTGTTCTGACCAACTTCCTGTATTTGCTAGCTATGGCAGTTGTACCCTCCCTCTCGAAGGTATTTGTCCATACGTGTACTAAACCAAATCCACATTTGTCCGAACCCACGATGTTTTGTACCCTCTCAGTTATCGCCTCTATTTTGGCCACAGGCGAGCAAACCACCACGTCATCTCCCTTGTCCCAGGACTTCTCACACCCGGATTTGACGAAGTCCACCCAGTTGCTGCAACTGCTGCATATTACATGCCTGGTGGCCTTTACCTACCGTTTGCACGGCGCCATCACATAATTTAGTCTTAATTTGATTGCTACGTTAGCCTTGAATAAGCCTGTTTTGTTTTCAAAAGACCACTTTAGACTAATATACTTGCTAACTATGTCTTTTCTACTAAGCTCGCACGAGCAAAGAAAAAGCCTGCCACCTAGCGAATACGGAGAACACTGTGTAAACAAAACAACAAATTTAGTGTATATCAACTTACGCTAAAATCCTGCTGCTAATTCCGTTTTACCGAAAACATTTACTACAACTATGTCAGATATTACCTTTTGTATGTAATTTATGTAAATGTATCACTTTATTTGATATATATTTAACAATGTAAACGATAGTTTGATACACCAGTTTAATTCACGACCTGTAAACAAACTCCTTTTTATCACACGTTGAATTTGAGTCCAGGAAAAATACTGCCTTGGTTAACAAAAACAGTTTTTTAACATATGTCTATAAGAAGTTTGTGTATAAAATATGCAAAATAGTAATACATATTTTAACCAATATTCCACTTTTTCTGACCATTCACTATGCTATCTCAATTTTCGAAAGGCAAATAACCCTATTAACGCTAACTGACTTCCCCGTCGGAGTCCGGAACTAATTACGCTAAAATACTGCCTCTGACTAATAATTAACAAAAACTGTTTCCTAATATATTTCTACAGTACATTTATGTATGATATATATGCAATAGTACTACTTACTCTATTTGATATTGCACGCTTTTCTGTAAATTATGTCGTTCTTGGATGCGAAGTTCACCAGAAAGGAAGATGGCAGTGTACAGGAAGAAGACGCTCACTGACCAATACCTGAACTTTGCGTCCCACCACCCCAACATCAGAAGTTAGGAGATGTCAACACCCTTATGAACAGGTGTTAGACGATAACTTCAGAGGAGGGGGACAAGAAGGAAGAGGTGGAAGCTCTAAGAGTATGTGGCTATCCGTCCTTGCCTTGAAAATGGTGACAGATAGCAGTAAGAAGAAAAAGAACGACAACAAAAACAAATTACAGAAATTACATGAGCCAAGTAGTCATCCCATACGTAGAGGGGGTCTCAGAGAGAGTACATCGAGTACTGAAGAAGTATGGAGTAGAAACAGCCATGCGTCCCCACACTACCCTCAGGCGCCTGCTGGTACATCCCAATGACAAAGTAGAGCTAGAAGAACAGGGCGAACTGGTGTACCAAATACCATGCAAGAACTGTGGTGCTGAGTACATTGGGGAGACAGGAAGACTACTTAAAACACGACTGGAGGAACACAGAAAGGACGTAGACAACACGAAAAATAAACAAGGAGCGGAAAAAAGATTGATGTCTACAATCAATAAATCCGCCCTTACAGGCCATACGACAACTGAAAACCACATCATAGACTGGGAGGGAGTGAAAATTGTAGACAAGGAACCCAACCGAAAAATCCGGCATATCAATGAAGCCATCTGGATCAGGAAAACCAGAACACCCATCTACAGAGACGAGGGCAATTACGAACTGCCTCACGTGTACGATGACGTCATTCTGCGTCATCGGTACTGATGAAGTCGACTTGATATATTAACGAAAGCCTCTACCAGGTAAATTAAACACACTTTAGATATGTAAAATGAAAGTTCTCTGATTTGAACTTAGCTGCTATGGTATCAAAGGCATATACTTTCCTGGTTTAAGAGTAACTTAGATAATATAATACAATATGTCTAATATAACAGCGTAACTTCTAACATATGACAGTGAGGTGTGGCGTTCCACAAGGCTCCATATGAGGGCCACTGTTGTTCATACTTTATATTAATGACTTATGCAACACATCAACAAATTAACTTCTTTTTGTTTGCAGATGACACCAGTTTGTCTCTCTCAAATAAAACATTAACTACACTTATCGAAGAGGTTAATAATGAAATTAATAAAATATCACCGTGGTTCAACACCAACAAACGTTCTAACTACATGTTATTTACACCAGCAAATAAAAAGCCTAACGTCCCAATAAATGCAATACAAATCAATGGATTTGCCATCTCTCAAGTTAGCTTTACCAAATTCCTAAGGGTGTATATAGACGAACATCTCAATTGTTCTATGCATTTGAATATGCTAGCTGCTAAACTTGCGCGAAATGTTGGCATACTCCGTAACGTGAGACACTTTCTCCCGTCACATATCCTAAGAACTCGCTATTGTTGTTTAATATTATCACACTTGTAATATTGTACTTTAATATGAGCAAACACATACTTCTCAAAACTGAGTAAGATTAGGGTGTTGCAAAAGAAAGCAGTACAAATAATTAATAATTCTGATTACATTGCCCATACTGTTCCACTATTCAAAATTAATAAATTCTTGAAACTTGATGATGTAAACAATCTGTAGTTGGGGCTGATCATGTACGAGCACAGGTTTTACTCACTTCCTAATAGCATAGCAATTCTATTTAGCAGAAATTGCGATATTCATAACTACAATACTAGGAATTCCAGTGCGTACTTTATTCATGAATCACGGACCAACTTACGGAAATGTACAAATAAATACTCATGGCCCCTGTTCTGGAATTCCATACCAGCATATATAAAACATTCTACATCAATACACCAATTCAAACCCAAGCTAAAGCAGCACCTGCTTGCACATTATTGCAAATAGTCATAAACTGAAACTTTACTCATGCTGGGGCAAACACACTCATATGTAATTTTTTATTATTTATAGTTGTAATACATAATCAGTATTAAAACAATTTCATCCACACCTCTCACATCCATTTCCAAACGCCACTTTGTAATAATACTCTACTGTATCATTGCATACATATGTTGTTCACGTTGCTTATAATGTAACTGTATTGTATATATATATAAGATATTTGATACCGGCTTCAATGCTAATTGTTATGCTCATTTCAATGTATTAGCTGAATAAGGCTGCGTGAAGACATTATATTTATGAGTTTCTCTTGTTCGTTCATTTGTATATTGTTCTACTTAGTATTGCACCGTATTGTTGTATAATATACTATTTAAATGTTATTGTACTCATTATTCAGTCTGACCAATTTTCAATTATTTAATAATCTTACTAGTTATTCTTTTATATGCATTTGAATAGTAACTCAAGCTGCAACTTGTAATCAAATACATACACAGAACTATTAAAATATTCATTAATGTTAGAATATTGATATTATCTAATTCTCATATGAGCTATGACATTGTGGACAATAGTATTACATTTTATTGTTTTATTCTATCTTATGTTTTGTTGTTTAGACAACAACTGCAACTTTTGTACTATAAGAAGGTGGTTCTCGCCAAAAGCCCTCCATGATTTCCAGAGAATGTCCACAGTTACACCGTAGTTTAATAATTTTCTTTTTTTTTTACCTTATGCAATATTGTCATGACCAACTTGCTTGTGTATGTAACTGAAATAAAGTTAGTTCATTCATTCATTCAACTGAACGGATCGAGTTACATACTATACCAGTCAGTATCGCATTTGGGTCATAGCAGATAGTGCCACCAGATAGTGCGATTGGCGACGTCTATATATATAATATTACACGTTCATTCGTACTTGGGTTTTCCACAATGTATATTTATAATCTCAATTTTACTAGAGGTACGTACCGCACACATATACTACGATAACTATTTATATTATTTTAATAAAACATATGTGCCCCAAATGTGCCCAAAACAATTGTTAACTTTGAGATAACAAAAAATAAATCTTATTTTGAAAGTACATTACGTATTTTAAAACTTGTTACCTCTGTGTTGCAGACGGCAAGACTACGGCGAAGGAGTTCGACTGCAAGTACATCGAAGTGTCAGCCGCCATCGACCACAAGATCGACGAGCTCCTCGTCGGCATCCTCAAGCAGATCAGACTGATCCGGCAGGAGGGCGAGTCTCGGCGCCGCGTTCACCAGCCACCGAGGCCCGCCGCACGCGACACGAGCTGCTGCCCTCTGAATGCGAAGCACGGCGTGCTGCGTCTGCTGTGTGGAGACAGGGGAGCCAGGTCTTGCAAGAACCTGTTCGTGTTGTGATCAAGACGCGATATGGGCGGAGACAGGGGAGCCAGGTCTTGCAAGAACCTGTATGTGTTGTGATCAAGACGCGACTTGGGCGGAGACAGGGGAATCAGGTCTTGCAAGAACCTGTACGTGTTGTGATCAAGACGCGACATGGGCGGAAACAGGGGAATCAGGTCTTGCAAGAACCTGTACGTGTTGTAATCAAGACACGATATGGGCGGAGACAGGGGAGCCAGGTCTTGCAAGAACCTGTACGTGTTGTAATCAAGACACGATATGGGCGGAGACAGGGGAGCCAGGTCTTGCAAGAACCTGTAAGTGTTGTGATCAAGACACGATATGGGCGGATACGGGGAACCAGGTCTTGCAAGAACCTGTACGTGTTGTGATCAAGACACGATATGGGCGGATACGGGGAATCAGGTCTTGCAAGAACCTGTACGTGTTGTGATCAAGACACGATATAGGCGGAGACGGGGAACCAGGTCTTGCAAGAACCTGTACGTGTTGTGATCAAGACACGATATGGGCGGAGACAGGGGAGCCAGGTCTTGCAAGAACCTGTACGTGTTGTGATCAAGACGGGACATGGGCGGAGACAGGGGAGCCAGGTCTCGCAAGAACCTGTACGTGTTGTGATCAAGACGCGACATGGGCGGAGACAGGGGAGCCAGGTCTTGCAACAACCTGTTTGTGTTGTGATCAAGACGAGACATGGGCGGAGACAGGGGAGCCAGGTCTTGCAAGAACCTGTTTGTGTTGTGATCAAGACGAGACATGGGCGGAGACAGGGGAGCCAGGTCTTGCAAGAACCTGTTTGTGTTATGATCAAGACGAGACATGGGCGGAGACAGGGGAGCCAGGTCTTGCAAGAACATGTACGTGTTGTGATCAAGACGCGACATGAGCTGAGACAGGGGAGCCAGGTCTTGCAAGAACCTGTTCGTGTCGTGATCAAGACGCGACATGGGCGGAGACAGGGGAGCCAGGTCTTGCAAGAACCTGTTCGTGTCGTGATCAAGACGCGACATGGGCGGAGACAGGGGAGCCAGGTCTTGCAAGAACCTGTTTGTGTTGTGATCAAGACGGGACATGGGCGGAGACAGGGGAGTCAGGTCTTGCAAGAACCTGTATGTGTTGTGATCAGGATACGATATGGGTCTGGCGCCAAAAACAATAGTCACAGCGGCTTCAAAAGCCGAACATAGCAAACAAATTTATTCATTGTTCATAATAACTTTACGTTTAAAGGGAATAACAACAAGGCACTAGCTAAACTGCTTTTTTGGTCTGTACACAAAGTTTAGTATTGTATGTACTATATGCCAACTTAAAAAGGTAACACAAAAAATATTTATATGTAAAATTTGATGTTTAAAACGCAAAGCGCGCGTAAAATTCTAAGTTAGTGAGATGGCCGATCATGTGACTATGTGACGTCACTTGTTACATTCGTTTACACTCAGTCAGTAATTTATATGCACTGTATAATTTCACTCGCATCAGAATGGCGAGTGATGGCGATGGAAATTTTCCGGAATACAAAATAAGATGTAACGAATTCGAACCGCTTGCGGCAAGTGCTACGGCAGAATCGTCTTCGAATTCAGCTCTATCGGAGCAGTTGCCTTCGGTTTTGATCTTTTGCTTTCTGACCTATCAATTAAAACGACCACGTAAGAGCCACCAAGCTCCTCAGATATCAGATACATGTGCATATGACAGGTGGTCAATAATTACTCTTACTTCCACATAACGATAAAAATTTACAAAAATTTAAATAAACAAAAACTCGCCATCTCCTACACCTAGCTCCATATGGCGAGTTTTTGTTTGACTTTTTATCAATTGTGATCGATGCGACTCTATGTGGTCGTTTTCATGGTTATGTCAGGAAGTTACAAATCGCGTTGATAGTGTCAATGGCAGTCCGTTTACTGGACCCGCTTGCCTTCGATCCGAGCGAAGTGGTCGTCGCTCTCCGTGCTGCTCACTGCGTTCAGGTTCTGTATGGCTGTGCTTCCATGTCACATGTGACGTCACTTCGAAACTTGCCTGTAATCGCGCGGGAAACATGCATAGTTGAAGCAGTCCGGTAGGGTATTATTTGGAATTATTAATGAATTGAATTCTAATGTCATTTTCGGTGTTATAGAAAAGGAAATATACTGCAAGATGTAATATAGATTTCAAGCAACCGTTGTTTTTATTCCCTTTAAGCTGTGTACCATTCAGTGTATAAACATAATTTAAAACACATAAAATATACATATTAATTTTACATTTAAGTGTGACCGTATTGTTATGTTTGGTCAATGACACGCTAGAATCCAAGAGAAATTATACGTTTAAGTAAATGTGTATGAACGCTTTCTTCAAAATTCATCGTGATGCGTTCGTTCTCGTGCACGGTGTTGGTGTTGGTGTTGGTGTTGATGCTGGTGTTGGTGTTGGTGAGATTATTCGTAACGTTACAAAGTAAGTTAAACAAGGAAATAATCAAAGCAATTTATTCGCTATTCCACCACTAGGCGTTTGTGTGTGTGCGTATATATATATATATATATATATATATATATATATATATATATATATATATATATATATATATATATATATATATATATATATATATATATATATATATATATATATATATATATATATATATATATATATATATATATCTACATTTCGAAGAAGTGCTTTGACACGGGACATAAATTACCGGAAGTGTCCTTACATGTTTCACTGCAACCATTTTCGTTGTACCACTGGTACCATTTGGGACACTGAATTCTATGGCGAATTGTTAAACAGATTATATCTGCAGACGCAACCTAGAATAAGTAGATTAAATTTTTTCATCAAAGGAACAACAAAGTAAAATAGTGTAATATTAGACAAGGGAGCAATTATAGTAATGCAAATAAAGGAAGTTGCTAAGAGGTCCAATCGACGGAACTTGTAACAGAACACATTTGGTCACAAGCAAATTTACATTGTTTCGGGCTAACAAAGGCTTTGTTTTAGGATTTACATAAATTTACTGCCAATGGTCATATATAAGCGGAAGAGGATGAAAATATAACTGACAAATGATGGACCTCCGGGGGCAAAGGCTGGATGTCCAATGAGGGGTTTGTTACTTGGCTGTGACATTTCGTAGATTTTGTTAAACCAACGAAGGAGGAGACTGTTGTGCTCATACTCGATAGCCACGTGACCCACACAAAGAATTTGGCTGCAACTGAGATGGCTCATGAAGCTGGAGTGGTCATGGTCTCACTTCCGCCACACACGACTCACCGATTCCAGCCGTTTGGAAATGAGGCATTGAGGATGTGGATGAGAGAACATGTAGGCAGACCAGTGACAACATGGCAAGTCGCCGAAATTCTTAATGTGGCGTACATAACAGCGGCATCCGTCCAGAATGCTGTTAGTGGCTTCATGAAGGCAGGTCTGTGGTCATTGACCATATACTTATTCCAAGACTCCGACTTCGCTGCTACTGTGGTAACTAATGTAATCACGGAAGCTACACAAGAGCACAACCCTGTGTCACATGTGACCACAACTGTTGCAACTCCAGCACTGACAGCAGTTGTCATGGTTACCGCACAAAAGAACAACCCTACGCCACCTCTGACACCACTTGTTGCAGTTCCAGCACTGACAGCTGTTGCCATGGAAGCTGTACCAGAAGTATGCCCCCCGAAGAAAGAAACTAGCTAAACAAAGCAAAGTCGGACCGGAGATAGCTACACCTACTAGGCCTACACCCACCCAAGAGCCAAGTACTTCTAAGACCACTGCAACTAAATCGAGAGCACACAACAGTTCTTATCCACCCAAACCTAGTCGATTGCAGCTCATCGAGGACATCAACGGCTGCAGAACTGGTCAATGATGCACCATTTTGTTCGATGGTAAAATCTACCCAGGCATAATGCGACGAAAGAAACTGTGGCGGTGCAGTGCGTGTAAATTATGGGACAGAACAGGTTCCGATGGCCTCTGAAGGATGACACAGAAGTATGCGAAATGCAGTTGACACTATGCAGGCATAGTGTGACAAGTAATGGATGTGATGAAAGACTCTATAGTGTCAGTGTATGCAATTCCGAGACAGAACATGTTGTGGTTGCCTCCAAAGGATGTCGATCGTCGACTATGAACATTAGGCCCAGTTAACGTTTCATATGACTATTGTTTAAATTTATGTTTCTAATGAACACTTAATCTGAAGATCCCACTGCAGTTGTTGTATGTGGGTGCATCACAGAAACCGATCACGGCTATTAATGTAACGTTTGGGGGAGCGCGCAGCGCATTTGGATGAATATAAAATAACATACTTTATAAAACATAGTTAAAAGAATAAACACATGGAGAAGGTTGCTAGCCGTTTAATGCAACCCTCTGCCTCCCAAATGCAGACAACAAGGCGTTGGGTGTGCGCCGGTTGATGCTGTCATCGGTGAGGGTGTTCCATTCGATGACGGTCTTAACAAAGAATGAGCCTCTATATTGGTCAGTCTTGGAAAGGGGTACTTTGAAGCAGCCGCTGTTGTTGTTTGCTTGTCTTTATAGAATGTTGTGAGTTTTGTACCTGTAAGAATATAGAGTACGGTCTAAAATAAAAGATAATGTCATATAAGGGACGGGAGACTCCTACTAAGACTAAAAATTAAGCCACCCTGTCGATTAATTTCTCCCGTTTATAAAAATAAAAAAATCCCTATAGATATTAATGCATAATTACTGAGTGAACAACATTAATATAGATATGTCTGTATATTACAAATGTCAGTTATATTCCTACAAACGGATATACATAGAGTGATTTTAACCAAGGAGGAACGGAGACATAGTCAGTTATGTCGATATATATAACAATTTTGGATTGCACATTGTTCAATGTATGTATTCAGATAATAAAGTTTGATACAATTTGAGAAACCATGTAAACTGTTAGTGGTGATCTTGTCTTTTAATAAATCAGGTGCATTATTTATGGCAAACTGTACCTCTTCGTTTAGTACTGTACCTACTCGTGGTGTACCTAACCGTGGTGTACCTACTCGTGGTGTACCTACTCGTGGTGTACCCTGATCGTATGTATATTATATTGACCACGTGTATTAAAGTTGTGAACACAATTGTTTTGGTCAAGTGGCAATTTTTGCAGGTAGACATGTTGTTTATTATTTGAAAATTTATGATATAATTTTAGTTCCTGCAATTTTAGAATATGCTCTACTTTGAGTAAATTAAGACTTTTGAACAGTGGATCGGTATGAACATTATATTTGTCTAAACATATAATTCGGACGGCTTTCTTTTGAAGTTTTTTATTCAATCACATCTATAGCCCCAGGCCGTTAAGCCATAAGGCGTCCGCAGGTAGGGCTGAGACCAGGCCTTTTGCTATCTTGTACAGCATTTTCAGCCTAAGTTGTCTGCGTCGTTCTTCCAAGGGTGGGAGATCGAGGAAGTCAAGCATCCTGCCAATGCATCCAGGCTCCCGAGATATGTAGTCTCTAGTGATGTAGCGTGCAGCCTGACGTTGAGTGCGTTCAAGCTTTTCCATGTCTTGTTTGAGGTAGAGGTCCCACACTACGGCCCCATATTCCAGGGTGGATCTAACGATAACGATGTACGCAAGGCGTCGGCAGTCCTGGAGATTCCGGCGTAGGAAGCCCACTTTTTATCCAGCTTTCTTGCCTAGGCCGGTGATGAGTGTTGACCACTTCAGGTCAGCAGAGATTTGGATGCCGATGTAAGAGTTTTGCTCTACATGTTTGAGAGTGGTGCCCCGTGTCTATAGTAGAAGTGTGATCTAGGTTTGGTGGAGAGGACGTAGCAATTCTGCGCATTGAAGCGCATCCCCCACAGGGCTGCCCATTCCTCGAGGTCCTTGAGGCCGGACTGCAGGGTGAGGTTATCTTGAAAGGAGCGGACCTCCCGATAGAGCAGGTTGTCATCTGCGAAGAGTCGTACTATGGACTTCACGGTATCCGGCAGATCATTGATGAGGCACAGGAAAAGTAATGGGCTCAACACTTTATTTTACTCACGTATTAATTCAAAGTTTGGTCTACATAATTTGTTTATTTGTGCAGTCGAAGAAAACATGGGACATTGTGTATTGGAATTGGTGGATGGAACTAAAAAGATTATGAACACTTGTATTTATTATACTATTTTTTTACAACGCCGATCCGTCCTTCCCCGACTAACTAAACGACTTCTACAGCAGATTTGACAAGTTAAACACATCGCCGGAACAGCACCTCCTACCCACAGACACACGGCTGACGCCGTCTTTCACCGTTAACGTTGCTGACGTGCGGACATTGTCCAAGCGACTGAGTACGCGCAAGGCTTCGGGTCCTGACAACATCTCATCATATACATTCAAGAATTGCGCCGATCAGCTTGCTCCAGTATTCGCTGACATCTACAACTCATCTTTACAACAGTGCATAGTTCCAATGTGTTTTAAAACTTCTGTGATTATACCTATTCCCAAGAAGGCTAAACTCTCTACCATGAACGATTACCGTCAAGTGGCACTTACCTCAGTTGCGATGAAAGTTTTCGAACATATTATGCTCCGTTATCTGAAATCTTCCACGGCCGGTCTATTGAATCCTCACCAGTTTGCTTATCAAACTAACATATCTGTGGACGATGCAGTTGCCTTAGGTTTACATTATGTTATGAATCACCTGGAACAACCGAGTACTTATGCGAGGATTCTTTTCGTGGACTTTAGCTCGGCCTTTAACACCATAATTCCTGTGAAGTTGTTTGATAAACTTGTATCTCTGAATGTGCATCCTGCCATCTGTCATTGGACTCTCAACTTTCTTCTTCACAGGCCTCAATCTGTCAAGGTCAACAACTCTCTCTCCAAACCTGTTATTCTTAACACTGGTGCCTCACAAGGCTGCGTGCTTTCTCCTTTCCTTTTCACTCTCTTTACAAATGACTGTGTATCTGGTAACCAATCTGTTCGTGTGGTTAAGTTCTAGGATGACACCACTGTAATTGGCTGTGTCAACAATGCTAACGAGTCTGTGTATAGAGAGGAAGTTCAAAGACTGGTACTAAACATATCCAAAACGAAGGAAATGATCATTGATTTTCGCAAAAAGAAAACACCCATCCACCCCCTTGTCATTGACGGTGCTGAAGTCTTACAAGCCGACTCTGTAAAATGTTTGGGTTCGACTATTTCAAAAGATCTTTCCTGGTGTAATAACACGATTGACATCATTAAAAAAGCACAAAAACGCATGTACTTCCTTAGACACCTCAAACGATTCGGCTTATCTCAAGCAATATTAACACGTTTCTACCGCGCAGTTATTGAAAGTGTCTTGTCATTTTCTATTACTGTCTGGTTTGGTCGCGCCAGCCAAGATGAAATTAATCAAATTGAATCAGTCGTCAAGAACGCCTCTAAACTAATTGGGTTAAATATGCCGTCCATCAGATCTCTTTATCTATCTCGTAGTTTGCGCAAATCCAAGCGCATTGTACAAGACGAATATCATCCAGCCAACCATCTCTTTGAACTCCTTCCCTCCGGTAAGCGCTACCGTAGCATAAAAAGTAAAACGACGCGATTCAGCAATAGTTTCTATCCTCAAGCGCGGAGATTTTTAAACGGAGAGCCATCATAAATGTATTGCCTCTGGTACGTAGTTGCAATGTCGAGTTTTTTATTTTTTATTTATTCATTTTTAATCTTTAAAATTTTTCATTTTTTATTTTTTAATCTTGAAACCTATTATATTACTCTCGTTTGTTTTCAACTGTTTTTAGTATTACGATTGTGGTATGTAATGTTTAGTTCCGTGTGTGATTGGGTGCATGAGTGTATGTTTGTGCTAACGCCACAACACTACAAATTCCTTGTACTTGCTACTTGGTAATAAAAATGTATCTTATCTTATCATACATGTATTCGGATGCATTTATTGCTTTATGCAGAAAGAAAACAAATTGCTTCAGTGTAATAAGCTAAAATATATAATATATTAATGCCAAATTTATCGAACTACTGAAAATTTTAAATTTAGTGTCCTATGCCTGCAAGAGAGTTGTGTATCTAAAAAGACTATTTTTCACATATTCAGCTGCACGGATACAGCTGTATTACACAGGAAAAAACATCTAGTAAAAAGGGAGGATTAATCATATACATAGATTCAAGACATACATAGAGTGGTTCAAAACATGAACTATTATGAACTTAGGGAAGGAATAATTATAAAAGTAAGTGAGGGTGGTTTGCCCAAACAAGCAATAATAGGGAATATTTATAGATCCCCGAGGAATTTAAATGATAACCCAGAACAATTTATAACTTCATTTTCACTTATGCTATCTTCTCTAGACCAAATACAACACAATATAATTATTGTTGGTGATTATAACATAAACGTACTAGAGTTAAATGAAAATGAACAAATTAGTATTCTCTTTGATCTTCTTACATCACATGGCATGTATCCCCAAATCACACTTCCAACTAGATTTTCAGAAAGATACGGTATGTTAACAGACAATTTCTTCTGTAAACTGACAAAAACTATTCTAGAGAGCCCAGCAGATACACTCATAAAACAATTTTCTTACCAAAAATCCTATTTTATCTTCATGGACGCAACATACAACAAACAAACAAATCCAAAAACAACTAAAACACAAATGGAAACAAAGGAAGCCTTATTAAGTGTTAAACATGATATTCATTCAGACATTTAAGGCAAAATGGATAAGAGCCCTAACGCTGATACAAATTTTAATAATAATCTTATACATCAAATAACAGAAATGACTCAAAATAAACACATACCAATTAAAGTTGTGAAATTCCACAAATATAGACATAACAAGTCAAATTGGATAACGAAAGGTTTATTAAGAGCAATTAAATATAGAAATAAACGACATAAGCAAGTGAAGATGCCACATCCAGATTCTGCAGAACATAACATTTGTTAAATTAATCTAAAACCGAAAAGCATTCGTGAAGCAAAGGGATTACATTATGAACAACGTTTCGACAAATTCGTGTACATAACTGGTGCAATTTGGGGCTCTTACCCCTTGTTCACACCGTAGCCAGGCATAGGGCATTCCATACATAATTTGGGGCTCTTACCCCTTGTTCACACCGTAGCCAGCCATAGGGCATTCCAGACATAATATGCATGTAAATGCTTAAAGGTTTTTGTTAAGCATTATTTTAATAAATTGATTATATTTCGTACAAAATAAAACTTGCATACATCTATTACTTCCTAATTAGCATGTATTGTGTGTGATGCTTATTAGCATCGATGCAAAGTTGCACAGAGAAGTTGATTTTCAGTGGCAATCATACATGAATCATAACCCCTGTGGGAGTCTGATTTTAACTGTACTTGATTGGTTGATACACTTGTAATAGATGTGTACTGTGTATCTGTATGTTAGGGAGGGAATGGTGGTAACGATTGGAGGCTATATACCATAAACAATTATGAATAATATAAGCATAACAATAACAAGTATGGCAAGTATTACTTGATAACAAGATGTGTTTTTAATCATTTAATTCCTGTGGTGCCACTAAGTTAACACATTGGGCATATGTTATGCTGTACACACATAAAATATGATAAATTATGATGTTCTGATGTAAAACAATAGGCATGAATAATAGCATTGATTAACATGCCTAATTAAATAAGAAATAACAATGGATCAGTATTGCCTTCCACAAAACAACAATGTAGCAACTGAAATCCATTTCACAGATATTTACTAACAATCACAGGCACCGTAACACGGGATGAGGGCAGCGGCACCCAGGGATATATCAGGGGCAGATGAGACACTTTTTTGGCTTCTCCAAATATCAGTGGTGTACATGTAACATTGTTGTTCAAAAATGTTTCATACTCCTAGTCAATTTAGTGGGCCAGTGCTAATAACACAAGTAATTTAATTATTTTACATTCCTGGGGGCCAGTGCTAATAACACAAGTAATATAATAACACAAGTAATTTAATTATTTTACATTCCTGGGGGCCAGTGCTAATAACAAAAGTAATATAATAACACAAGTAATTTAATTATTTTACATTCCTGGGGGCTAGTGCTAATAACACAAGTAATATAATAACACAAGTAATTTAATTATTAATTTAATAACACAAGTAATTTAATTATTTTACATTCCTAACTGCTAGTGTCGCTATAATTTGTAAACTGGATAGAAATGTCATTAACTTGAAAATTCTATGACTGTACCAAAGCGCTTAAAGTAACCAATTAATAACGATGGCCAAAATTACATCATAAACATGTTTTAGTTGTCTACTGTCTGCAACATTTACACAGTATTAATCAGTCAGATCTCGTTTTGGACAATATTGATATCCATCAATATTGATATACATCTGTTACACAACGTAACAATGGCTACTAGAATTAGACAAGTTCGAGGTACTTCCTTAACCATACGTTGTAGTAATTATGTATACAGTAATAAATAATATTTCACACATCAGTTGCAAAATCACACACAATTATCAGTCGAAAATACTGTATCATTGTAGGGCCAGTGACTTCCGAGAAGATCATGCGCTGCAACAGCTACTCCAGCCAAGGGGATCTATATCCAGGATGAACTTTGCATGTCAGTTTCAGTACAAATTTTGGCATGTCTATATCAGCCAAATATTGTATATCAGGCTATGAAATCCACACATTACACATGCATGGATTTACGAAACAGTAACTGTGAATATGTGTACACTTAGCTGACAATGTCATGTGAACATTGCTGCATTGTACTACAGAGTATAAGGTCTTCCTTGTAGTTCCTTTTATGACGGGCTGATGCCGACTAGTTCATGCACTGGCACACTACTTTGGGTGTTGTCTTTCTCCATGTCTTCATATCAGCCTACAGTGAACAGTAAATAAACATTACCTCACATTACTTCATGATGAATTGCAGGATATTATTTCATGACACAGTGACATATGAATATTGATGTACTGAGCCTGCTGTGTATGTAAACCAGTTTTGACAATGGACTATAAATAATGTTGAATTATACATGCAGGAAATTACAAAGCTCTCACAATATATAAATTGTGTTTTTTTTTCAAACAATTATTTCCCTATCCAAGAACATATTAGCGTAATAAAAGCACACCAGTTCTTTATAATTGTACAGTAAACACTATAGATTTTATGAGTATGCTAGCTCCACGTATCACTGAAAACTGCACCCTCAACTGATTTAGCCGATCGTGAATTCAGTTTGTTGATGTCCTAATGCATAGTGTGCAAATTAAGTAATATCTGCAATCGGTTTAAATAAAAGTGAGTACTTTTGTTGAAATCATCGAAAGAATTGACTCTAGTCATTTGTACTTGTGGCTGTGCCGATTCTATAGAATGCCATTCCTCACATAGTCAGGAATGCAGACTCCGTTGCCACCTTTAAGATATTTTTAAAGACACATTTGTTCCGGCAGGCAACTTTGCACTTTGTAGCAGTGATATTCAAGTGACATTTTAGCGATACATTTTATTTATGTATTTTATTATGTTTTATAAACTAACTCATTCAATCAATTTATTTTACTAATTGAAGCACCTTATTTATTTTAATTATTTAACCTGTTAGCTCATTTAATTTATACTTTTTATCTGTTTTAGATTATTTTAGTATATTTTACTTACATATGTTATTGCCTTGCACGAGCTGGGCTTTACGCCTGGGCTCAAAAAATTTAAACACATCGGGCTTGGGCCAGGCCTGGGCCTAGTGTGAGCGGGCCGGGCTTGTGCTGGGCCTGGACATAATAAAAACACTCATACAAAATCCAGATTATTAATTTTATTATTAATAAAAACTGTTTATAAATTGTAATTCCGGTTAATGAATGCTTAAAATTATTTCTTTAGTATTATATAGTTGCAAATTGAGACCTTGCATGGAATTATGAATGACACTGGTGCTTTATACATGGGAATGCAGTTTAACCTCTTCAACAATGGGATTTCCTATGGTATCATTTTAATAATGTGCATTCTTTTAATAGAGACATTTCATATAAAATATATGCATAGTCGCATGCCCATATCTTTGTATTGTAATTCTTTAAACATGTACTGGCTTTCCAAGACATTGTGACTGGAGTAGACTCTGTAAACTGCATATTTTTGGCATGAATGTACCCTTTTGCGTAGATCTAATGGCCCCATATCAGACCACTTAAGTTCACTTGGCTGGAAGCAGCCAGCCCCAAATGTTTACTTTTATTTGCAGATGCAATCAAGCCATGGTTAACCACCAACTTATCACCCTTTGACCCAACCAGTGGACATTCTATTGTCTAGGTCTTCCCTCCAAATACTGCCTACCTGAATTACCAGCCATTAGCCACTGCCCACTACCCAGTAGTGCTAGTACCCAGTACCCACCCCAGTTGGTAATTGGTATTTTTCAATTGTGTTAACTAGTGTCAACTGTTCAGTGTCTACAATTTCCCCAGTACTGATTCATTCACACTTGTACTAATTCGCACATGTTTCAACCTGATCTGTCTCAGGCTAGTGACTGCAGACCTGCTGGAAATGCCACTCAGTGTCAGTGCCAGTGGGTGACTTAGTAGTAGCTAGTACTTCTACTAGCTAGACACTACTAAACAACAACTGACATTAGTATTTCAGTAGTAAACATTATACAATGTTCATATATTATTTTTTATTTAATAAAACAATAAGTCAGTTTATTTGTTTTTCGTCTTTCTTATAGGATTATAAGTTTATCTTCTATCTGAAACTTCCGGGCCATGCCTGGGCCAAACATTCACGGTCTGAGTCGGGCCTAAATTCTAGTTTGCAGGCCTGGGCTGAAAATTTTTTGCGGGCCTGGGCCGGGCCTGGACTATATCTGCTAATTGCGGGCCGGGATTGGGCTCAAATTATAGGTCCACACAGGGCACTAATATATGTACAACTTTATGTACATATTTTACTTGTATAATATGTATAAATGTTTAATAATAATAAATATGGTAAGGCTAAAAATCGTGGATATTCAAAATTGTAAACCAACTATGGGTATGACTTCCATCCTCTCACCGATCACATGACAAAATTATGAAATTTCACCAAGGGTAAAATTTGTGATTTTTCAACCATTTCGATTTTCACTCGTAGGTAGGTGCCTCTTCAAAGGTGCCTCCTTCAAATTAATTTTGCAACAAACCAAACTAGTATCCACTACAATATGCTAGTTCGCTTGTTCAAATAAACCGGATTTGTGATAGGCTAAATCAGTTGAAGATGCAATTGTAATGCTTGTTGAAGCATTAAGTAATTTAGTTTACAAATGAGCTAGCATATCATAGTGGATACTAGGTAGACTTGAATTTTTGCAAAATGAATTTGAAATAAGACAGTGAAAAAACGAATTGAGGAAGCATCTTTAATTATACATAATTCAGTCATCAAACAATCACATTGTAATAAAGTCAGTTGTGTACAGCATTTCCCAAGTACATTTACGAACACCACTGTCACGCATAATTATTTATATATATAAGTATAAACAAAATGCCAATTTTTAAGACACTAAAAAGTTGAATAACTTATAACAAATAAAAGATTGAAAAATTCAAAATGGGTTATAAACGGTATAGAATACATTATCACATAAGTATTTAAATAATTATAAACAATTTTCATGTTTTTGTGATATGCTTACTTTATATTGACACTTATACATGCAATGCACAAATCCGCACTTTTTAGTCACTCCCCGTCTGTGCACCTTTATTGGGGTCTCCAAATCATGGATGAAATTGCGTGCGCAGAAATTTAATTCATTCAGTGTTACCCAGTGATACCGACCAGCCAGAGTGTGACAACACCCAAAGGAATGGCAATTCATTAAACATCAACCTGCCCTGCATTATAAAACAGCCCAAACACAACAACGAAATAAAACATTATGAGAAATTATATAAATAAGTAAATCAATACATACATACATACATACATACATAGATACATACATACATACATACATACATACATACATACATACATACATACATACATACATACATATATATATATATATAGATACATACATACATACATACATACATATATATATATTTATTTATTTATATATGTATATATATATATATACATATTATATTTATATATATATATATATATATATATATACATATATATATATATATATATATATATATATATATATACATATATATATATACATATATATATATATATATATATATATATATATATATATATATATATATATATATATACATGCATTTTTATCATGTACTTAGTTACTGTTTTTATTATTTATACGTACAGTTCTAAAAAAATATATATCAATCATGTTACTGGTTCTTCAGACTTGTTGCAACTGAATGCAATACAATACAATATATATTATTTTATGGTTAACTTGCTATTCAGTGTGCGTGCGTGCGTGCGTGCGTGCGTGCGTGCGTGCGTGCGTGCGTGCGTGCGTGCGTGCGTGCGTGCGTGCGTGCGTGCGTGCGTGCGTGCGTGCGTGCGTGCGTGCGTGCGTGCGTGCGTGCGTGCGTGCGTGCGTGCGTGCGTGCGTGCGTGCGTGCGTGCGTGCGTGCGTGCGTGCGTGCGTGCGTGCGTGCGTGCGTGCGTGCGTGCGTGTGAGTGAGTGTGTGTGCCGCCGTTACACAATATCGTTCTAATAGTCGGTGTAACTCCAGCGACACGAATTTCTCATGTAAACAAAACATCGCCGTCATACGGTAACTAGCTAAATCAATGGCGCCATCGGGCGGACAATCGCTGCGTAACCAAAGAATGCGCCAGGTGCCGACACCGTCGACGGTGCAGCAGCAGCGCCGTCGACGGACAATTCGTAACTACCTGTCGGTTGAATTGCGTTAGATGGCGACACTCTTTCATGCTCGAACAGCGTGTGAGTGACAGGAGGCGGGGCTTAAACGGTGGGCGGGAAATAGGAAACGGATCTAGCGGAATTCACGTGTTCCATAGGGCATCATTAAGCGTGAACATTGGAGACTGCATTCAGAATATATTTTGGCAGTTGCTGCGTTTCGTTCTCAAAGAAGCGAGAACTGTAAGCCAGGTTTGACAGCACGCCCAGCAAACACATAACATTTTTATAACATTTGATAAAGGTTATATACATGTTATAACGAAAACATTTTTCAATAACATTTCGTAAATGTAAATAAAATGTTATGTAAAATTTCAGAAACATCATACAGATGTTTTTAAGATAACGTAATTTTACATTTTTCAGTGATGTTTTTAAAACATCATTAAAACATTCCCAGCAAACACAATAATGTTTTAAAAACATCAGAAAAATGTTTCCTCAAATGTCATAATAATGTTTTTTTAAATGTTATAATGATACCAAAATGTGCCATCTTGGAAACATTTGAAAAACATTTTTGAACAATGTTTTATTAAAACATATATATAACATCATAAAAACATGTTTGACAAAGGAACATAAACATCAAAAAAAAATTATTTTAATGTTTTATTAAAACATTTCACTTTGAAAGGTATCAGAAAAGCTTTTATTTTATGGCTGAGCCCAGCCACCACTATACTGTTTTAAAAACATCAGAAAAATGTTTTCTAAAATGTCATAAAAATGTTTTTTTATGTTATAATAATATCAAAATGTGCCATCTTGGAAACATTTGAAAAACATTGTTGAACAATGTTTTATTAAAACATATATATATAACATCATAAAAACATTTTTGACAAAGGAACATAAACATCACAATAATGTTATTTTAATGTTTTTTTATTAAAACATTTCACTTTGAAAATAAGGTATCAGAAAAGGTTTGATTTTATGGCTGTGCACAGCTTGTGGCTGATTCTTGCCTTACGAAGCAGGGCAATCAAACCAAGAAGGCCACATATTTGGAGAGGCCCAATCCACAAGCTGACATTGTTGGTTGAAAATGGAGCAGGTGTAGACTCCAAATAGTTGTACTCTGCCTTACATAGACTCCAAATAGTTGTACTCTGCCTACATAGACTCCAAATAGTTGTACTCTGCCTACGGGTGGGAGTAAAGAACTGACTATTTCGTTTCTGAGAAAAATCACATATGTGATTTGGATGGGAGTGTAAATGACAGTGAACTCAACAGCTGATTCACTCTATATCTATAGTGAGTGCATCACTCAGCACTGTCACCCGGAGCCACTGACCAGGCACCCCTGAAACCCATTAGTGTAGACAGCCTGTGTTTGGGACTTTACAGGTCGTGGGAGGTTACCATGAATGACCCACCCTAGGGAAACTATGTGCATGGCCCCTGTATTAGTTACAGGAGATGGTTGATTCACACCCTTGGAATTTTAAAACATCTACGCCTGAGCAACATAGTTTTGGTTATGTTACATAGCAATAAGAGTCTGTGTATCTAAATGATTATGATAATAGTTTCATGCAAGATCTAGTTGTATATACCAGTGTAAATGACATATATTACTAGTTGACACTATAATTATCTAAACTTGTAATCAAACTTGAGTAGGAAGACAGTTAGTGATCTGCCGAGTGATCTGTCCAAGAAGCTTCCACAGAATTAAAGAACAAAGAACTAAATCTATGAACATCTGACTACCTGAGTCACCTATTAGATGCAACGATCGAGGTATGTAGCTAACTGATGAATAACAAAAAATCACATAGAATGTATTAGTATTACAAATGTATTGTTTTTCATTGTTATAAACTTGATGTCAAGATCAATCTCAAAGTGCAGCACGCTGTCATATGTACTTTCCCAAATGTTATCCTTGTCTAATGTACCAACTTAACACTGTGTAGATCTGATACAGTTGTGTCAGTGACTTTAAATATTTTGTGTAATCATCATCACTATAGCAAGGGGTGCTAGTAGTACTACACTACCCCTAGCAGCAACACTAATTAAGTTCCAAGTTTCAACAGGGTTATCTGCCAGCTAGGGGTACTATTGTACAACTGTTCATTTAGTAGGGGATTGGCCAACATATAACATCTGCCATGACTTATCTTCTGCATCATTAGTTATAGAGGAAATTTGTTTGAGCAGGATATAGACGATGAGTGCCCATATGAAAAGAGCACGGAAACGGGAATACTGCAGAAGATGGATGTCGGAAAAGAAAAAAAAGTCCAAAATAGATGCAGATACACGTGAATTAATTGGAGACACTTCCGAAAATGAAACGTCAGAAGATGTGACATCACATGACAGCATATATATATATATATATATATATATATATATATATATATATATATATATATATATATATATATATATATATATATATATATATATATATATATATATATATTTATATATATATATATATATATATATATATATATATATATATATATATATATATATATATATATATATATATATATATATATATATATATATATATATATATATATATATATATATATATATATATATATATGTATATATACATATATATATATATATATATATATATATATATATATATACATATATGTGTATATATATATATATGTGTGTATATATATATATTTATATATATATATATATGAGACTGAATGAAAGTTTACATATGGATAAATATATATATAAATATATATATATATATAAATATATATATATGTATTTCATTCAGTCTCACTGTACGATTAATGTTTTACTTTTGTCTTATTTTATGACACAATTGAATATTTAGACAAAGTACTTGTGGCGTCCTCTGCATTGTGTGAATATGACACGCACGTGAACTTGTGGCGTCCCTGGAATCTGTATTGGGGAAATGTGAACCTCCCATTGTGAAAAGCTGGCTACCATCCTGCAGAAGATAATGTACGTGTTTATGTCTCCAGAGGCAAGGACTGCAAGGCAGTAAGAGGATGGCACCTGCAGGTGACACTACTAGTAGTACCCAAGATAAAAGACCACGAGTAGATTCTTCTTCTGAGTCGGATGATTAACTTATTTGTAATTCGATTTTAAGTGCAATGAGGAGTAATTAATTTCTTTGTAATTCGATTTTGAATAGTGTAAATGTGCTAAACATTATAATAAAACATTATCAACTTACACTGTTTTGATGTTTATGGACATTTTGTCAAAACTGTTTTATGATTTTTTATGTATGTTATAATACATTAAAAACATTTAGAACGTTTTCAAGCTCCAATATTTCGATATCATTTTAACATTTTCAAAAACATTTTCATATTTTAGGGAAATGTTTTTATGATGTTATAAATATGTTATAATAAAACATTTTTCAACAATGTTTTTACAATGTTTCCAAGAGTCAACATTTTGATATCATTATAACATTATATAAAACATTTTCATGATATTTTATGGAAATGTTTTTAGGATGTTATATATATGTTATAATAAACATTTTTCAAAAACGTTTTTACAATGTTTCCAAGAGTCAACATTTTGATATCATTATAACATTTTCAAAAACATTTTCATGATGTTTTATGGAAATGTTTTTATGATGTTATATATATGTTATAATAAAAATTTGTCAAAAACGTTTTTACAATGTTTCCAAGAGTTAACATTTTGATATCATTATAACATTTTCAAAAACATTTTCATGATATTTGATGGAAATATTTTTATGATGTTAGATATATGATATGTTTTAATAAAATATTTTTTAATAACGTTTTTACAATGTTTCCAAGAGTCAACATTTTAACATCAATAAACATTATTGCCACGACACGCCACCGCCAGCGGGCAATGGCGTGTCGTGGCGTGGCGTAGGCCCGTTCAGTCGGAATAACACATGTCATACTGAACATGTAGACAGACCAGCCAGCACACTTGTAGTAAGTAACTTAAGTTGCATGAGTTTGCTATAGCATACAGTGCACGAATGTCACAGTCAGGTAATACTGTTATTTTGCCAATATATCATTGTGAACAGTACGAAATGCTTTCCTTAAAGGAGAAATGCTACAACTTACTGTACACTGCCGTAATGTAACTATAGCACAATAAAAGCACACAGGAATGACAGCTGTCATGCTGACAACATTGACTGGCTGAGTTACCCGCTTCTATTTGCCAAGTGACTCAAAATGCAACAATAATAATATTGTTATAATAATGTAATTATTTCGCCAATAATGAGGAGAGAGAGAGAGGGAACAACAGTATTAAATGCTGTCTTTAGAGGAGAAATGCTACAACTAAGCAACTGTACACTGCTATAATGTAACTTTTGCACAACAAAAGCACACCAGAATGACAATTGTCATGCTGACAAGAGTGGCCGACTGAAATACACGCTTTTATTTGCTAAGTGACTTAAATTGCAAGAATAATAATAATCTTGCTATAGTAATATACTAATTTCGCAAATATATAATGGGGAGAGAGGGAACAATAGTATGTAATGCTGTCTTTAGAGGAGAAATGCTGCAAAATAAATAACTCGCTATTCTGTATGTATGCAAATACCCTGTAAACAAGCAGCAGAATAAACATATTAGCATTAATATCGCAAGTGTATCTGCTGTGTCTGTGTGTGCGTGTGTGTGTGCCGCCGTTACACAATGTCATTCTAATAGTCGGTGCAACTCCAGCGGCACGAATTTCTCATGTAAACAAAACATCGCCGGCAAACGGTAACTAGCTAAATCAATGGCGCCATCGGGCGGACAAGGGCTGCGTAACCGGAGAATGCGCCAGGTGCCGACATCGTCGACGGTGCTACAGCAGCGCCGTCGACGGACAATTCGTAACTACCTTTCGGTTGAATTGCGTTAGATGGCGACACTCTTTTATGCTCGAACAGCGTGTGAGTGACAGGAGGCGGGGCTTCTAAACGGTGGGCGGGAAATAGGAAACGAATCTAGCGGAACTCACGCGTTCCATAGGGCACCATTAAGCCTGAACATTGGAGACTGCATTAAGAATATATTTTGGCATTTGCTGCGTTTCGTTCTCAAAGAGGCGAGAACTGGAAGCCAGGGTTTACAGCACGGGCGGTGGCGTGGCGTGGCCTGGCGTGGCGTAGGCGTAGCGTAGCTTGAAAGCCGCGCTTGCTTTACGTCGCCTCGCCTCGAGTGTTTATGGTAGCAGACGTGTGAATTTTGTGCGTGGCCGACACCTGATTATGAAGTCTGGTAAGATATTAATAAAGTGTGTGAATGTTAATATTCAATGCGTACACATACACTTTCGGAGTAGGCTAAAGTCGATGCTGGGGGAGGGGTTGTGAAAATAAGTGGTAATTGCATATGGACAAAGTGACCGATAATAACAATACAATTGCAAGATTCATTAGAATGAATAAATTTATTGAATCACAAAAATGCATAATTTATTCATATACTTTTTACATTGGTCTGGCCCGGTTAGTCAGAATCACACGTCATACTGAACAAGTTGCATGAGTTTGCTATAGCATACAGTGCACGAATGTCACAGTCAGGTAATACAGTTATTTTGCCAATATATCATTGTGAACAGTACGAAATGCTTTCTTTAAAGGAGAAATGCTACAACTTACTGTACACACCCGTAATGTAACTATAGCACAATAATAGCACACAAGAATGACAGCTGTCATGCTGACAACATTGACTGGCTGAGTTACCCGCTTCTATTTGCTAAGTGACTCAAAATGCAACAATAATAATATTGTTATAATAATATAATTATTTCGCCAATATATAATGGGGAGAGACTGAGGGAACAACAGTATTAAATGCTGTCTTTAGAGGAGAAATGCTACAACTAAGCAACTGTACACTGCTATAATGTAACTTTTGCACAATAAAAGCACACCAGAATGACAACTGTCATGTTGACAAGAGTGGCCGACTTAAATACACACTTTTATTTGCTAAGTGACTTAAATTACAAGAATAATAATAATCTTGCTATAGTTATATACTAATTTCGCCAATATATAATGGGGAGAGAGGGAACAACAGTATGTAATGCTGTCTTTAGAGGAGAAATGCTACAAAATAAATAACTTGCTATACTGTATGTATGCAAAAACCCTGTAAATAAGCAGCAGAATAAACATATTAGCATCAATATCGCAAGTTTAACAAGATTTAACAAGATTTGCCATCCAAGCCAAAGGCCCAGATGGCAAGTGGACAAGGAAGCCATTGGCTTATCGAGAGTCCAACAATGTTCATCTACTTATAGCCCGCTCTCCTGAGATATGTGTCAACCTTGTTTTTAAACATATTCATGCTGCTACCAGTTACACAATCTGTAGACAATTTGTTCCATTCATTTTTTTCCTCTGTGAGAACGAGTACTTCCTGATGTCCAATCTGCATTGATCCTTTACTAATTTTACCTCATGTCCTCTAGTTCTGCTATGCTTCTTGAGTGAGAAAACCATATTTCTATCAATATTTTCATACCCATTCAATATCTTAAAAACTTCAATCTGATCTCCTCTTAACCGCCTTGTCTCTAGAGTTGTTAAACCACATTCTTTCAGGCGTTCTTCATAACTAAGGTCTCTCAGTTCTGGAATCATTTTAGTTGCTCTCCTTTGTATGCGTTCAGGCGTATCTATATCCTTCTTACGATATGGTCTCCATGCTTGTATACAGTATTCTAAATGAGGACTAACTATTGCTTTATAAAGAGGTATAATTAACTTTTTTCCCTTGTATGTTATGTTTCTTCTAATCAATCCAAGAATTTGATTACCCTTTGAAGATGCAATACCACACTGCTCTGAAACTTTCATATCAGCGCTTATTGTAACTCGTAAGTCCTTTTCTTTTACAGTAGTACCCAGAACAGTATCTCCCATTTTATAGTTTACATTCAATTTCCTATGTCCTGTATGTAGGCATTTACATTTCCCAAAATTGAACAACATCTGCCATTTCTCAGACCATTTCACTAATCTGTCTAGATCGTTTTGTAAATGTTGTTTATCACCATCAGTATTAACCTTTCTAAACAGTTTTGTGTTATCCGCAAATTTCAGTACGTTACTTGTTATACTGTCGTCCAAGTCATTGATATAAATTAAGAATAATATAGGTCCTAATACTGATCCTTGAGGTACCCCACTCAAAACCGATTTCCAATTTGAAACTTCTCCATCTACTACAACTCGTTGTCTTCTGTCAGTCAGCCAATGTTCTACCCAGTCAGTTATGCTATCCCCGATACCATGGGCTTTTAATTGATGTGGCACTTTGTCAAAAGCTTTCTGAAAATCTAAGTAGATAATATCTACTGGCGATCCCACGTCTATCCACTTAGTGATTTCTTCCAAAAAACATAACATATTTGTTAAGCATGACTTCGCTTTAAGGAATCCATGTTGAGATGAATTTAATAATTTATGCTTAACGAGGAATTCCACCATATGGTCTTTAATTAACCTTTCTAATAATTTACAAATCACTGACGTTAAACTCACTGGTCTGTGTGTGTCTCTTGTGTCTGTGTGTCCGTGTGTGTGCCGCCGTTACACAATGTCGTTCTAATAGTCGGTGTAATCCAGCGGCACGAATTTCTCAAGTAAACAAAACATCGCCGGCAAACGGTAACTACCTAAATCAATGGTGCCATCGGGCGGACAAGGGCTGCGTAACCGAAGAATGTGCCAGGTGCCGACACCGTCGACGGTGCTGCAGCAGCTTGTGAGTGACAGGAGGCGGGGCTTTTATACGGTGGGCGGGAAATAGGAAACGAATCTAGCGGAATTCACGCGTTCCATAGGGCATCATTAAGCCTGAACATTGGAGACTGCATTAAGAATATATTTTGGCATTTGCTGCATTTCGTTCTCAAAGAAGCGAGAACAGGAAGCCAGGTTTGACAGCACGGGCGGTGGCGTGGCGTGGCGTGGCGTGGCGTGGCGTAGGCGTAGCGTAGCTTGAAAGCCGCCCTTGCCTCGCATCACCTCGCCTCGCCTCGAGTGTTTCTGATAGCAGACGGTGGGCGGGAAATAGGAAAAGAATCTAGCGGAATTCACGCGTTCCGTAGGGCATCATTAAGCCTGAACATTGGAGACTGCATTAAGAATATAATTTGGCATTTGCTGCGTTTCGTTCTCAAAGAACTGAAAGCCAGGTTTGACAGCACGGGCGGTGGCGTGGCGTGGCGTGGCGTGGCGTGGCGTGGCGTGGCGTACACGTAGCGTAGCTTGAAAGCCGCGCTTGCCTTGCATCGCCTCGACTCGCCTCGAGTGTTTCTGGTAGCACACGTGTGAATTTTGTGCGTGGCCGACACCTGATTATGAAGTCTGGTAAGATATTAATAAAGTGTGAGAATGTTAATATTCAATGCATACATATACACTTTGGGAGTAGGCCAAAGTCGAATAGTTATGCTGGGGGGGTTGTGAAAATAAGTGGTAATTGCATATGGACTAAGTGACCGATAATAACAAAACAATTGCAAGATTCATTAGAATGAAAAAATTTATTGAATCACAAAAATGCATAATATATTCATATACTTTTTACATTGGTCTGGCCCGTTCAGTCGGAATAACACATGTCATACTGAACATGTAGACAGACCAGCCAGCACACTTGTAGTAAGTAACTTAAGTTGCATGAGTTTGCTATAGCATGTAGTGCACGGATGTCACAGTCAGGTACACTTATTTTGCCAATATATCATTGTGAACAGTACGAAATGCTTTCTTTAAAGGAGAAATGCTACAACTAACTGTACACTGCCGTAATGTAACTATAGCACAATAAAAGCACACAAGAATGACAGCTGTCATGCTGGCAACATTGACTGGCTGAGTTAGCCGCTTCTATTTGCTAAGTGACTCAAAATGCAATAATAATAATATTGTTATAATAATGTAATTATTTCGCCAATATATAATGGCGAGAGAGAGAGAGGGAACAACATTATTAAACGCTGTCTTTAGAGGAGAAATCCTACAACTAACTGTACACTGCTATAATGTAACTTTAGCACAATAAAAGCACACCAGAATGACAACTGTCATGCTGACGAGAGTGGCCGACTTAAATACACACTTTTATTTGCTAAGTGACTTAAATTGCAAGAATAATAATAATCTTGCTATAGTAATATACTAATTTCGCCAATATATAATGGGGAGAGAGTGAACAACAGTATGTAATGCTGTCTTTAGAGGAGAAATGCTGCAAAATAAATAACTCGCTATTCTGTATGTATGCAAATACCCTATAAATAAGCAGCAGAATAAACATATTAGCATTAATATCGCAAGTGTATCTGCTGTGTCTGAGTGTGCGTGTGTGCGCCGCCGTTACACAATGTCGTTCTAATAGTCGGTGCAACTCCAGCGGCACGAATTTCTCATGTAAACAAAACATCGCCGGCAAACGGTAACTAGCTAAATCAATGGCGCCATCGGGCGGACAACGGCTGCGTAACCGGAGAATGCGGCAGGTGCCGACATCGTCGACGGTGCCTGCAGCAGCGCCGTCGACGGACAATTCGTAACTACTTGTCGGTTGTATTGCGTTAGATGGTGACACTCTTTCATGCTGGAAAAGCGTGTGAGTGACAGGAGGCGGGGCTTAGACGGTGGGCGGGAAATAGGAAACGAATCTAGCGGAATTCACGCGTTCCATAGGGCATCATTAAGCCTGAACATTGGAGACTGCATTAAGAATATATTTTGGCATTTGCTGCGTTTCGTTCTCAAAGAAGCGAGAACTGGAAGCCAGGTTTTACAGCACGGCCGGCGGTTCCGTGGCGTGGCGTGGCGTGGCGTGGCGTGGCGTGGCGTGGCGTGGCGTGGCGTGGCGTGGCGTGGCGTAGCTTGACTGCCGCGCTTGCCTTGCATCGCCTCGCCTCGAGTGTTTCTGATAGCAGACGTGTGAATTTCGCCGACACCTGATTATGAAATCTGGTAAGATATTAATAAAGTGTGTGAATGTTAATATTCAATGCATACACATACACTTTGGGAGTAGGCCAAAGTCGAATAGTTATGGTGGGGGTGGGGGGGGTTGTGAAAATAAGTAGTAATTACATATGGACTAAGTGACAAATAATAACAATACAATTGCAAGATTCATTAGAATGAATAAATTTATTGAATCACAAAAATGCATAATTTATACATATACATTTTACATTGGTCTGGCCCGGTTTGTCGGAATCACACCTGTCGTACTGGACATGTAGACAGACCAGCCAGCACACTTGTAGTAAGTAACTTAAGTTGCATGAGTTTGCTATAGCATACAGTGCACGAATGTCACAGTCAGGTAATACAGTTATTTTGCCAATATATCATTGTGAACAGTACGAAATGCTTTCTTTAAAGGAGAAATGCTACAACTAACTGTACTCTGCTGTAATGTAACTATAGCACAATAAAAGCACACAAGAATGACAGCTGTCATGCTGACAACACTGACTGGCAGACTTACCCATTTCTATTTGCTAAGTGACTCAAAATGCAATAACAATAATATTGTTATAATAATCTAATTATTTCGCAAATATATAATGGGGAGAGAGAGGAAACAACAGTATTAAATGCTGTGTTTACATGAGAAATGCTACAAATAAGTAACTGTACACTGCTATAATGTAACTTTAGCACAATAAAAGCACACCAGAATGACAACTGTCATGCTGACAAGAGTGCCCGACTGAAATGCACACTTTTATTTGCTAAGCGACTTAAAATATAAGGATAATAATAATATTGCTATAGTAATATAATAATTTCGCCAATATATAATGGGGAGAGAGGGAACATCAGTATGTAATGCTGTCTTTAGAGGAGAAATGCTACAAAATAAATAACTCGCTATACTGTATGTATGCAAATACCCTGTAAATAAGCAGCAGAATAAACATATTAGCATTAATATCTCAAGTGTGTCTGTGTGTGTGTCTGTTTAACAAGATTTAACAAGATTGCCATCTCGAACAACAAGTTCCTGATGGCAAGTGGACAAGGAAGCCATTGGCTTATCGAGAGTCCAACAATTTTCTCATTTATGTGTAGCCCGCCCTAATCAGATATCTGTCAATTCTATTTTTAAAAATATTCACACTACTAGCATTAACACAATCATTTGGCAGTTTGTTCCATTCATTTATCACCCTCTGTGAGAAAGAGTACTTTCTCATGTCCAACCTACACTGCTCCTTAACTAATGCTGCTTTGTGTCCTCTGGTTCTACTGCCTTCTTTAAGTTTGAAGAACTTATTCCTATCAACATCCTCATAACCGTTCACTATTTTAAACACTTCTATTTGGTCTCCTCTTAGTCTCCTGGTCTCTAGTGTTGTCAAACCACATTGTAATAAGCGTCTTTCGTAACTAAGGTCTCTTAATTCTGGAATCATCTTAGTTGCTCGTCGTTGTATTCTTTCTAGCTTATCTATGTCTTTTTCACGATATGGCCTCCATGCTTGAATACAATATTCCAAATGTGGTCTAACTATTGCTTTGTACATGGATACAATTAGATGTTTCTCCTTATACGTGATAGTTCTCCTAATTAGCCCTAGAATTTGATTTCCTTTCGAAGCAGCAATCCCACATTGCTCTGAAACTTTCATGTCAGCATTAAATGTTACTCCTAAATCCTTTTCTTGTGTGGTTCTACCTAGTACAGCATCCCCCATTTTATATTTCTCGTCCATATTTCCATGTCCTATGTGTATACATTTACACTTCCCAAAATTGAATAACATTTGCCATTTTTCTGACCATTTAACTAATTTTTCAAGATCATCTTGTAAACTTTGGTTATCTGTAACATTAGTAACCTTTCTTAATACTTTTGTGTCATCTGCAAATTTTAGTACTTTGCTAGATATGTCATCCTCCAAATCATTTATATATATTAAAAACAGTATAGGGCCTAATACTGATCCCTGTTGTGTCTGTGTGTGCGTGTGTGTGCCGCCGTTACACAATGTCGTTCTAATAGTCGGTGTAACTCCAGCGGCACGAAATTATCATGTAAACAAAATATCGCCAGCAAACGGTAACTAGCTAAATCAATGGCGCCATCGGGCGGACAAGGGCTGCTTAACCGAAGAATGTGCCAGGTGCCGAAACCGTCGACGGTGCAGCAGCAGCGCCGTCGACGGACAATTCGTAACTACCTGTCGGTTGAATTGCGTTAGATGGCGACACTCTTTTATGCTCGAAAAGCGTGTGAGTGACAGGAGGCGGGGCTTTTAAACGGTGGGCGGGAAATAGGAAACGAATCTAGCGGAACTCACGCGTTCCATAGGGCACCATTAAGCCTGAACATTGGAGACTGCATTAAGAATATATTTTGGCATTTGCTGCGTTTCGTTCTCAAAGAAGCGAGAACTGGAAGCCAGGTTTGACAGCACGGGCGGTGGCGTGGCGTGAAGTGGCGTGGCGTAGGCGTAGCGTAGCTTGAAAGCCGCGCTTGCCTCGCATCACCTCGCCTCGCCTCGAGTGTTTCTGATAGGAAACGGTGGGCGGGAAATAGAAAAATAATCTAGCGGAATTCACGCGTTCCGTAGGGCATCATTAAGCCTGAACATTGGAGACTGCATTAAGAATATATTTTGGCATTTGCTGCGTTTCGTTCTCAAAGAAGCGAGAACTGGAAGTCAGGTTTGACAGCACGGGCGGTGGCGTGGCGTGGAGTGGCGTGGCGTGGCGTGGCGTGGCGTGGCGTGGCGTGGCGTGGCGTGGCGTGGCGTGGCGTGGCGTGGCGTGGCGTGGCGTACGCGTAGCGTAGCTTGAAAGCCGCGCTTGCCTTGCATCGCCTCGACTCGCCTCGAGTGTTTCTGGTAGCACACGTATGAATTTTGTGCGTGGCCGACACCTGATTATGAAGTCTGGTAAGATATTAATACAGTGTGTGAATGTTAATATTCAATGCATACACATACACGTTGGGAGTAGGCCAAAGTCGAATAGTTATGCTGGGGGTTGTGAAAATAAGTGGTAATTGCATATAGACTAAGTGACCGATAATAACAATACAATTACAAGATTCATTAGAATGAATAAATTTATTGAATCACAAAAATGCATAATTTATTCATATACTTTTTACATTGGTCTGGCCCGGTCAGTCAGAATAACACATGTCATACTGAACATGTAGACAGACCAGCCAGCACACTTGTAGTAAGTAACGTAAGTTGCATGAGTTTGCTATAGCATACAGTGCACGAATGTAACAGTCAGGTAATACTGTTATTTTGCCAATATATCATTGTGAACAGTACGAAATGCTTTCCTTAAAGGAGAAATGCTACAACTTACTGTACACTGCCGTAATGTAACTATAGCACAATAAAAGCACACAGGAATGACAGCTGTCATGCTGACAACATTGACTGGCTGAGTTACCCGCTTCTATTTGCCAAGTGACTCAAAATGCAACAATAATAATATTGTTATAATAATGTAATTATTTCGCCAATAATGAGGAGAGAGAGAGAGGGAACAACAGTATTAAATGCTGTCTTTAGAGGAGAAATGCTACAACTAAGCAACTGTACACTGCTATAATGTAACTTTAGCACAACAAAAGCACGCCAGAATGACAATTGTCATGCTGACAAGAGTGGCCGACTGAAATACACGCTTTTATTTGCTAAGTGACTTAAATTGCAAGAATAATAATAATCTTGCTATAGTAATATACTAATTTCGCCAATATATAATGGGGAGAGAGGGAACAACAGTATGTAATGCTGTCTTTAGAGGAGAAATGCTGCAAAATAAATAACTCGCTATTCTGTATGTATGCAAATACCCTGTAAACAAGCAGCAGAATAAACATATTAGCATTAATATCGCAAGTGTATCTGCTGTGTCTGTGTGTGCGTGTGTGTGCCGCCGTTACACAATGTCATTCTAATAGTCGGTGCAACTCCAGCGGCACGAGTTTCTCATGTAAACAAAACATCGCCGGCAAACGGTAACTAGCTAAATCAATGGCGCCATCGGGCGGACAAGGGCTGCGTAACCGGAGAATGCGCCAGGTGCCGACATCGTCGACGGTGCTACAGCAGCGCCGTCGACGGACAATTCGTAACTACCTTTCGGTTGAATTGCGTTAGATGGCGACACTCTTTTATGCTCGAACAGCGTGTGAGTGACAGGAGGCGGGGCTTCTAAACGGTGGGCGGGAAATAGGAAACGAATCTAGCGGAACTCACGCGTTCCATAGGGCACCATTAAGCCTGAACATTGGAGACTGCATTAAGAATATATTTTGGCATTTGCTGCGTTTCGTTCTCAAAGAGGCGAGAACTGGAAGCCAGGGTTTACAACACGGGCGGTGGCGTGGCGTGGCCTGGCGTGGCGTAGGCGTAGCGTAGCTTGAAAGCCGCGCTTGCTTTACGTCGCCTCGCCTCGAGTGTTTATGGTAGCAGACGTGTGAATTTTGTGCGTGGCCGACACCTGATTATGAAGTCTGGTAAGATATTAATAAAGTGTGTGAATGTTAATATTCAATGCGTACACATACACTTTCGGAGTAGGCTAAAGTCGATGCTGGGGGAGGGGTTGTGAAAATAAGTGGTAATTGCATATGGACAAAGTGACCGATAATAACAATACAATTGCAAGATTCATTAGAATGAATAAATTTATTGAATCACAAAAATGTATAATTTATTCATATACTTTTTACATTGGTCTGGCCCGGTTAGTCAGAATCACACGTCATACTGAACAAGTTGCATGAGTTTGCTATAGCATACAGTGCACGAATGTCACAGTCAGGTAATACAGTTATTTTGCCAATATATCATTGTGAACAGTACGAAATGCTTTCTTTAAAGGAGAAATGCTACAACTTACTGTACACTGCCGTAATGTAACTATAGCACAATAATAGCACACAAGAATGACAGCTGTCATGCTGACAACATTGACTGGCTGAGTTACCCGCTTCTATTTGCTAAGTGACTCAAAATGCAACAATAATAATATTGTTATAATAATATAATTATTTCGCCAATATATAATGGGGAGAGACTGAGGGAACAACAGTATTAAATGCTGTCTTTAGAGGAGAAATGCTACAACTAAGCAACTGTACACTGCTATAATGTAACTTTTGCACAATAAAAGCACACCAGAATGACAACTGTCATGTTGACAAGAGTGGCCGACTTAAATACACACTTTTATTTGCTAAGTGACTTAAATTGCAAGAATAATAATAATCTTGCTATAGTTATATACTAATTTCGCCAATATATAATGGGGAGAGAGGGAACAACAGTGTGTAATGCTGTCTTTAGAGGAGAAATGCTACAAAATAAATAACTCGCTATACTGTATGTATGCAAAAACCCTGTAAATAAGCAGCAGAATAAACATATTAGCATCAATATCGCAAGTTTAACAAGATTTAACAAGATTTGCCATCCAAGCCAAAGGCCCAGATGGCAAGTGGACAAGGAAGCCATTGGCTTATCGAGAGTCCAACAATGTTCATCTACTTATAGCCCGCTCTCCTGAGATATGTGTCAACCTTGTTTTTAAACATATTCATGCTGCTACCAGTTACACAATCTGTAGACAATTTGTTCCATTCATTTTTTCCTCTGTGAGAACGAGTACTTCCTGATGTCCAATCTGCATTGATCCTTTACTAATTTTACCTCATGTCCTCTAGTTCTGCTATGCTTCTTGAGTGAGAAAACCATATTTCTATCAATATTTTCATACCCATTCAATATCTTAAAAACTTCAATCTGATCTCCTCTTAACCTCCTTGTCTCTAGAGTTGTTAAACCACATTCTTTCAGGCGTTCTTCATAACTAAGGTCTCTCAGTTCTGGAATAATTTTAGTTGCTCTCCTTTGTATGCGTTCAGGCGTATCTATATCCTTCTTACGATATGGTCTCCATGCTTGTATACAGTATTCTAAATGAGGACTAACTATTGCTTTATAAAGAGGTATAATTAACTTTTTTCCCTTGTATGTTATGTTTCTTCTAATCAATCCAAGAATTTGATTACCCTTTGAAGATGCAATACCACACTGCTCTGAAACTTTCATATCAGCGCTTATTGTAACTCGTAAGTCCTTTTCTTTTACAGTAGTACCCAGAACAGTATCTCCCATTTTATAGTTTACATTGAATTTCCTATGTCCTGTATGTAGGCATTTACATTTCCCAAAATTGAACAACATCTGCCATTTCTCAGACCATTTCACTAATCTGTCTAGATCGTTTTGTAAATGTTGTTTATCACCATCAGTATTAACCTTTCTAAACAGTTTTGTGTTATCCGCAAATTTCAGTACGTTACTTGTTATACTGTCGTCCAAGTCATTGATATAAATTAAGAATAATATAGGTCCTAATACTGATCCTTGAGGTACCCCACTCAAAACCGATTTCCAATTTGAAACTTCTCCATCTACTACAACTCGTTGTCTTCTGTCAGTCAGCCAATGTTCTACCCAGTCAGTTATGCTATCCCCGATACCACGGGCTTTTAATTGATGTGGCACTTTGTCAAAATCTTTCTGAAAATCTAAGTAGATAATATCTACTGGCGATCCCACGTCTATCCACTTAGTGATTTCTTCCAAAAAACATAACATATTTGTTAAGCATGACCTCGCTTTAAGGAATCCATGTTGAGATGAATTTAATAATTTATGCTTACCGAGGAATTCCACCATATGGTCTTTAATTAACCTTTCTAATAATTTACAAATCACTGACGTTAAACTCACTGGTCTGTGTGTGTGTCTCTTGTGTCTGTGTGTCCGTGTGTGTGCCGCCGTTACACAATGTCGTTCTAATAGTCGGTGTAATCCAGCGGCACGAATTTCTCAAGTAAACAAAACATCGCCGGCAAACGGTAACTACCTAAATCAATGGTGCCATCGGGCGGACAAGGGCTGCGTAACCGAAGAATGTGCCAGGTGCCGACACCGTCGACGGTGCTGCAGCAGCTTGTGAGTGACAGGAGGCGGGGCTTTTATACGGTGGGCGGGAAATAGGAAACGAATCTAGCGGAATTCACGCGTTCCATAGGGCATCATTAAGCCTGAACATTGGAGACTGCATTAAGAATATATTTTGGCATTTGCTGCATTTCGTTCTCAAAGAAGCGAGAACAGGAAGCCAGGTTTGACAGCACGGGCGGTGGCGTGGCGTGGCGTGGCGTGGCGTGGCGTGGCGTGGCGTGGCGTAGGCGTAGCGTAGCTTGAAAGCCGCCCTTGCCTCGCATCACCTCGCCTCGCCTCGAGTGTTTCTGATAGCAGACGGTGGGCGGGAAATAGGAAAAGAATCTAGCGGAATTCACGCGTTCCGTAGGGCATCATTAAGCCTGAACATTGGAGACTGCATTAAGAATATATTTTGGCATTTGCTGCGTTTCGTTCTCAAAGAACTGAAAGCCAGGTTTGACAGCAAGGGCGGTGGCGTGGCGTGGCGTGGCGTGGCGTGGCGTGGCGTGGCGTGGCGTACACGTAGCGTAGCTTGAAAGCCGCGCTTGCCTTCCATCGCCTCGACTCGCCTCGAGTGTTTCTGGTAGAACACGTGTGAATTTTGTGCGTGGCCGACACCTGATTATGAAGTCTGGTAAGATATTAATAAAGTGTGAGAATGTTAATATTCAATGCATACATATACACTTTGGGAGTAGGCCAAAGTCGAATAGTTATGCTGGGGGGGGGTTGTGAAAATAAGTGGTAATTGCATATGGACTAAGTGACCGATAATAACAAAACAATTGCAAGATTCATTAGAATGAAAAAATTTATTGAATCACAAAAATGCATAATATATTCATATACTTTTTACATTGGTCTGGCCCGTTCAGTCGGAATAACACATGTCATACTGAACATGTAGACAGACCAGCCAGCACACTTGTAGTAAGTAACTTAAGTTGCATGAGTTTGCTATAGCATATAGTGCACGGATGTCACAGTCAGGTACAGTTATTTTGCCAATATATCATTGTGAACAGTACGAAATGCTTTCTTTAAAGGAGAAATGCTACAACTAACTGTACACTGCCGTAATGTAACTATAGCACAATAAAAGCACACAAGAATGACAGCTGTCATGCTGGCAACATTGACTGGCTGAGTTAGCCGCTTCTATTTGCTAAGTGACTCAAAATGCAATAATAATAATATTGTTATAATAATGTAATTATTTCGCCAATATATAATGGCGAGAGAGAGAGAGGGAACAACATTATTAAATGCTGTCTTTAGAGGAGAAATGCTACAACTAACTGTACATTGCTATAATGTAACTTTAGCACAATAAAAGCACACCAGAATGAGAACTGTCATGCTGACGAGAGTGGCCGACTTAAATACACACTTTTATTTGCTAAGTGACTTAAAATGTAAGAATAATAATAATCTTGCTATAGTAATATACTAATTTCGCAAATATATAATGGGGAGAGAGTGAACAACAGTATGTAATGCTGTCTTTAGAGGAGAAATGCTGCAAAATAAATAACTCGCTATTCTGTATGTATGCAAATACCCTGTAAATAAGCAGCAGAATAAACATATTAGCATTAATATCGCAAGTGTATCTGCTGTGTCTGTGTGTGTGTGTGTGTGTGTGTGTGTGTGTGTGCGCCGCCGTTACACAATGTCGTTCTAATAGTCGGTGCAACTCCAGCGGCACGAATTTCTCATGTAAACAAAACATCGCCGGCAAACGGTAACTAGCTAAATCAATGGCGCCATCGGGCGGACAAGGGCTGCGTAACCGGAGAATGCGCCAGGTGCCGACATCGTCGACGGTGCCTGCAGCAGCGCCGTCGACGGACAATTCGTAACTACTTGTCGGTTGTATTGCGTTAGATGGTGACACTCTTTCATGCTGGAAAAGCGTGTGAGTGACAGGAGGCGGGGCTTAGACGGTGGGCGGGAAATAGGAAACGAATCTAGCGGAATTCACGCGTTCCATAGGGCATCATTAAGCCTGAACATTGGAGACTGCATTAAGAATATATTTTGGCATTTGCTGCGTTTCGTTCTCAAAGAAGCGAGAACTGGAAGCCAGGTTTTACAGCACGGCCGGCGGTTCCGTGGCGTGGCGTGGCGTGGCGTGGCATAGCTTGACTGCCGCGCTTGCCTTGCATCGCCTCGCCTCGAGTGTTTCTGATAGCAGACGTGTGAATTTCGCCGACACCTGATTATGAAATCTGGTAAGATATTAATAAAGTGTGTGAATGTTAATATTCAATGCATACACATACACTTTGGGAGTAGGCCAAAGTCGAATAGTTATGGTGGGGGTGGGGGGGGTTGTGAAAATAAGTAGTAATTACATATGGACTAAGTGACAAATAATAACAATACAATTGCAAGATTCATTAGAATGAATAAATTTATTGAATCACAAAAATGCATAATTTATACATATACATTTTACATTGGTCTGGCCCGGTTTGTCGGAATCACACCTGTCGTACTGGACATGTAGACAGACCAGCCAGCACACTTGTAGTAAGTAACTTAAGTTACATGAGTTTGCTATAGCATACAGTGCACGAATGTCACAGTCAGGTAATACAGTTATTTTGCCAATATATCATTGTGAACAGTACGAAATGCTTTCTTTAAAGGAGAAATGCTACAACTAACTGTACTCTGCTGTAATGTAACTATAGCACAATAAAAGCACACAAGAATGACAGCTGTCATGCTGACAACACTGACTGGCAGACTTACCCATTTCTATTTGCTAAGTGACTCAAAATGCAATAACAATAATATTGTTATAATAATCTAATTATTTCGCAAATATATAATGGGGAGAGAGAGGAAACAACAGTATTAAATGCTGTGTTTACAGGAGAAATGCTACAAATAAGTAACTGTACACTGCTATAATGTAACTTTAGCACAATAAAAGCACACCAGAATGACAACTGTCATGCTGACAAGAGTGCCCGACTGAAATGCACACTTTTATTTGCTAAGCGACTTAAAATATAAGGATAATAATAATATTGCTATAGTAATATAATAATTTCGCCAATATATAATGGGGAGAGAGGGAACATCAGTATGTAATGCTGTCTTTAGAGGAGAAATGCTACAAAATAAATAACTCGCTATACTGTATGTATGCAAATACCCTGTAAATAAGCAGCAGAATAAACATATTAGCATTAATATCTCAAGTGTGTCTGTGTGTGTGTCTGTTTAACAAGATTTAACAAGATTGCCATCTCGAACAACAAGTTCCTGATGGCAAGTGGACAAGGAAGCCATTGGCTTATCGAGAGTCCAACAATTTTCTCATCTATGTGTAGCCCGCCCTTATCAGATATATGTCAATTCTATTTTTAAAAATATTCACACTACTAGCATTAACACAATCATTTGGCAGTTTGTTCCATTCATTTATCACCCTCTGTGAGAAAGAGTACTTTCTCATGTCCAACCTACACTGCTCCTTAACTAATGCTGCTTTGTGTCCTCTGGTTCTACTGCCTTCTTTAAGTTTGAAGAACTTATTCCTATCAACATCCTCATAACCGTTCACTATTTTAAACACTTCTATTTGGTCTCCTCTTAGTCTCCTGGTCTCTAGTGTTGTCAAACCACATTGTAATAAGCGACTTTCGTAACTAAGGTCTCTTAATTCTGGAATCATCTTAGTTGCTCGTCGTTGTATTCTTTCTAGCTTATCTATGTCTTTTTCACGATATGGCCTCCATGCTTGAATACAATATTCCAAATGTGGTCTAACTATTGCTTTGTACAGGGGTACAATTAGATGTTTCTCCTTATACGTGATAGTTCTCCTAATTAGCCCTAGAATTTGATTTCCTTTCGAAGCAGCAATCCCACATTGCTCTGAAACTTTCATGTCAGCATTAAATGTTACTCCTAAATCCTTTTCTTGTGTGGTTCTACCTAGTACAGCATCCCCCATTTTATATTTCTCGTCCATATTTCCATGTCCTATGTGTATACATTTACACTTCCCAAAATTGAATAACATTTGCCATTTTTCTGACCATTTAACTAATTTTTCAAGATCATCTTGTAAACTTTGGTTATCTGTAACATTAGTAACCTTTCTTAATACTTTTGTGTCATCTGCATATTTTAGTACTTTGCTAGATATGTCATCCTCCAAATCATTTATATATATTAAAAACAGTATAGGGCCTAATACTGATCCCTGTTGTGTCTGTGTGTGCGTGTGTGTGCCGCCGTTACACAATGTCGTTCTAATAGTCGGTGTAACTCCAGCGGCACGAATTTCTCATGTAAACAAAATATCGCCGACAAACGGTAACTAGCTAAATCAATGGCGCCATCGGGCGGACAAGGGCTGCGTAACCGAAGAATGTGCCAGGCGCCGACACTGTCGACGGTGCAGCAGCAGCGCCATCGACGGACAATTCGTAACTACCTGTCGGTTGAATTGCGTTAGATGGCGACACTCTTTTATGCTCGAACAGCGTGTGAGTGACAGGAGGCGGGGCTTTTAAACGGTGGGCGGGAAATAGGAAACGAATCTAGCGGCTCACGCGTTCATAGGGCATCATTAAGCCTGAACACTGGAGACTGCATTAAGAATATATTTTGGCATTTGCTGCGTTTCGTTCTCAATGAAGCGAGAACTGGAAGCCAGGTTTTACAGCACGGGCGGTGGCGTGGCGTGGCGTGGCGTAGGCGTAGCGTAGCTTGAAAGCCGCGCTTGCCTTGCATCGCCTGGAGTGTTTATGGTAGCAGACGTGTGAATTTTGTGCGTGGCCGACACCTGATTATGAAGTCTGGTAAGATATTAATAAAGTGTGTGAATGTTAATATTCAATGCGTATACATATACTTTGGGAGTAGGCCAAAGTCGATGCTGGGGGCTGTGTGTGAAAATAAGTGGTAATTGCATACGGACAAAGTGACCGATAATAACAATACAATTGCAAGATTCATTAGAATGAATAAATTTATTGAATCACAAAAATGCATAATTTATTCATATACTTTTACATTGGTCTGGCCCGGTTAGTCAGAATCACACGTCATACTGAACATGTAGACAGACCAGCCAGCACGCTTGTAGTAAGTAACTTAAGTTGTATGAGTTTGCTATAGCATACAGTGCACGAATGTCACAGTCAGGTAATACAGTTATTTTGCCAATATATCATTGTGAACAGTACGAAATGCTTTCTTTAAAGGAGAAATGCCACAACTAACTCTACTCTGCTGTAATGTAACTATAGCATAATAAAAGCACACAAGAATGACAGCTGTCATGCTGACAACATTGACTGGCTGAGTTACCCGCTTCTATTTGCTAAGTGACTCAAAATGCAACAACAATAATATTGTTATAATAATGTAATTATTTCGCCAATAATGAGGAGAGAGAAAGGGAACAACAATATTAAATGCTGTCTTTAGAGGAGAAATGCTCAATTAAGCAACTGTACACTGCTATAATATAACTTTAGCACAATAAAAGCACACCAGAATGACAACTGTCATGCTGACAAGAGTGGCCGACTGAAATGCACACTTTTATTTGCTAAGTGACTTAAAATGCAAGAATAATAATAATGTTGCTATAGTAATATACTAATTTCGCCAATATATAATGGGGAGAGAGGGAACAACAGTATGTAATGCCGTCTTTAGAGGAGAAATACTACAAAATAAATAACTCGCTATACTGTATTTATGCAAATACCATGTAAATAAGCAGCAGAATAAACATATTAGCATTAGTATCTTTCGAATTGAAAGAAGGAGCATGTGTGTGTGTGTGGGGGGATCCTACTTAATTGGTGAGTGTGTCATTGTAATGCTGTTTTTAGAGGAGAAATGCTACAAAATAAATAACTCGCTATACTGTATATATACAAGTACGCTGTAAATAAGCAGCTGAATAAACATATTAGCATTAATACGGCAAGTGTGTCTGTGTATGTATGTTGTGTCTATGTGTGCGTGTGTGTGCCGCCGTTACGCAATGTCGTTCTAATAGTCGGTGTAACTCCAGCGACACGAATTTCTCATGTAAACAAAACATAGCCGGTTTACGGTAACTAGCTAAATCAATGGCGCCATCGGGCGGCCAAAGGCTGCGTAACCGAAGAATGCGCCAGGTGCCAACATCGTCGACGGTGCTGCAGCAGCGCCGTTGGCGATAAATTCGTAACTAACTATCGGTTGAATTGCGTCAGGTTGCGCCACTCTTTTTCATGCTCGAACAGCGTGTGAGTGACAGGAGGCGGGGCTTAGACGGTGGGCGGGAAATAGGAAACGGATCTAGACGAATTCACGCGTTCAATAGGGCATCATTTCGCGTGAACATTGGAGACTGCATTCAAAATATATTTTGGTAGTTGGTTCGTTTCGTTCTCAAAGAAGCGAGAACTGGATGCCCGGTTTGACAGCACGGGCGGTGGCGTGGCGTGGCGTGGCGTGGCGTAGGCGTAGCGTAGCTTGACAGCCGCGCTTGCCTTGCATCGCCTCGCCTCGCCTCGCCTCGAGTGTTTCTGATAGCAGACGTGTGAATTTCGTGCGTGGCCGACACCTGATTATGAAATCTGGTAAGATATTAATTAAGTGTGTGAATGTTAATATTCAGTGCATACACATGCACTTTTGGGAGTAGGCCAAAGTCGAATAGTTAAGCTGGGGGGGTTGTGAAAATAAGTGGTAATTGCATATAGACTAAGTGATAGATAATAACAATACAATTGCAAGATTCATTAGAATGAATAAATTTATTGAATCACAAAAATGCATAATTTATACATATACTTTTTACATTGGTTTGGCCCGGTTTGTCGAAATCACACCTGTCATACTGGACATGTAGACAGACCAGCCAGCGCACTTGTAGTAAGTAACTTAAGTTGCATTAATTTGCTATAGCATACAGTTGGCAGACTGTCTGACTTACCCACTTCTATTTGCTAAGTGACTCAAAATGCAATAGCAATAATATTGTTATAATAATCTAATTGTTTCGCCAATATATAATGGGGAGAGAGAGAGAGAGGAAACAACAGTATTAAAACATGCTACAACTAAGCAACTGTACACTGCTATAATGTAACTTTAGCACAATAAAAGCACACCAGAATGACAACTGTCATGCTGACAAGAGTGGCCGACTGAAATGCATTCTTTTATTTGCTAAGTGACTTAAAATACAAGAATAATAATAATATTGCTATAGTAATATACTAATTTCGCCAATACATAATGGGGAGAGAGGGAACAACAGTATGTAATGCTGTCTTTAGAGGAGAAATCTACAAAATAAATAACTCGCTGTACTGTATGTATGCAAATACACTGTAAATAAGCAGCAGAGTGAACATATTAGCATTAGTATCTTTCGAATTGAAAGAAGGAGCATGTGTGTGTGTGTGTGTGTGTGAGTGGGGGGGGATCCTACTTAATTGGTGAGTGTGTCATTGCAGCGAGGATAACGGAGGTTATAGGAACATCATACTTAACTGTTGAGTGTGTCATTTCAGAGAGGATAACGGAGGTTATAGGAACATCATACTTAACTGTTGAGTGTATCATTGCAGCGAGGATAACGGAGGTTATAGGAACATCATACTTAACTGGTGAGTGTGTCATTGAAGCGAGGTTAACGAATGTTATAGGAATATCATACTTAACTGGTGAGTGTGTCATTGCAGCGCGGATAACGGAGGTTACAGGAACATCATACTTAACTGGTGAGTGTGTTATTGCAGCGAGGATAACGTTGAAATTTACCGGAGAGTGAATAATTGTTCGTATCTATATCAGCAGCGCCACTTCCGCCTCATAATGCAAGCCGGTTGTATTGAAACTGTAGCCTCGCCTTTCCAGGAACTCAACCACGCTATTGAGGGTCACATGAACATTGCAAAGAAACAAACTAAGTTTACGTCCTTATTACAAAGCCCAGTTATTGTCTATTACAAGATAATCTAATTCAACAAAGACGTGTTTGCATCTTGTTAGATTCCTGTTAAATTTTATGACACGCCAATCTAGTTGTTTATTTTTGTTTCACGTGTGTTTGTCTGAGTGTATAAAGGCTGTGTTACAACTATGATTGTTCTTCTCCGTTGTTGTGTTAGTGACTGTACCCTTCTTTGTTGTTGTCAAATTAGCACTAGCTAGACAAACACAAGAAAAAAACAAGTCCTGATAAGTGCAACGATTACTAGAAATATTTATATTGGTCAATTGAGGTTCCAGTAATCCAGAAAATACTATAATTACTATGGGCGACATCGCAGTGATTTCATCAGAAACGCCTCATATATGGTTGAATCCCACGAAACGTCGATACATCGAGTTTCCAACGAAGACAAATAGAACTAAACTTGTCATTTTACTATTTGGCTACCATAAAATACACACGTTGTGACGTTTGAGGATTAATATGTTCCCCACCGTACTTCGAAAAGACGTTTCCCCCTTATCTTCCTTACAAATTCCATATTTTTGTTATTCTATCGAATATGTGTTAAAATAAAACAAGTAATATATAATGATAATAATAATGTGATGATTATGACATATGCACATGTTGTTGCTATCAGAAACCGTGAAATACTCTATATTTTGTTTATACTTGTTTAGGTTTTCCTAGGGTTATCCGCATTGGTTCACTGACTATGTATTGAAAACACTGCATTCCGTCCGATCTCAGTGATCATAATCTGCAATATCGTTCCATATTGTTGTTGTTGAGATTGATGGCTATATATGTGACATGATCTGTGTTTTCATTGTTTTTCATTTGAAATTGATCTAGTGAATGTCTGTTTACAGCAACGACTGTTGGTGCTTTCAGTGCCACTGTGTGTTTGGTTAGCTCCACTTTTCACACACATTTCTACACATTATTGATCTTCCGGTTTCGCCTTTCTCCACTGTTCATTGTGACATATAATACACCGATAGACATTCGAAATATTAACCACAATACACGGAATTAGTTCTGAAATTGCAATTTATGAGATTTGTCGGTCTAATAGCCCATTAACTCCATTATCCTCGCTGCAATGACACACTCACCAGTTAAGTATGATTGATGTTCCTATAACCTCCATTATCCACCGATATCCACAGTTAAGATCCGTCAGTCATTACTCAGCTCATAAGACGAAAGCCGGTAGAGGTATTATACGGAACGAACACTTTGTTAAACATTAATTTTATTGTGTGAATTGTTTCAATATATAGGACAAGTTTACAATTGTTTTGTATTCATTGCATACGCTTATAAAATGTTACACATAACTGATGAGACAAATCTCCGGATGAACCCTCTTAAAAAATACCACGGAAGTACATGATATACCATGATATTTTGGTGGTATTACATGATATCGTGGTGATATTACATGGTATGACATGATATGGTTAATTGTGGTAAAGCATGCCTTTTCATATATTGTGTATGGTAATTGTATGGTATTCCATGGTTACCTTTTTCAAATCGCCATGGTATTTTACCATGGTTTACTATATAGTGAAACGGCTGATTTCCATAGTATATCATGGTTTACCTGCTTCAAAACAACATGGTATTTAATATAGAATACGATGGTATATCTTCATCAGGGCTCAAATAATACAGTCGATATGTGGACAATATTACCGTTAGTTTTCTGAACAGCCACGATGTACGGTTGTACCATTTTGTTAATTACGATTCTTCTTCTTCACATTAGAGCAACTCCTTCAAAACTAAAACATGACTATAATTATGTGTCTTTATCTACAGTGCTACAGTGCTGCCAACTACGAACAATACATAATTCAACACTTCACTGTCTGATTATATTGGACACGTGGACTTGATCAGACATTGTAATATATATGTTCCTGCACTTGGAGTAATCGACTGTCTGTTGATTGAATATTTGCAAAGATGCGATGATTTCAAAGGTAGATATGTTGGATATTTTGCTTGTTTCATTAAACCCTAAGAAACACAAAAAGCCGTAACAATCTCAACGATTTCAACATAATTTACCTGTTTTTCCAAATGTCTCCAAGGTGGCGCCCTCCCGTGTGGGGGACTTGCCTCAACAGAGTTTCACGGACGTTTGGACAAAGGACATCTTTCCGACGTTGCATCACGAAACATTGTTTTATTGTCAAGTGACTTCGAGCTACGTCTCTTTCCAGGTAATGTCGAACCGATGTCACTGATGAGTGGAATAATAATGACATGTCACACCTTGTCAGTCTATGTCATTGACAGTGTCACCAAGTTCACAACCTCCAGATAGATAGACATGTGTATTCACTCCAACCCAGGTGTCTTGTTAGTTCGTCCCGCAGCATTAGTGAATGACTTCCACGAACGATGCGGATGGTGAGGCAATATTTGACTAGCGTGGTGGGGAGCGGCACATTAGAAGACGGACACCGGCTCGTTGATGACGTAGACCAATGGACACGTGACGTGGAATTCCGTCTCAAATAAAAAGAAAATATTGTTGCACTCATATTTTAATTCAACTACATTTTTACCAATTAATCCACATGTCGATAAAATCACACGTGTCAAACCATAGGGCTGTAGCTGGAATAATTTCTGAGTTATGACCATTTAAAATTTGGCGGATTTTGTTATTTTTGAAAATTTTCGGAAATCATGAAGATTTCTTGTTCTACTTAAAATACCAAAAACTCATCAACTATTTGTGCAAGAACTCTGAGATATGGCATGTTTATTCTGCATCATATGTAGATAGTAACATACATAATATAATTCCACATCTCTATATTAGTTCTCCCACAATCTGTTATTGAAGTTGTGTGTTTTTATATAAAAAAATTGAGCCAATGACTGATTTTAGATCTATATTTTAACAATAAAATGACAAAATCCGCAAAATTTTAAATGGTTATAACTCGGAAAATATCCTACCTGCAGCCGTATGGTTTCACAAGTGTGGTTAAATTGACATGTGGATTAACTGGTAACACTTTCGTTGAAAAAAAATGTGAGTGCAACTTGCTTTGGTTGATCTGAGATGGCATGTCCCTTCAACAGCAGTGGCCATTGTGCACAGACGAAGGTGATCTTTAGGATGACCACTGTTTTCGTCATGTTGTGGCCGATCTAAAACAAATCAATGTATCGGCATTGTGAATAAGCTGAACAATGTAACGGTGAAACGTTAAGACAACATAGATAACATTGTGACTAAGGCGAGCACTGTAACGGTGAAACGCTAAGAGAACACAGATAACATTGTGACTAAGGTGAGCACTGTAACGGTGAAACGTTAATACAACACAGATAACATTGTGACTAAGGCAAACACTGTAACGGTGAAACGTTAAGACAACATAGATAACATTGTGACTAAGGCGAACACTGTAACGGTGAAACGTTAAGACTACACAGATAACATTGTGACTAAGATGAAAACTGTAACGATGAAACGCTAAGACAACACAGATAACATTGTGACTAAGGTGAACACTGTAACGGTGAAACGCTAAGGCAACACAGATAACAAGACACCAGTATATTGGCCGTGGCAAGTTCTAAATGTAAGTGACATGTCAGCACCATTTTACAACATAACGGCCGATCGGTAGTTGTCGACAAACAAACTGTTGGCGGCTAAAAGTAAGTATATGTTTGGCCTGCTTAAGTTTTAGTCAGTGACTTAGTGGCTATACTTGAGCACCTTTACAAAAACTAAGCATTTACATGCAAATTGTGTCTGTAATGCCCAATTATGTGAATAGGAGTGACTAAGTGTTCAGGATACTGGCAATAATCGTTAGGTCCAGTGAGTATCTACTAAGTGAAAAATCACTGTTAATTTTCCCAAAAAATTGTGTTTTTCCAATTTGGAAACATCAGTTTTGAATGATAAAAAAAACAAAAAAATATGAAGTAAAGGCAATAAAAATATTATATTCGTGGTTTCATAGCATGAGGTGTTGTAAATAAGAAACTGAAAGAATTACTTTTATATCTTACTTATTGGAGGAATTACAGTGTTTCCAAACAAAGTTATATTTGAAATATTTGGTGGCCATCTATAAGAGAAACGGTCCATATTGTAGCTAAATAAAATCATTAAAGTTGCAAAATTCAACATGCGCTCTGCGTATGCTCTCCAAATTTGTGTACATTTTTAGATGTATCCTTTGTAAGTTGGGATATTTCAAGTTTACATTAGAAGTCGTGATAAAAAGCAAGGAATGATTAGAAGAGGAGAGGTAAACGTAAGCTGCTAGATAAGTGTTTCTGAATCCAAGACCCATTTTTAACTATTTCAGAAGGAAAGCACCTCGAATTTAGGTAAAGCAACTGTTTTTTTGCCTCATGGCTGACAACAGGCTACGATACATTGCATGCCTTTAGGACATAGCAACGTATAACAATTTAGAACAATTTAGAACAAACCACCACAACTATAATGGATGATTTTTTAGCCAACACTTGGCTTATTGTGATGGGATGAAAACATTTAGAATATACTTGTAACATTGTAATACCTGGTACTAATACCAGCGTCAGTGATTGAATAAAACAACCTGGACCAGGAGGTAATTAATATAATTAACTAACTAACTATATAATATTTAAACTATAATTAAATACTAACTATATATTTATGAAAAAACACTGTTGTATTCACGAGTTTTGTTCCAGCCTTTGACCTACTTATAACAATATGTTGCAAGTTTATTTTGAAATCGCCCTCAACGCATCTATTTTATCAACTTACAACTTTGTAACAAATTATTAAAGGCTGAATGAATTAATGTAGACTGAAATGACAGATTTCAATAAAATCTTGGTTTTGTTATGAAAGTTGCATCATTTACTACCGTCACAAAATCACGTGCACATTGTCACGTCCTACTTACCCCTTGGGGTGAATCGGATTGTCACTCTTATCATAAATAACATCATTAAACCATTGACATGCAAACTGAAAACAAAATATCTATACTAATGTAACTTTCATCAATGCATCTGATCGCCGCTCCCCCCCCCCCGTAACCCCCAAGGAGGCTGGATGAGATTATGTGATCAGATAAAGTTGCCAACAGGTGTGACAAGAGGTTGATGTGTGAGTGAAGAAGATGTTTACCTGGGTACGTGGATCCAGTCACTGCTGACACTTCCTCTTAGCCAGAACTCTAAGTAGCTGCTTTTGGTGCTGTTGTAGCGTGTCTCGCATCAAGGCTAAGTCCTGGACCCAATGGCTGTCTCTCTCACCCGGGGGTCGGCCCTCGAGGCGGGACACAGCCGCCTGTAACCGGTCCACTACACGCCGGTGGTGCACGACATCGTCAGGATGTTTCGCCTCCTGCCCCGTTAGTCGATGTAGGTCCAAGCTACAACAAGACACGGTGACTTCTACACAAACTGTCGTCTCTCCGTCCGTCCGTCCGTCCGTCCGTCCGTCCGTCCGTCCGTCCGTCCGTCCGACCGTCCGTCCGTCCGTCCGTCCGTCCGTCCGTCCGTCCGTCCGTCCGTCCGTCCGTCCGTCCGTCCGTCCGTCCGTCCGTCCGTCCGTCCCTCCGTCCCTCCGTCCCTCCGTCCGTCCCCCTCCGTCCGTCCGTCCGTCCCCCGTCCCCGTCCGTCCGTCCGTCCGTCCCCCCGTCCCCGTCCGTCCCCCTCTCCCTCTCCCTCTCCATCTCCCTCTCCCTCTCCCTCTCTCTACTTGTGTCAACCTACGGCAATGTGTCACACGTGGTGACAGCGTCAACAAACTGTGCTGCTACTCACAATGATAGCCACACCCGGGGTGTTGACCGCGCTTCCCGCCTCACTCTGGTGACGCCGTCAACTGTCATCCAGTTGTTGTAGAGACTGCAAACAACAGTGACATTGTTAAGTAATGTCGCCCTCCGGGTCAGTTCTAAACACCCCAGTTCTCCAGGTGAAGAGGGTTGGTAATGTGTCTATCAGATTCGGTCATTTGACCTTCTTATTACAAGAGTTTGTTGCGATCCGTGGAGAGTTCTTTGTGAAAACTTTGTCACGAGACACAAACACAATTGTTTAGTTGACGTCCAACACTCGCAGATCAAAAAAGGATGACACTCACGTTTTGTCTACGTCGACAAGACACGTCATATCAATACCAACTTTACCACAAAACAATGTCAGACATAATATAGTCTTATAACAATATTCCAAGATGTGTTTATAAATTGTGCAGGAATAACAATTTGGTTGTAGTTAATCATGTCTGATATCAGACGTTATCACTTCAATGTAATCAACATACTTCAGTCTCTCCAAGTTGATCAACTTGCCCAGGCAGACAACGAGGGCCGTCATCGCAGTCGGGCCATGGAGGTCGTGGTTGTAGTCAAGACTAAAAAACGTCACATCTGTGAGTTATTGCGACACAATTAAGTTAACTATTTCTCCAAATCAACACAGTAATGTCCCACACAACTTACCCAATACTAATTTGTTCAATCAAACATAACTACAGCGACTTTATGAAAGAAAACTAATACTATGAAAAGACGCGGTGCTGGTTGTGACTGAACGCTAAAATTGCATTGTTATAGAAACGTCGATTTGACGTTGCAGCGCTTTGTTTGCACTGAAAATAATTTAAATGTTTTATGTAAGTCATCGAAAGAATCACGGAATTGAACTATATACATTCGGCTGACATGGACGTACGTAAATACAATAACATATCGAGTCAATCAACTGCTTAATACACGAGGTACTCACTTGAGGCTGATCACATCGGTCGCCTCACCCGAGGCGAGTAGGAACGTCAAGTCCGGTAGTTGGACACTGGGTATAACAAAACTGACGTTCAACTCGCCATCCTTTAAAATATCGTCTTTGACGTGACGCCACAGATCGGCTTGACCGTATTGTCTCAGTAGAGAGAGAACGTGAAGAACCCGGCGCTTCGACCCATTGTTGCCTTCGCCTTTGTCTTCCGCTGACACTGTACATGTTTGAACAAGTAGGTTATATTGACACGCCAATTGTTACCTTAACCTCTCCATGAAATGTATCATATTTCATCACAAAACACAAAAATTATTTCCATAGTGACACATCATTATATTCTGTTCTGTTATGTATTTGTTTTAGCTCAACGAAATATACGCAGTATATATAGAAACAAAACCAACACAGATATACAGTTTACACGGTAAGTCACAGCCAACAAACATTCCAGTAATGGAACTAAAAGTTCGTCCTACATGTGCGAAGAGGGCCACACTATCATCTGTTTAAAGTAATTATATTCCGATGGATCCGAAGATGGCTGACAAGGCCGATCCTAGCCAGGAATTGCATGTCACAATGGGGGCAGGATACTGTTACAGATTTGTCGGGAGGAAATGTGCTGCTGTCTGTAGACTTTCGCAGTCCACGACTCATTATGGCCTCAATGGTTCTCTTCTGTTCACAGACGGCAGCGCCATGGGTGACGCTGCTGGGCCATCTAGGGTGACCTTGGGCGATGCTCTCCCAGCTGTCAGGATCAATGTCGAAGCTCTTGATGGAGGCCTTCGGGGTGTCCTTGAAACGTTTCTTTTGACCGCCCTGTGAAAGCTTTCCTGTCTTTGGTAGGCGTTCCTCCGGCATGCGGATCACATGACCAACCCATCCCATTAAGGGTTGTGTGGATGCTGGTCATGCTTGCTCTGGCGAGGACCTCGGTGTCAGGAATGGAACCATGTGCACAGGCGGTAATACATATGAAATATGGTGTGTGATACACCGTGTCAAACATACTCACAGGCGGCTTACAGTTTCCTGATTCTGTCTTCTGTCATCGCTGAAACAGACAAGAAAGCGATGTTCACACCTGCACTCTTTTGCGTCAGATTAAAGATATATTTGTCCTCAGCTACATTAACTTCAATACAAGTTAGTAGGCCTAATGTTGTGAGAAGCATTGATAAGTTGTTAAATATATTAAATAATAAGGGAAGTGTTAGTTGAGCCATTTAAATATATTAAAAACGTGTATATAATAATGTGTGACAAAGGGAAAATATGTGTAAATAATAATAATATGTGACACGGAAAAAATATGTGTAGATAATAATGTGTGACACAGAGAAAATGTGTGTAAATAATAATGTGTAACACAGAGAAAATATGGAATAATATTTCTCTTTTACTGATCATTTTTGGACACATGACTGCTATCTTTCCTGGGATTACCATCCAGAAGGTTACTGGTTTCGTATCTTAACAGAAAACAATATATTGCTGACATAATATAGCCTGTACATTTTAGCGACAATTCAAGATATACAATTTATCCAGTGATTCTCTGGTCTGTATTGACTTTATACATACAACCTAAAGAGGATCACTGGCTTAGCGTATTCCGGGATATTGTGTAGACTTTGTGTCCATAGCCCAGTTGTCTCTAGCCCCTGTGTGATACTGGCACTAATGAGGAGCTATTGATACTAATGAGGAGCCACTGGCACTAATGTAGAGCTATTGGTACTAATGGGATGTTACTTAATCTACTCGGGAGCTGCTGAGCGAGTGGCGGAGGGCGAGTGGCGGGTGGCGAGTGGCGGAGGGCGAGTGGCGGGGGAGGGCGAGCGGCGGGGGGGCGAGTGGCGGGGGGCGAATGGCGGGTGGGGGCGAGTGGCGGAGGGTGAGTGGCGGGGGCGAGTGGCAGGGGGCAAGTGGCGGGGGCGAGTGGCGGGGTGGGGGGGCGAGTTTTACTGTGGTCTGACCCCTGGAGTCACAGTAACATACTGAAAGATGTAACCTTTCGACCTTTGCGCGTGCGCAGTGCAATGGAATGTGTCGGAAAATCCTGGGGAATCCCTTTTACGTCCGGACTAGCGAGCTCAGCCTATTGTCTAATTAATTTGAGACTACCGATGCTCTATGTCCGGTTCATGCATCGCGACTAAGTGCATTGCTAGTCAATAGCTTAGCTAGTCAGTATGTACGGCTTTGTCAGGGCCTATGCTATGCCCGGTCCATGCATGCGGCTCCTGGGACGGGTTTATTCGAATGTGGGCAACTTGTACGTGGTTAATTATTGGGATTATTATAGTGATAGTACCCGTGCTGTGTGCTAAACTTGCATGAGAAGACTGTAATATTGTCATACCGTTAGTAGTTATCTTCTGGCTTCCACCCTCCGATTCCTTGGGTCGTGTGCCCTGCTCTGAAAACAAATACAATATGTATGTTTGTATCTGCACACCGTCAGTTCGTAGACGTTGTCCCGACTGCTACAACAAATATGTCCTTGAATGTTCCATTGAGGTCTTAGCACTGTGAGTAGAATTCACATTGGTGCTATTTTATAAATATTATGCCAGCTGTGTTTTACACTGCAAACACACACACACACACACACACACACACACACACACACACACACACACACACACACACACACACACACACACACACACACACACACACACACACACACACACACACACACACACACACACACACACACACACACACACACACACACACATACACGGACGCACATACACACACGAGCGCGCGCGCGTGCGGGTTTAATTGTACCGAGGCTAGTGGTACTAGCAGGGTGAAATGTAATTGTACCAGGGCTAGTGGGCCTATCGGGGTGAAGTGTAATTGTACCGAGGCTAGTGGGACTTGCAGGGTGAAGTGTTATTGTACCAGGGCAAGTGGGACTTGCAGGGTGTAGTGTTATTGTACAAGGCCTAGTGGGCCTATCGGGGTGAAGTGTAGTTGTACCAATGCTAGTGGGACTTGCAGGGTGAAGTGTTATTGTTCCAGACCTAGTGGGACTTGCAGTGTGAAGTGTTATTGTACTAGGGCTAGTGGGACTTGCAGGGTGAAGTGTAATTGTACCAGGGCTAGTGAGACTTGCAGTGTGAAGTGTTATTGTACCAGGCCTAGTGGGACTAGCATGGTGAAGTGTAATTGTACCAGGGCTAGTGGGACTAGCATGGTGAAGTGTTATTGTACCAGGGCTAGTGAGACTTGCAGGGTGAAGCGTTATTGTACCAGGCCTAGTGGGACTTGCAGGGTGAAGCGTTATTGTACCAGGCCTAGTGGGACTTGCTGGGTGAAGTGTTATTGTACCAGGGCTAGTGGGACTTGTAGGGTGAAGTGTTATTGTACCAGGGCTAGTTGGACTAGCAGGGTGAAGTGTAATTGTACCAGGGCTACTTGGACTTGCAGGGTGAACTGTTGCTATTGTTGTGTTGCTATCTTTTGGCTTTCCAGCTGCGATTCCTTAGGTCTTGGTCCTTGGCCTGAATATAAATACCATTTGTGTGCCTTTATATCCACACCGTCAGTTCATATGAAGACATGTGTCCATGAAAGCTCCAGCGAGTTCCTAACTCAGTCTCTAATTAATCATAACATTCCCATATTTTAAATATTAGTGTAGTAATATATATATATATATATATATATATATATATATATATATATATATATATATATATATATATATATATATATATATATATATATATATATTATTATTATTATTATACACACACACACGCTCTCGCCCAATGGGAGGAGAAGGAAAGCTCAACACCAGATGAGGAATGGGCAGCTCTGCAACAGGTAGTATACAACACAGCTAAAACATTTCTCGGCAAGCCATACAGAAAACACCAGGACTGGTTCGACCCCAACGACCAGGAGCTACAAAATCTAATAAGCAGAAGAGACCAATCCCACCAGAGAGTGTTGCAGACCAGGAGTACTAGATCCACCACTGCAGCGTACAAAGATGCCTGCAGACTGCTACAAAAACGCACCCGTGCCCTGAAGTCAGAATGGTGGGAAATGAAGGCAGAGGAGCTGCAGAGATCTGCAGACAGAAATGACAAGAAGGGCTTCTACAATGGACTGAAGGAAGTGTGGGGACCCGCGAAAAAGGGACCTGTTCACCTGAAGTCAACACATGGAACGGAGACCTTCTCTGACAGCAAGAGAGTTGTGGCAAGATGGAGTGAACACTTCCAAAAACTACTCAACGTCCCTGGCGACATAGAACATGAAGCTCTTGTCAACATCCAGCAGCGCATTACCAACACATGCCTTGATGAGATTCCAAACATGGATGAGATGGCTAGAGCAATCGCCGGCCTGAAAGATGGCAAAGCACCTGGGGGTGATGGAATTCGTGCTGAAGTATGGAAGCACGGAGGAGACAATCTGTCCAACAGACTGCACCAATTAATCACCAAAGCCTGGGAGGAGGGTTCTGTACCACAAGCGTGGAAGGATGCCAGCATTGTAACCATCTACAAGAAAGGAGATCGAACAGACTGTGGGAACTACAGAGGAATCTCTCTTCTTTCCATAGCAGGCAAGATCTTCGCCAGGATCCTGCTCAACAGACTATCTATTCACATAACACCAGAAGTAGTTCCGGAGACACAATGTGGCTTCAGAACCAACCGGACCACAGCGGACATGATATTTTGTCTTCGACAACTACAAGAAAAGTGCATTGAGCAGGACCGACCACTATATATAGTATTTGTCGACTTCACGAAGGCGTTTGATACAGTCGGAAGGACTGGGCTATGGCAGCTACTGAGGAAATATGGATGCCCAGAGAAATTCACAACCATGATCGAGGCTCTACATACGGGAATGATGGCGAATGTGAGTGTTGGAGGGGAAGTCTCGGAAACGTTCGGTGTTACCAATGGTGTCAAGCAAGGCTGTGTACTGGCCCCCACGCTCTTCTCCATCTTCCTATCAGCAATGCTTGTCGAGGCTTTCCGAGGCATGGGAGATGGCGTCTATATACAGTCTAGACAGAGCGCTGACCTATTCAACATCGCACACTTCAGAGCGAAGACCAAGACTACCCAGATACTTGTGAGAGAGCTGCTATACGCAGATGACAGTGCACTGGTCGCCCACTCCGCTGAAGAGATCCAGAGAATAGTGGATGCTTTCTCCGATGCATCAAAGAAGTTCGGCCTGAAGATTAACATCAAGAAGACGGAAGTGCTGTACCAACCCAACTCTACAAGAACCCGAAAGGAGGATATCATGGTTGATGGAAACAAACTGAACTCTGTTCCGGAATTCACCTACCTCGGAAGCACAATATCAAGTGATGGACGCATTGATGCTGAAATACAGAGGAGGATGGCCAAGGCTAGCGCATCTTTCGGCCGATTACGCCAGAGACTCTGGAACAACCACCATGTGTCCACGCGGGTCAAAGGCAAGATCTACCAGGCAATTGTGCTATCCACCTTACTATACGGAGCCGAGGCCTGGACAGTGTACAGACGACAGGTGAAAAAGCTGCATGCCTTCATGATGCGACATCTGCGTTCGATCATGAGGCTAACCTGGAAGGACAAAGTGACAAACAAGGAAATACTCGGTCGGATAGGGCTGCCCTCTATGGAAGATCTTCTGATCAAAAAGAATCTCCTGTGGACTGGACACCTCATGAGGATGTCATCAGACAGACTACCAAAGCAGATCCTCTACTCTCAATTGTCTTCTGGTCACAGACAGAGAGGACGCCCTCGTCTCCGGTTCAAGGATACCATCAAGAGAAACCTCAAGCTGAGAGACATAAAGACCGACTCATGGACATCACTCTCACAGCAGAGAACTAAATGGAGTGCGGCGGTCAAGAAATGAAAGCAGTCTTTGTCGCATAGCGACTGACAGCATGATGATACACACACACACGCACACATTATTTGTCGGATTTAATCTGAAACAGGTGTCGTTCTCGTTCAGAAATAGGTAGGGGAATCAGTATAGTGTTTTTCATATAGTCCGAATATAATATTTTAGTTGTATTGTTAGTTTCAGAAAGTTTGTTACAAACATATATTTCTATGTTAATTTTGAATTTTACTAGTAGCGAATCTGATGACATGATATATTAAATCAGTCGTCTAACACACGTATATATATATATATATATATATATATATATATATATATATATATATATATATATATATATATATATATATATATATATATATATATATATATATATATATATATATATATATATATATATATATATATATATATATATACACACACATACATATACACACATATACACACATACACACACACAATTTTTGGTTTACCTGCCGCCACCTTTGTCTTCAATTCATTCCCGTCCTCAATTAGTTGTCGGATTACATCTGAAACACGTGTCGTTCTCGTTCAGAAATATTTACTGGGCAATCGGTATAGTGTTTTTAATTTTTTGCACTTAAAGCCAATTTTCGATATGACCAGGAAGGTTACCTAGGTCTTAATGTTGTTCAAATGGACAACGAACAACCCCTACGGTGAGGTATTTTATATACTTGAAGCATTGGTATTTCAAAACACCCCAAAAGTGCTAAGGATAGATGAATACCGTTGGGAGGATTCGTCGAACGACAGCCACAAACCAAGTCCGAATATAATTTTTAGTTGCATTGTTAGTTTCAGAAAGTTTGTTACAAACATATTTCTATGTTAATTTTTTATTTTATTAACAGCGAATCTAAATACATGATATATTAAATCAGTAGTCTAACACATGTAGTCTAACATATGTAGGTGTTCCACAGTATTCACATAGGTAGATATACCTTTAAAATACAGCGAACATTTTGAAACGTTTCCACCCATTTTGTTTCATCCCAAGGTTTACGTTCTGATTTACACCGGCCTATATTGTCTGCACACTTCCTCTTTAACCATCTGTGAGTATTATTTTCGCGAGAGTGCAGTTCAAAGTGTGTGTACTATTTCTGCATATGACATGTGTATTCTAGTGATGGCACACATTTTGATTAAGTTTAGTAATTACTTTCTAACTCCGCAGGTCCCCTACATGGTGCTGAGCATGTTTTGTCAACCCTGTCACACTGTAAGATATATGCCTCCCTCTTCTTGTCTTCTTTGGGGCCGCACGCAATGGTCCAGGAGGCATTTCTCACAACGAAGGATATTTTGATTGTCCGTCGTTCTTGCGCTCGCCAGGTCGAGATTTATAACTGAATTTGTACTCACTCGACCAATGAGTACATGGAGTACTACAGAAGTGTAGTCAACGCATTGTTCTCCAGGTTCGAAACGATTTTAATCTTGTACAGCAGACGGCTACGTACATAGTAGCAACATAATCACTCACGATGACAAATAAAAATAACAGTGAAGACATCTATCACTGTAAACCGTAAAGAAAAGTAGTGAATGTAAACATCACTCAAAATGTATACAGATTCTTAAAATCTAGAAAATTTGACAATAAAATTCTGGCCGGAAATTTTGAATTCTAATGCTAAAGCAGGTATGGCCAGCCAGGACCACCCTTACTGAAAATTTGGATGCCTAAAATTCAGCATGACTACACACCTAAGTGTGAATTTAAAATAGTCTTGCCGCCCCCTTGTAAACGCTCCTCCGGGGTATTTATACTCCCAGTTTTCCAAAATCATACGCCGTCACTAGAGGCGCTGTGGTTGCTTAAATACCCAATACGCTTTACTATTGGTCAACTTGTTAAATCCACCCACCCTCTCAACCACTGGACAATGACGTCTGCCAGTCGTCCTTTCCCAATTTTGCAAGTTAAACTTTTGAACTCTTGGAGCTGCGCCAAATCCAGGGTTCCCATGGCTCCTTCTCGGTTCCCCAATTACGTTGACCCTCGGGTCAGAGCAATTTAGCAAATGTCAGGATTAAAGGGAAGGCTGAAGTGTCTAAACAGTACCATCAATCTTTGACACCATATGGATTGTGTCCATATCCACTTGGGTGGTTTAACTATAAACTTTTAGAAACCTGTTTTTCTATTGTTAACCTAGGCTTAACACATCGAATAAACTTCCAAATGACTTACTAAACATTAGCGCATAAAAAACTAATTAAACCAAACTGGCCTATACTTTACAACACGTTGCATTGACAGACACTCACCACTACGGACTTTTTCTTCAAGGTCTCTCCTCCCGATCTCAAGCAAAGCTTTGCAAAGCTAGTCGTATCTCACGCTAACACTAGTTTCATGTGTCGTTCTCTCTCGCCACGTCTCCAATATAGTGAAGTTGATGGAAACCACATCTCTATAGTCATGGATTATCTGGAGTACTTTGGTATATGCGAGGCCCAAGAAAATGCCGAATTCTATATATCTGGTACCTAGCTTCTTCGCGAGTGTCATCAGAAAAATGCTGTTAAGTTGTTCTAAAACGAAACACAATAGGCGTTACAATAGCATTTGATATAGTGTTCATTATTGCTTCTAAATAATGAGTAACAAGGTTAGTTACATGTAGAAAATTAATATTATAATTAATGTGCTCAACATATTAACCACAATATACAATTAAGGCGTAATTGATTCGGACCATAGATAAAAACTCTATTGAGATAGTCCGGTGGTCCACAACAAAACCTCCATTCAGGTGATCCGGTAGTCCACAACAAAACCTCCATTCAGGTGGTCCGGTAGTCCACAACAAAACCTCCATTCAGGTGGTCCGGTAGTCCACAACAAAACCTCCATTCAGGTGGTCCGATGGTCCACAGTAAAAATAAAGGGAGTAATTAAAATAAATTATCATGTTATACCCCAAAGTAAACTTCTTTGTATGGTTGATATTTTTATCTTAATCAGTGCTTGGATTAGTTTAACATGCCTGTCTAAGAATCTGACACGAAAACAACATGGTTGAGTTATAATGCGCTTGACAACCCGGGCGGCTGTAATTGTAAATGTAATCGACAAATCTAAGCAACACTGCGCTCGTTGTTCTGGTGACGTCTTGACTCTTGGCAGCCTTGCATGAGTCGGTACGACGCCGTCTGAGTTGTCTGGACGGCCGCGACCACGGAGTGTTAATGTACTTGACAAAGTTCTGTTCGCTAAAACCGGACCACCAGATTTCCGGAGCTGCATTTTGTAATATTACGTTTCTACCATAATTTACCACTTGTTTAAAGACACAAATTAACAGAAAGCAATAAAAGAAATGAGCTCAGGACTAATCAGGATTAATATTATTCATCAGAAATATAAGTTTGCTTTGCTGGTTTTCGTGCATTTTAAAAGGTTTTTCCTTTAAGTGTTTTCCTCTATATTTAAGTCACAATATGGTCTGACAAAGTTTATACAGTAAATAGCCTAATATGAATATTTCATGATGTACTGTTTTACAAATTAATTGTTGCCACTGTCTCAGCAACAAGATATTCTTAAACCCCAAGAAGTATGTTTGTGAAAGTCAGCATGCCTGACAGCTGCCATAAAAGTGGTGTATCTACTGTCTGGGGGATATAGCCACAATGCACATATGCTATAAGGCAATCAGAATACGGATCACATATTTCATAACTACGTCCTTACACACCCAAAGACATGATTATGGTAAAAGTACTGTTATAAACTTTGGAGAAACAGACACGGATAACCGTCCACAGAGCATCAGAGTGCACAACACGTAACATAACAAGTCGTCCACAGAGCATCAGAGTGCACAACACGTAACATAACAAGTCGTCCACAGAGCATCAGAGTGCACAACACGTAACATAACAAGTCGCACGAGTGTCTCAAATGTTCCTACACAATTGACATTGCTCTTTGCCATTGTTCAATGCGAATCAATAACCATATTTGCATCTAAACAACAACTAACATATACGTAGATCAACATCGCTCTCACCAGATTCGTCAATCATGTCGTCAGAAGCAGCTGTTGCTCCGGTAGAAGCGGCGGCGGCGGCACCGTATTTACTTGTAGGTCGACCAGCCATGGCTGTGATTTTAGAAGAAAATACATTACTAATCCTACATTGTGTAAAGGCCCGTTCACACGAGCGATTAGTTGTCCGATTCGTAGGGCGACACTATGTCACTCAGCCAACTGGACGCATCATTTCTTGTTGCTTTCAAGAAACTATACGTTCAACTGATCGAGCGATCAACCGGTCTGCATAGTAACAGTCCCACTGGGTAACAGTCCCCCAGTTAATAGGCCTTATTGGTAACAGTCTCCCTGGTTAGCAATCTCCCTGGGTAACAGCCTCCTGGTTTAATATCCAGCTGGGTAAAAGCCCCCTGGGCAACGATGTATCAACGGCAATTGTTACACATGTCATGTGTGTCTTTTGTCTAGACATGCGTCGTTCTCATAATTGGCTGCTTCTGATGAAACACCCAGACAAAGATCATCAAGAAAGTCGCCTGTAAGCACGCTTTCACCTGCTCAATACTAGTAATCAATTGAATATTTCACGTAAATATCCCAGGTGGGTAACAGCCCTTCCCTCAATGACTCGTACAAACACGTCCGGTGGATTGCACCAATCCTTCCAACCTGTGCGTCGGAACTTGATGTCGTCATGTCAAAATTATCTGCATAATATATTCTAGGTAAAGCTGATTCCCTCTTATTTCTTCTTTGTCTTTGTCCACTTTTGTCTTTGTCAATTTCTCGTCTCATGGTATGGAATATTATTCACCTTTATATTTACGATAATTATGTTTTGTTACGGACACTAGCCAGTCATTGCTGTTACACAAGTACATCAGTGTTGTTACACTAGTCAATTAATGTTGTTACACTAGACCATTAATGTTGTTACACCAATACATCAGTGTTGTTACACTATACCATCAGTGTTTTTACACTAGTCAATCAGTGTACTAACACCATCCCATTAATGTAGATACATTACTCCATCAGTGTAGTAACACAAACCCATTAATGTAGTTACACAAGTCCATCAGTGTTATTACACTAGTTCATTAGTATTGTTACACTAAACCATCAATGTTGTTGCACAAGTACATCAATGCGTTACACTAGACCATCAGTGTTCTAACACTAATTCATCAGTGTTATTACACTTGTCTATTAGTGTTGTTCACTTGTGACTCATGACATTGAACTCCGTACGTCCCTGTCTAGAGCAATAAAAACTACCTCTACTACTGGGGTGATTTATTTTCAGAGCATTCCTTCTCTTTAGTTTTTGAGTCCACAACTGTTTTTTTTCATTTCCCCCATATTATGCTGGATATTTCTAACCCCGATGCCCGATAGTCCAACACTCCACAGATACATAGTCCAACACTCTACCACAGAGTCACCGCCCCACTTTTACACAGTCCAACACTATACCACAGATCCGCCAACCCACACAAACATAGTCCAACACTCTACCACAGAGCCACCACCCCACTGTTACATAGTCCAACACCCTACCACAGAGCCACCACCCCACTGGTACATAGTCCAACACCCTACCACAGAGCCACCAACCCACTGGTACATAGTCCAACACCCTACCACAGAGCCACCAACCCACTGGTACATAGTCCAACACTCTACCACAGAGCCACCACCCCACTGATACATAGTCCAACACTCTACTACAGAGCCACCACCCCACTGGTACATAGTCCAACACCCTACCACAGAGCCACCACCCAATTGATACATAGTCCAACACTCTACCACAGAGCCACCACCCAATTGATACATAATCCAACACTCTACCACAGAGACACCATCCAACTGATACATAGTCCAACACCCTACCAGAGAGCCACCACCCAATTGATACATAGTCTAACACTCTATCACAGAGCCACCACCCAATTGATACATAGTCTAACACTCTACTACAGAGCCACCACCCAATTGATACATAGTCTAACACTCTACCACAGAGCCACCACCCAATTGATACATAGTCTAACACTCTACTACAGAGCCACCACCCAATTGATACATAGTCCAACACTCTACCACATAGCCACCACCCAATTGATACATAGTCTAACACTCTATTACAGAGCCACCACCCAATTGATACATAGTCTAACACTCTATTACAGAGCCACCACCCAATTGATACATAGTCCAACACTCTACCACAGAGCCACCACCCAATTGATACATAGTCCAACACCCTACCACAGAGCCATCACCCAATTGATACATAGTCCAACACTCTACCACAGAGCCACCACCCCACTGGTACATAGTCCAACACTCTACCACAGAGACACAACCCCTCTGGTACATAGTCCAACACCCTACCACAGAGCCACCACCCAATTGATACATAGTCCAACACTCTTCCACAGAACCACCACCCCATTGATACATAGTCCAACACTCTACCACAGAGACACCACCCCTCTGGTACATAGTCCAACACTCTACCACAGAGCCACCACCCAATTGATACATAGTCCAACACTCTACTACAGAGCCACCACCCAATTGATACATAGTCCAACACCCTACCACAGAGCCACCACCCAATTGATACATAGTCCAACACTCTACTACAGAGCCACCACCCAATTGATACATAGTCCAACACTCTACCACAGAGCCACCACCCAATTGATACATAGTCCAACACTCTACTACAGAGCCACTACCCAATTGATACATAGTCCAACACTCTACCACAGAGCCACCACCCAATTGATACATAGTCCAACACTCTACCACAGAGCCACCACCCCACTGGTACATAGTCCAACACCCTACCACAGAGCCACCACCCAATTGATACATAGTCCAACACTCTACTACAGAGCCACCACCCAATTGATACATAGTCCAACACTCTACCACAGAGCCAACACCCAATTGATATATAGTCCAACACTCTACCACAGAGCCACTACCCAATTGATACATAGTCCAACACTTTACTACAGAGCCACCACCCAATTGATACATAGTCCAACACTCTTCCACAGAGCCACCAACCCACTGATACATAGTCCAACACTCTCCCACAGAGCCACCAACCCACTGATACATAGTCCAATACTCTACCACAGAGCCACCAACCCACTGACACATAATCCAACACTTTACCACAGAGCCACCACCCCAATAATTCATAGTCCTACACTCTACCTTACGGCACTGAGCTGATCTACCAATAAATCTTTATTTTCGAAGGTGGAACATAACTGATGCTTTATTAGTCCATCAAATTCCAGTTTTATGCAATTTCCGATGATAAATACGTTACATCAATACAGATTAAATCATGAAATATAACACTGTTATGTTTGATTCACTTTGAGAAACAAATATTACGAGAATTTGAGAACTTCATTAATAAAAATCCCTAATTAGCTGCATATCGATTAACCACTGAAAGTCGTCGTACTTTCCCTTTAACTATTTTATGGAAAGATGGCACCAGAACAATATTAACTATGTTAAAACAAAAGTAAAAATTGCAGACCAACATTAAATTTGCTAGGCTTTGTGGTATACTTTTCTATCTTGCAACGAATGTGTGCCTCGTTCCCGAAAAACCTCAACCGTGAAACGTTTAAGGAAATCTCCCAATTCAATTCTAAATATTGCATCAAAATATGTTTTTACTTGCCTATTAATGTCTTCTAAGACAATCCTTTAACTTCCATTATATATATATATATATATATATATATATATATATATATATATATATATATATATATATATATATATATATATATATATATATATATATATATATATATTCAACTATACCTAAATCAGTAGCTTGCTATGAATATGTCAGACTATGTGTTGATGACACCAGTCACTGTGACAGGTCTTTCTATGTTGATGACACGGTCACTGTCTTAATTTTTTCTGTGTTGATGACACCAGTCACTGTAACAGCTCTTTCTGTGTTGACGATACGGTCATTGTCGTAACTTTTCTGTGTTGATGAAACTGTCACTGTGACAGTTCTTTCGAAAAGATTGTGATGAAAATGAGAGAACAGTTAATAGTTATTATGACCACAAGAATACAACAATTAAGCAAATGTTTTATTATAGCAATTTAGCTAACCTGAACCCATATTGACATAGAGAAATATTTGTTAAAATTACCTCAATGGACCATGGTCTCAGGAGAAACGAACAATGTTCTACAATAAACATTCCACCCGTACTTGATCAGTAGCTCCTACAGCGGGCGGACTAGACTATGTAAAGTAAGGTCTTCATACAGCTGTCGTACTGGATCAGTAGCTCCTACAGCGGGAGGACTAGACTATGTAAAGTAAGGTCTTCATACAGCTCCCGTACTGGCTCAGTAGCTCCTACAGCGGGCGGACTAGAATATGTACGGTAAGGTCTTCATACAGCTCCCGTACTGACTCAGTAGCTCCTACAGTGGGGGGACTAGACTATGTAAAGTAAGGTCTTCATACAGCTGTCGTACTGGATCAGTAGCTCCTACAACTGGAGGACTAGACTATGTAAAGTAAGGTCTTCATACAGCTGCCGTACTGGATCAGTAGCTCCTACAGCGGGCGGACTAGACTATGTAAAGTAAGGTCTTCATTCAGCTGTCGTACTGGACCAGTAGCTCCTACAGCGGGCGGACTAGACTATGTAAGGTACGGTCTTCATACAGCTGTCGTACTGGCTCAGTAGCTCCTACAGCGGGAGGACTAGACTATGTAAAGTAAAGTCTTCATACAACTGTCGTACTGGACCAGTAGCTCCTACAGCGGCAGGACTAGACTATGTAAAGTAAAGTCTTCATACAGCTGTCGTACTGGCTCAGTAGCTCCTACAGCGGGAGGACTAGACTATGTAAAGTAAGGTCTTCATTCAGCTGTCGTACTGGCTCAGTAGCTCCTACAGCGGGAGGACTAGACTATGTAAAGTAAAGTCTTTATTCAGCTGTCGTACTGGATCAGTAGCTCCTACAGCGGTGGACTAGACTATGTAAAGTAAAATCTTCATACAGCTGCCGTACTGGACCAGTAGCTCCTACAGCGGGAGGACTAGACTATGTAAAGTAAGGTCTTCATTCAGCTGTCGTACTGGCTCAGTAGCTCCTACAGCGGGCGGACTAGACTATGTAAAGTAAGGTCTTCATACAGCTCCCGTACTGGATCTGTAGTTCCTACAGCGGGAGGACTAGACTATGTAAAGTAAAGTCTTCATACAGCTGCCGTACTGGATCAGTAGCTCCTACAACTGGAGGACTAGACTATGTAAAGTAAGGTCTTCATACAGCTCCCGTACTGGATCAGTAGCTCCTACAACTGGAGGACTAGACTATGTAAAGTAAGGTCTTCATACAGCTGCCGTACTGGATCAGTAGCTCCTACAGCGGGAGGACTAGACTATGTAAAGTAAGGTCTTCATACAGCTCCCGTACTGGATCAGTAGCTCCTACAGCGGGAGGACTAGACTATGTAAAGTAAGGTGTTCATACAGGTGTGACTGGGCTATGTAATGCGCTGTAAGAAAAAAGTGTTGCATGTTGTAATAAAAGATCAGATGGAACGAGACTCCTGTTTCTCTGTCTAAGAAGCTGCAGCTGCTGCTGCTGCTGCTGCTGCTGTTGCTGCTGCTGCTGCTGCTGCAGCTGCTGCTGCTGCTGATGTTGCTGCTGCTGCTGCTGCTGCTGCTGCTGCTGCTGCTGCTGCTGCTGCTGCTGCTGCTGCTGCTGCTGCTGCTGCTGCTGCTGCTGCTGCTGCTGCTACGCGTCTGGTGTCTCGCAGGGCTCTGTCCTTGCAACATTGATCTTATGTCCAACCTCTTGGCGATATTATTTAACAAGATTTAACAAGATTTGTCATCCAAGCCAAAGGCCCAGATGGCAAGTGGACAAGGAAGCCATTGGCTTATCGAGAGTCCAATAATGTTCATCTACTTATAACCCGCCCTCCTGAGATATATGTCAAGCTTGTTTTTAAACATATTCACGCTGCTAGCAGTTACACAATCAATATTAGAACGCACGGCCAAAATGTTAGTGGCCTGCGGTTCCACTAACACTTTGACGTGTATGCAGCCAATTTACCGGTTATTGTGCGGTGAATGGAAGATTGTTTAGATAAAAGCTGGTTCGAAATTGCATGTGCACGAACGACTGTAAAATATAGTATCTTCCAGTGGTACCCAAGTATGCAGCTGCACTTGTTGACGGCAGATTTTACAATCATAGCTTCGCGATGTGTTCGAAATCTCGGTGTCTTCATCGACAGGAACCTATATATGAAAAAACAAGTGTCACAAGCGGTCAGCACATGCGGTCAGCACAAGCGGTCAGTACATGCACATTCAACAAAAGCAATATTAATCGGATCAGCCGTACTCTACGTAAAACGACAAAGTCTCGTGTTGCCGGGTGCGGTCAGCAGTCTGCATTCGACAGTCAGTAATCAGCATGTTAACGGGGACAAAGACATTGCCAAGAAACAACAAAAGCTCAGATGTGTAGCTTACTACGTACGAATTCATTAGTAGCGATCCGACGTTTTCAGACACTGATCTAGCGCAGGCCATATACGCGGCGTCCAGGGGATCCCCAAAGTTATTCTATCATTATCGGTGACGTCTTTTGTAAATTCACTGCACACGCACACCGTACGCACGTGTATACACACACGCCCATCTCATGTTTGACCATGTCTCCCCGCGAAAGAAAGAACATACTATGGGAATGTTTGGTGCTCATAGACGTTTTAGGCGCAGTTGCTGGATCTGCGCAATCTGTTCTGGGAGTCAGACGTGCCAAATGTCTCTTTGCTGCGAGCTGAGGTGAAATAATGGCAGCGCTATTTGAGACCCACAGAGCCCACACAGCCATCGACTTGTCTAACTTGGCTGAATGTCGCGAGCACGCAAATGAAGACATCTTCACGAACATCCGAACCCTGTTGAGGATCGGTTGCACTCTTCCTGTTGGAAGTTGTGAGGCAGAGCGTTCATTCTCCTGCCTGCGACCGGTTAAAACCTACCTAGGCAACAGGATGGGGAAGACCGGCTTTCTGGGCTAACTCTGTTGAACCTGAACCACGGCATGGAGATTGATTTGGAAACAGTTTGCCAAATGTTCATAGAAAGTAACAAACGGGAAATGTTCTCAAGCCACATACTGTATCAATAATCAACGTGACTCAAATCAGGTGTGCTAATATTATCACAATGGAAAAAGCAACGGGTAGTGGAGCTTGTTGTTAACAAATCTGCTGATGAACAACAATTATTAAAACACAGCTGATATAAACAGAGTTTCTAGTTGTTTCCAGCACCCGGCAACGTTCTATTAACTGCCTATGGTCTATGTAATTATATTGTGGTTGGAATGTTATGGTATGTTGAGGTTTAATTCAAATGGGTTCTTTGACGTCCCAAATGGAGACGGGACCGATATTTCCGTGATGTCCGAGTTACGAGAGATGCACAGTCGACAATGTTGAGAACCAGGTTTATACACCACCTCTACCGTCTGCGTCTTGAATTCAGATCTGTGGTATTATGAAAGGTGAATGTGCTAATCACTACATTTACATTTTGGGGATTTGTAATATAAGTACACAACGTCAATTAATTATGTTACGCTGTTCTTTGTTCTATGGTGTATGTATTTCTATGATGTGTTTTAATTTACATGGCTCAAAGGTATCAGAAAACGTTTTAATCTACCAGTTTGCACTCACTGTTGTTATATGGTACTACTACTACTTTTAGCAAAATGTCTACCGATTCAAATTCAGATCATGAATTGAATGGTGCGCTTTATACAGAGTAGTTTAAATGCAACAACAGTTTTGATAGACTCTCTTGAAAGGGCAATGTAGCCTTTTCGGGGTATTGGTTCATACATGTCTAAAACCTTAAATTACACCTTGTCTCAGTTCAAATTTGATACCACGACTTTCTGTAATATGAAACCTAGCTACTTTTGTTATATCATTCAGAACCGCTACCAGAAGGGGCTGGATGAGACTGAAACGACTGAAACCAAAACTAAACATTGACTAAAAACCTTCTACCACCGGGAAATACAACCTGGAACATGGATATCACAGTTACACACATCATTATCATGCCACAACATATAAAATATACTGGTAGCGTATCTTAGGAAATAATTAATCTTTATAAAGCCAAGGCATTTTAACTGTTTCACCATCATCATCTGTACCAATGGCAATAGACTACTTGTTTTGATTGGACAGTAAATGTACACCAATCATGTGTAACAATATTACTTGTTCTGACTGACAGTAAACGTACACCAATCATGCATACCAATACAGTACTTGTTCCTACCAACAGTAAATGTACACCAATGATCTCATTCTGGAATCTACACCATTTCACTACTACTGACAGTAAATGTACACCAATCATGTGTATCCAATATACTACTTGGTCTGACTGAATCTACTACTTGTTCCTACCGACAGCAAATGTAAACCAAGCTTCTCATTCTCTACCAAATACACTACTTGTACTGACAGTAAATGTACACCAATCATATGTATCAATATACTATTTGTTCTGATTGATAGTACTTGCACACCAACCATCTGTTCCAATACACTACTGGCACTAAATATACACCAATACACTACTTATTCTGACTGATAGTACATGTACACCTAACATATTCAATTCACCTTTCACTCATCCAGGGGTAGAAATCAGCACACATTTCTCTGACAGACACCCCAGTATCCGAAAGACCTTGGCTGATAGATCAGACATGAGTACAACCTGTGTCACAGTTTATGGCGTTTGGTGTGTGGCAGGTGCAGAAAAGTGACATAAGTTTTTCTCACGAATGACAAACTTCATCTCTTTCTCATAGGTGTCGGAGCTGTTTGAGTCACCCTCGGTTATGTCGCTGTTATCACATAGTGTGCATCATCTGCACCAATGTCTTTATTCTCAGTGAATCTGATGGAAGCTTCATATAGGAGTAGTCATGATCAACGTTCATTGGTGCAATAATGTCATCCGTGATTACAACAGCATTTGCGAAGTGTCGCACTTGAAATATCGTTAGAGGATCGATTTGCATTTCAGCATCAGTTGTATGTGGTGCCACAGCAGTAGTAGCAGTGATGGCACTAAAGGTGACTTCCGTAATGTAAAGATTGACGGCATCACCTGTAGCGCTGGATGCTTCAAAACTAGTACCTGTACTTCTACGAACCAATGGTGAATCCTTCATCTGAAAAGATTACACATACAGTGACTTGAAAATTTTACAAAATTAATCTTTTGCATAATAAAAATGAATCACAATGTGAGAAACTTTCTCTTGTATATATTATTTTTAGAATATAAGAGTGCCAGTGTCATATAGAATGTATAAAGTAATCAACCACAGGGAAAAGCATTTTCCCTATGGAGCCATGTTAATTCAACCAATGGGTCTTTCACTGATCTCTTAATGTTTTTAATGAATCTGTTTCGTCAGTTTGACGAATGCCACTGGTAACATAATGAAACGCATGTAACCAAAATTGTAGCATCCTAGCTCCAAAGTGCATTATATTATCTAATCAACATTGCACTGTTTTCAATGGGCCAGGGAGGTCAAAATTATATAAGGGGTCCAAATTCCATAACAAAATATGGACCCATAGGTACACTTTCTATGGGGTTCCTTATTTTACATCTGACACTCGATTTAGATAACATAATGCATGAATATTGTTATTGGTCCAAATGCAGATCTATGCTTGTGACATCTTTACCTTATAAATGCTGCACGCACACACATATACCTGCCCACACACACACACACACATATATATATATATATATATATATATATATATATATATATATATATATATATATATATATATATATATATATATATATATATATATATATGTAAATATATATATCTAATTATTAGGTATTATATTGAAAGCATCTGCTAGATAGTATGGTGCATGGACAAAAGCCCCTCCCGACAAACGCCCCACCGACATAAGCTTGTTTCAATTCAATTATACTGTTCATGATTGTTGCTGTAGTACACAGAGACAAGATATTGTCATGAATATACTTCAGGCATGTGGTCAATTCCATTTCGGAATTGGAACTGAGCCTCAATTCCAGTTCCGGAATTGGAATTGATTTTGTTGGAATTATTGACTTGATACTGTTAATATTTACCCTTATATTTACTTATATTACTTTTAAAATCATATTTGTCTGCTATTAGCATGTCACCCTGAATCTGGTAACAGCCAGGAAGTTGTCAACATTACAGCATAGACACTGTCTACTCTGGTATTGAAACATTGTGACCAAGAACAATATATTCAAACATTCGCATCAAAAGTGAAATACTAAGTTACTGTAACAGACAGTAAAACCAAAATCAGACCATTCAGGCCTCATTTTCTTTCTCAGTGTACAAGGTTTATTTACAGAGATTGCCAATTAAGGGCACCTGCCTGCTCATTCCCTTTGTGTGAGAGAGGAAGCCTGCCCCACTTGATTGCAGCCCCTTGTTTATCCAAGCCTATTGTTCAGCCCACAAGTTTCCCATACTAAACATATCACTGGTCACCTGTACAATGCTGTTACATGTGGCTGTAGGGTTTGCCCTTTGTAGTAATTAAAAATGTCCCCCATGGAGAATATATGTTGGAGATTAGGATGTTGAAGACTCAAACTTTCCAGTAAATTTGATGAAATATCAATGATACCACAACTGATAGCGATATAAATCCGCCTCCTAGTATATTTTCTCCCCCCGGACATCTGCCCCTTTTTTCTATGATAGTTGACAAGTGAAAATCAGTTTGCAGTTTTATCATTATTGCTACAATAACAACATTCAATGACAAATCAAAGTCACTTTAGCCTAATGCAATGGCCTATCCCCTGGAGTGTGTATGAGACGATCTTGTCACCAGTTGTCTTCCAGGTATCATTGATAGTCAGATCAGTGATGGAAGATGGGTTCTTGGGGTGACGCTTCCACAAACAGTGGTGGACAGTAACGAGTCAGAGATCAGCTGGTTTGGAGTGCCCCTGATATTAGCTGCCTTAGTTTCCAGGTCCTCACGGACCTTGACAACTTCTATATGTGCCGTGTCACCATCATGGTTGCAGGCAGTCTTGTTGATCACATTCTGGATCTGGAGATCAGATCAGTGACCACAGCACCCTTGCATGATCAGGATCGACGCTGGCTTCACTCCTAAATGAAGAGTAATCTTGTTGGTCCCCCTTCTTGGTGTAGGAATGACACTCAAAACATAGCTTCTGACCTCCTCAAATGCTAGTAGTAATTTCCATGGTGAAGTTATCAGTGAATTCTGACAACTCTGGCTTGTGCATCCAGTTTTGTAGGAAAATGGAGTCACTTCAACTCTCCATGGTAAATGCAATTCAAAAGAAACCTTGTTGAGATGGCTTATTTCAAACATCCTCAATTGTCCTAACATGTCCAGGTCCTAATGTCACTGGCTTCTTCCACAATTGCAATAAAGATAATCCTTTGATTACAGGATCATCTCCAACTACATAAAGTAATTTAGTTGGCTGATCTGGCTCAAAGAACATTAATTGCAATTAGGGTAATATATATCTTGAATTTATGTTCAGAAATAAAAAATAAATTAAACAAACATTTCTTTAAAAAAATTACAAATAATCCAGAAGCTATGGACAGGGGGCAAATGTCAAGATTTTTAATAAGGCAAGGGACTAGTGTCTGGGGGGGCAATTGACAAAGGGGCAAATGTCCGGAAGGGGACAAATGACCTGGACCCGATATAAACAGGGGAAACTGTTCAAAACTCAGATTAATGACCCAACTGTCCAGGGCTGTCCAAAATGTCTGGTTTTGTTAGCAAAAATCCAGGAGAGGTGTCGCAGCAGAAAGTACATATGAAATGGCTGGATGCCATTTTAAAGTTTTTTATGGCAAACCTGATATATATATATATATATATATATATATATATATATATATATGTGTGTGTGTGTGTGTACATTTAACGAACAATATTTTTTTAATCATATCTAATTAAATATGATTGTGCACACGTGACAAATAAAACTGTGTTAAAACGAATTGGATTTGAATTTTTCTTTAGCCTAGGATTTTACTAATTGGAATTGATTTTTTGCAAGGCGGGATTAGAACTGATTTTTTGGAATTGACAAAACAGAATTTACCCCATGCCTGATATACTTCCTTCATATGTATAGCTTGTACTAATACTATTGTAGGTTGCCGACAGTTGCCCCCTCCCCCACGATATTCATTACAGTTTTATCAGTTGACTTAGAATAAAATGTAATTAATACATCTCTATGAACTTCCGGTTATTACATGTGGGGTTTAATCTGATCAATAAAGCAAATTAATTTTATATAATTTTGCCTTATTGTCAAGTCACAGGAATTCAGACAGAAATTGTAAAGTGTCATTATAGAAAGCAGACATGTAATCTGACAGTGTCCAACTGGGTAGATGACGATGCCTTAGTTAGTTTCCTTTCCAGCTAGACATTGCATGGGTGAAATGCATTTTACTTAAATATTTAAATACTTTTAAAAAGTTTTTGTAACTACACTTGCACTTAATCACAATGAAAGTATTTGTATATTTTAAATATTTCCATAAAAATTTGAAATGTAAACAGCAACAGTAGGCTTCTGTTGCAATATAGTGTATACTGTCTTTTGGTCGTGTTTCTCCCATGCATCTAACCCCCCCAGGCTTAGCCTTACGCTTGCTGCTTGCTCTCTAGGCATTTAGAACACAGGAGTATGATACTTAATTATCATGACTGTCAATAAATAATATCAAATTATTTTCTTGAATAATTTTGCCTAGTACATACGCCATGGCCCATGTTATAAGGTTGCAGTATATCCTGTAGCACTTACTGAGTTATTGTTGTTGTTTTGAGTACGGCCACGTGACGTATTGACGGTACGTCTGATCACGTCGAAAATAAATCGGCGGATTGGAAAACACTCGCAATTATATCAAACTATTAACACTTACTCGCACTTTATTGTATTCATACATTTCGATTTACTGTGGGTTATATACATGCTGACGTTGAAGCACAGCTGTGCTTATTGGGGTGGAACTATATTGTAATCGTAGTGATAAGTCACAATGGTAACGGTAATCCAATTTACTAACCTGGTTTCGGCTCGTCGCTTCCTACGCATCGCTCTGCCCTCTGATATCTGACGTTTCCTTGTCGCACAATAGTCTGTAGATGCATGGTCATATGCGAAAAAAAAGATCTAAGATGGAACGGTGTCTTTGACCAAGAATGACATCTTGATTCTCACCGTCTGTCCATGCTCATCACATAGTCTTTTGTCTTGTAATCTGCATCGGAAAAGTGGTCACTCGCAGAGCCTGCGGCTGGCGGACACGGCAATTTCCGCATTTGCAACCACCTTTTCCGTGGCAAATTCTTTCTCGGAAGTCGATCAAAAGTTTTTTCCTTGCATTTGTAGTACTAGTTGATATATCCAGGAGCCATCCTGTGCAAACCAGTTTTCTTTTTATTCGATTTTCCATGCGTTTCGGCCGTTTTTCCGAGAGGTTTTCACTGTGTGAACGCGGTACCAGGAGCTCGTACTCAAACCACTCTGCCGCTGAGCCCCCCGCAGAGCAATATGGCGCCGCCCAGCGAAGATAATGGCAAAGTTAAAAAGGATATTACAAAATTACCGTGGCGTTGCGCCCATCATATAAGGGTGATATATACTGTAAATGGTATGTTATTATGTTTGGGCTATTGTTGTTCGAGTGCTTCACCCCCCCCCTTTAAAGTCCGAAGAGATTATTGAGCATTTGATTATGAAAGTGATTTGTAACCCGGTGTGTCATCGTCATACAAGTGATGACTAAGATTATGATTAGTAATGGCTTGGCTGAGATACTAAAATGTATTATCTAAACAGAACACGGCCAAGGATGAATCCTTGCAAGACTTGATTGGAAGGTGTTGTGAGTAAGATAGTGTGCCATATATGTTAAAGCGTTGGTGTCTGTCTGAAAAATATGAGCTGGGAGAGAAATGCCAAAATGTTTACGGAGACGTTGTAAAAGTATTGAATGATCTATCGCATCGAAAGCAGCTGAGAGATCTAATAAAATGAGTTTAGTGACTTAGTTATTGTCCCTGTTATCAACTACATCATTGTGTATACTGAGAAGAGCCGCTTCGGTAGAGTAAAAACGTTTGTATGCATAATGTGGATCATATGATAAGTGATGTATGTTCATAAAGGCCATAAGCAACTACTTGTTCCAATACTTTTGACAGAAAACATACATTGGAGATAAGACGATAATAATTTAGGTAATTTTTGTTTAATAAGAGGATTTACAAGAGCTCGTCTGAAATCATAAATATGGCTTTGTCTGGACCTGTCGACCACAATAGACGTCAAGGTAACTGTAGTCACGTGAGCGCTTTGTGCTGCCACGGCAGTAGTATCGCTCGAACGTCAAGTTCCCATGTCTCAGCTTTGGATATACAATGCGAACCATATTTATTATTTCAGTATGTGAATGTCTTGAGAACACATTTGTGTTTAGACATTTGTGTTTAGACATTTGTGTTTAGACATTTGTGTTTAGACATTTCGCTATTATTAAGAGTTGTCTTGTTTTAGATTCATTAAAATTCTTCCAACTTGATTATTCAAAGATGATTGACAACCACCAAACAGGCATTGAAACGCGAAGTCTACAACTGGATGGCCGAGGTTATTCTACATTGACCAGGAGCGTCTGGGCCTCCAAGGTGTGTCCCAAATGACCAGGTGTGCTGGAGTCATCAAAGTGTGCAACCAGGTGCGTTTTGCTGTGTCTGGCACGTCAGTGTAGAATTTGCTTAAATTTTACGCTTGACTAACTCTGTAAATGCACGGAATTTTACCAGCACTGAACTATTGACAATCGCGTGCAATATTACGAGGAATAAACCATTTTCACCACTAAGGACACTACTCACTTTAAGCTCACTAAACATATATGCAACCGCGAAAACACGCTGAGGAACATCTGCTGGATTAAAACAATGTTTGACAAATTTAAACGGTGGTAACATTTGATAGAAACTTGTATAAAGTTCCATCGTCGGGCGTATTCATTCGCATTCGTCCTTATATAGACATACTTCAAACTGTGACGACTACTGATGTTAACGACAAGCGCTCACTTGATGTCGTCGCTATTACAGAACCTTGGCTGGGCGCAAATAATACGACTGCTGTAGAGTTCTGCGTGGGTATTTTTTACTTTGGTCCACCAACCCCGTGTGGCGCTCGCTACGGTGGGGGTGTAGGGATTCTCTTTTGTAAGACACTGCAACTCGTCTCACGTGCCGATGTCGATCCTCATGCGTGTGAAACATGTTACGTTATCTTGCGTAACGTCCGCATCGGTTGTAGGACGCGCTTGGTCGTTGTTTATCGACCGCCGTCGTCCGATTTCCGGTCCTTCCTTGATGATTTTGGAAAATATTGATCCTCGCCGCAGCCCGAATTTGATGATGATAATATATATATATATATATATATATGTGTGTGTGTATATATATATATATATATATATATATAAATATATGTGTGTGTATATATATATATCTATATATTCATATATACATATATATATATATATATATATATATATATATATATATATATATATATATATATATATATATATATATATATATATATATATATATATTATATATAGATATATATATATATATATATATTATGTATATATATATATATATATATATATATATATACATTTATGTATATATATATATATATATATATATATATATGGGTGTTTTTATCCTTACTCTTGTATACTTGTTTACTTATACTCACATTGACACCAAATTTACAAACTAGTATTATTATATTGTTATTATTATATTCTGTACAAGACACTTTCATAGTTCAATTGTGCGATTTATGGTTGCTATACAACTTATGTCTGGTTACTAGGGAAAATTTAAATTTACACGACGAGTACCATTCTCAAAGTGCCAGCTTTTATTTTTCAGTCTATTATGAAAGTGTTGTGCGTCTATAAAAAAAGTGAACAATTATGCCCCTAACCGCTGCATCTTAAAAAGGCAATAATCTTAAGACACCTTAGTAAACAGTAATGTCATATATTAATCTAACAAAGGTTAGCGGTTTGCAATACGTTCACCAAGCGCCAGATGTGGCGTATCATTTCACATCGAAGATATAAAAATGTTTATTGATTTAATCAATTCTGGATGAATAAACTCCAGTGGTACAGTTCGCGTGCCGACCAACGATCGAACGCCGTTTTGCGTTATCATCCGTACGCAAACGCTTTTTCGTGTACCGTGTGACGTCATCGACGAGCACAAACGGGCGACGAATTGTTTGCAGATCGGAGGCGAAGCCTTTCCGACTGATCCACGATGTATTGCCGCTTCTCGCTCATCTGCATTGCTGTGCTAGAGCGACACATCACAGGTATTTATCACAACATTTAGTACACTGTGCATCTGCTGAGAATGATTCCATTCGGCAGGTTGGCATTGCAACAATCGCAGCGCCATTGCATGCTAAATAAAACACCAATGAAGGCGCTACGATTAACCGCACGAGTTTCCCAAAGGTTAACTCCCATCTCGTTTTTTCGTTCTCTTCCGCTTTAGTGAATTACGTATATGATGTTACGCAACGCGGAGACGCTGCTTCACACTACTCGGGTCTTGTTGAGTCGTGTGGCGATTTAGGCTGTCGATTATGTGTAACCATAATATCAGTTAAACCGATGGCGTCTCCTCGCAATCTGTCTAGCCACACCGAAGCCGTTAGTTATTAACGTTTTCACTCCACAACATTTGTCTTTTACCTATTCATGTCTTTTCTTGATAGATATCCTGCTAAATACCCAATTACCCGCCTGTGTACCTTAAGTATTAGCATGTGTACCTAAGTACCAGTCTGTGTACCTAAGTACCAGTCTGTGTACCTAAGTACCAGCCTGTGTATACTAAACATTAGTTAAGAGAAGTTGATGTTGCCATCATATGTTCTGATATCTACATTTACGAAACACAGAAATAGCTCCATACCTATTAACCTATTAACCAATGGAAGTCAATATTTCATAAAATTGCCAAACCCAGTAGCAATCCACAAGAAACCCATTGGTTTGTCAAAAGTCCAACGATTGGTCAATCCTCCCTTATGAGATAGTTGCAAATTGTGTTTTTAAACATATACACGCTGCTAGCATTTACACAATCCGTAAAAAATATGTTTCATTTGTTGTAGTGGAAGGTTTGGTAATATGAGCCACTTTTTTCACAGTGATATTCTGGATCCGTGTGACTAGCCATTTGTTGTGTGTGAAGTTAACGTTATCGTGGTAGACTATTACTATGGACATAATAATAAACGTGGGCCTTTTTTATATGGACGAGGAAGACATTTTTCCAAATGGCTCATATTGCGTTACGCGTTGGAAATATCAGCATGGCCCGTGGGTACTATGGGCATGAGTTATCATATTACCCAAAATTGTCCTAGACTCACTCACCAGAGTTATAGCCTAACCCAATACAAGGGTCATTGCGTAATATGGGTACACCCACGCATGCACGCACACATGTACACACAGATGCATGTAACATGCACGCACACACGCACTCACAAACCCACCTTCACAAACAACACATACAAATAATTACTCAACAGGGGCACACACAGAGCTGGCATTACCCACACGCACTCATCACCAAACATGAACACAAATACATATACACACGCATAAGCATACATACATATTTCCTGGATCGCATGTGACTCATATTACCCAGAAGGTAATCAAGTTATCTTTTTGCCTCCAGGTTGGAAATTTACACTACATGCTTATATAATCCCCTGTGACGCAGGCCTACAGAATAATGAACTCGTAAAAAACGCAGTTGATGTGGATGTAGATTAGATTATCTATTTGCAGTCATCCAACATGCGGGAATTGCAAGAAATGTTGTTAAATGTTATTCACGTACATATTTATAAATTGTGTTGTCGAACCATTGCAAATAGAGTCTGCGAGGTATGCCATATTCCTTAAATCAGCAATTAATCGTCAGACGACAACATATGTGTACCATTTTTGTGTTATGGGAGTGGCCAATATTACCAGTATGCTCATATTACCGAACTTTCTTATAGTCTCTGTAACGTGGTGTTTGTAGTTGACGACCAAATGACAGCCTTCCCAGTAATGTGGTGTTTGTAGTTGACGCCCAGACAACAAACTTCCCATTAATGTGGCGTCTGTAGGTGACGCCCAGATGATATCGTCCCTGTAATGGGGTGTTTGTAGTTGACGCCCATACGACAGCCCTCCCTGTAATGTTTGTAGTCGACGCCGAGACAACAGCCCTCCCAGTAATGTGGTGTTTGTAGTCGACGCCGAGATGACAGTCGACCTTGTAATGTGGTGTTTGTAGTTGACGCCGATATGACAGTCGACCTTGTAATGTGGTGTTTGTAGTTGACGCCGAGATGACAGTCGTCCTTGCAATGTGGTGTTTGTAGTTGACGCCGAGATGACAGTCGACCTTGTAATGTGGTGTTTATAGTTGACGCCGAGATGACAGTTGTCCTTGTAATGTGGTGTTTGTAGTTGACGCCGAGATGACAGTCGTCCTTGTAATGTGGTGTTTGTAGCCGACGCCGAAGTGACAGTCGACCTTGTAATGTGGTGTTTGTAGTCGACGCCGAGACAACAGCCCTCCCAGTAATGTGGTATTTCTAGCCGACGCCGAGATGACAGTCGTCCTTGTAATGTGGTGTTTGTAGCCGACGCCGAGATGACAGTCGACCTTGTAATGTGGTGTTTGTAGTCGACGCCGAGACAACAGCCCTCCCAGTAATGTGGTATTTTTAGTCAACGCCGAGATGACAGTCGTCCTTGTAATGTGGTGTTTGTAGTTGACGCAGAGATGACAGTCGTCCTTGTAATGTGGTGTTTGTAGTCGACGCCGAGATGACAATCGTCCTTGTAATGTGGTGTTTGTAGTTGACGCCGAGATGACAATCGTCCTTGTAATGTGGTGTGTGTAGTCGACGCAGAGATGACAGTCGTCCTTGTAATGTGGTGTTTGTAGTCGACGCCGAGATGACAGTCGTCCTTGTAATGTGGTGTTTGTAGTCGACGCCGAGATGACAGTCGTCCTTGTAATGTGGTGTTTGTAGTTGACGCCGAGTTGACAGTCGTCCTTGTAATTTGGTGTTTGTAGTCGACGCCGAGATGACAGCCGTCCTTGTAATGTGGTGTTTATAGTCGACGACGAGATCACAGTCGTCCTTGTAATGTGGTGTTTGTAGTCGACGCCGATAGGACAGTCGACCTTGTAATGTGGTGTTTGTAGTTGACGCCGAGATGACAGTCGTCCTTGTAATGTGGTATTTGTAGTCGACGCCGAGATGACAGTCGTCCTTGTAATGTGGTGTTTGTAGTCGACGCCAAAATGACAGTCGTTCTTGTAATGTGGTGTTTGTAGTCGACGCCCAGACGACATAGTCCCAGTAATGTGGTGTTTGTAGTTAACGCCGAGATGACAGTCGTCCCTGTAATGTGGTGTTTGTAGTAGACGCCCAGACTACATAGTCCCAGTAATGTGGTGTTTGTAGTCAACGCCGAGATGACATTCGTCCATGTAATGTGGTGTTTGTAGTAGACGCCCAGACGATATCGTCCCATTAATGTGGTGTTTGTAGTCAACGCCGAGATGACATTCGTCCCTGTAATGTGGTGTTTGTAGTAGACGCCCAGAGGACATAGTCCCAGTAATGTGGTGTTTGTAGTCAACGCCGAGGTGACATTCCTCCTTGTAATGTGGTGTTTGTAGTAGACGCCCAGACGACATCGTCCCAGTAATGTGGTGTTTGTATTCGACGCCGAGATGACAGTCGTCCCTGTAATGTGGTGTTTGTAGTAGACGCCCAGACGACATAGTCCCAGTAATGTGGTGTTTGTAGTCAACGCCGAGATGACAGTCGTAGTTGTAATGTGGTGTTTGTAGTCGACGCCGAGATGACAGTCGTCCTTGTAATGTGGTGTTTGTAGTTGACGCCGAGATGACAATCGTCCTTGTAATGTGGTGTGTGTAGTCGACGCAGAGATGACAGTCGTCCTTGTAATGTGGCGTTTGTAGTCGACGCCGAGATGACAGTCGTCCTTGTAATGTGGTGTTTGTAGTCGACGCCGAGATGACAGTCGTCCTTGTAATGTGGTGTTTGTAGTTGACGCCGAGTTGACAGTCGTCCTTGTAATTTGGTGTTTGTAGTCGACGCCGAGATGACAGTCGTCCTTGTAATGTGGTGTTTGTAGTCGACGCCGAGATCACAGTCGTCCTTGTAATGTGGTGTTTGTAGTCGACGCCGATATGACAGTCGACCTTGTAATGTGGTGTTTGCAGTTGACGCCGAGATGACAGTCGTCCTTGTAATGTGGTATTTGTAGTCGACGCCGAGATGACAGTCGTCCTTGTAATGTGGTGTTTGTAGTCAACGCCGAGATGACAGTCGTCCCTGTAATGTGGTGTTTGTAGTAGACGCCCAGACGACATAGTCCCAGTAATGTGGTGTTTGTAGTCAACGCCGAGATGACATTCGTCCCTGTAATGTGGTGTTTGTAGTAGACGCCCAGACGATATCGTCCCAGTAATGTGGTGTTTGTAGTCAACGCCGAGATGACATTCGTCCCTGTAATGTGGTGTTTGTAGTAGACGCCTAGACGACATAGTCCCAGTAATGTGGTGTTTGTAGTCAACGCCGAGATGACATTCCTCCTTGTAATGTGGTGTTTGTAGTAGACGCCCAGACGACATCGTCCCAGTAATGTGGTGTTTGTAGTCGACGCCGAGATGACAGTCGTCCCTGTAATGTGGTGTTTGTAGTAGACGCCCAGACGACATAGTCCCAGTAATGTGGTGTTTGTAGTCAACGCCGAGATGACAGTCGTCCTTGTAATGTGGTGTTTGTAGTTGACGTTCAGCCGACATCGTCCCAGTAATGTGGTGTTTGTAGTCGACGCCCAGACGACATCGTCCCTGCAATATGGTGTTTGTTGTCGACGCCCAGACGACATCGTCCCTGTAATGTGGTGTTTGTTGTCGACGCCCAGACGACATCGTCCCTGTAATGTGGTGTTTGTAGTCGACGCCCAGACGACAGTCGTCCATGTAATGTGGTATTTGTAGTTGACGCCCAGACGGTAGCCGGGCCGACGACGTTAAATACGGCCATCCTGAATGTCCCGGCCGTGGCCTGGGTTTACGAGGACGCCGAGCTCACATGCACCGCCAACCCTATACTCACCGATGTATCCAGGGCAAGTACACTCTACTCTAAACGCATTAATAATAAGACTATATACGCATTCAACTAAGCAACCATATAAGCAGGATAGTACACGTAAATGTAATATACATAATAAATGTATAACTTGTTTATCGAACTCTGTCTAAAAAATATGTCATGTTCGATTATTTACATTATTAAATTGATATTCCCTCTTTCGTTGCTAATACATATGCTACTCGAATCTTCATTGTGTTCGTCTAGAGTACCGGTTTCACGAAACGGCACTACTATAGGAAGAAACTTGGCTTGGACGCTTGACGTAGATTTCGTAATTCGGAACAATTGTAGGCATCGTCGCAACTAATAACTATGAACTACCCTTCATAACGAATGATCGTTCGGAACGAAAGCTTCCTGATACCCGTCCACAAATTATATGTTCTGAAAGGCAGAAATGTTGTTCTTGTCTTTGCTGTTGTTGTTGTTCCTGTTCCTGTTGTTGTTGTTCCTGTTGGTGTCGTTGTTGTTCCTGTGGTTGCCGTTGTTGTTGTTCCTGTTCCTGTTGTTGTTGTTCCTGTTGGTGTTTTTGTTGTTGTTGTTGTTGTTGTTGTTATTATTGTTGTTGTTGTTGTTGTTGTTGTTGTTGTCCCGGAACTTTGGGTTGAAGCTGGCATCGGCAGACATTTGACGTCACGTTGATTGCTTCTTCGACAGGTTATTTGGGGGAGAAAATGGACCGACGATGGCAACATTGAATTCCTGTACACGTTCCACGCGACGAACGCCCAACAGACGGGAACTCACGCGACTGTTCGTGGGCACGTGACGGGATACTGGGACGCGAATACGAGAAGCACACACCATATACGCATAGAACGCGTCACGACCAACGACGCGCAGAGATATTTCTGTACGATGCACGACCACCATACGAACACCAGGACGTCGTGGGTGCAATCGTTGATAGTCAAACGTAAGTGTCTACTACGATTACTACTACTGCTGGTGTTGCTACTACTACTACTACTACTACTACTACTACTACTACTACTACTACTACTACTACTACTACTACTACTACTACTACTACTACTATACAGCTACTGCTACTGCTACTGTTACGGCTGCTGCTACGTCTGAAACCCGAGAACGGACCTGTAATGATATGTGTGTTGTCTGTGCAGCGAGTTCCACTCCCGCCTACGATCACACGATCAGTCTGAAAGGAAAGGTCTTCAAGGAATGCGAAGAGGTGGAGATGTCGATTCCGAAGGACCGCGTGATCAAGTTCACCATCGCCAGGTGCTCGGCCAAGTCGCACCCGAAGACGAAGCTACACTGGGTCGCCTCGCCCCAAACCAAGGGACTGTTCCGAGACGAACACCAGGTGGGAGTTATATAATAGTCGCCTGCAAGTTCTGTATTATCTTCGCCAGCTTCGGCCGAGTGTGACTTACCGAGCAACACCGACCAGTGGTCGGTGAAGAAAACCAAAGTCTGACGCATGCGTACATGTCCATCTAGCTATTCTAAGTTGAATGCGAATTAGATAACGTTGGTTGTTTCACAGTGGCGACAAGCGTGACATTCAACAGACCCATCAGCATACAGCCTCTAACGTCCCTAACTGTATTATCAATAACCCTAGTGACGATCATTTCACTGGCACTAACAGAACAATAATTGTATATTAAGAAACAAAAACGATACGAAGAAGATGACAGAAATACGAGCAAATGCTCTTTTTGTTTCTGCCGACGCTATGTTGGATGTCATGTGGACCTCTGGTCGACCAGAGTTCCCGCTGTAGGCGGTGGCAATGTTGGTTGGTCGGTGTGACGGAATTCTGACAAAACATGGCCAGATACAATGCGTTCGGCTTACGCTGCTAGGATCTAGTGCCCACTAGTCGGCGTTGGTTGTTAAATGTAACTCGGTCCAGGTATGTATTTTGCTGTGCGTAGCAGGATCAGCTGTATGTTGTCCAGTTAGATTTTCTTCTGGAGGCCCCGTCTTACCTTCCATGCACTGTGCGTGGCATTGTTGTTTTTGATATGGTGCATCTTCTCTGTCGTATGTATAACTGTTTGCATAGCGTCCCAGTATCTACTATACATATGACTGCTTGTATATATGTGCCAGTATCTTCTCTACCGTATACATGGCCACTTATATATATATATATATATATATATATATATATATATATATATATATATATATATATATATATATATATATATATATATATATATATATATATATATATATATATATATATATATATATATATATATATATATATATATATACGTACCAGTATCTTCTCTATCGTATAATTTGTTACTTGTGTAGATGTACTAGTATATTTACTATTGTACACACGGTTGCTTGTAGATATGTACCAGAATTTTCTCTGCCGTATACATGACTGCTTGTATTGATGTACCAGTGTGTTCTCTACCTTATATGTGGTTGCTTGTATAGAGACGAGCCAGTATCTTCTCTACCGTATGCACGGTTCCTTGTACAGATATACCAGTATATTATCTACCGCATAAGTGTCTTCTTCTGGAAATGTGCCAGTATATTGTCTACCGTACACACATTTTGTAGATATGTACCAGTATGCTTGTTGAGATATACCAGTACATTCCGTGCCCATTGATGACTGATTGTATATGTGTACCAGTATTTTCTCTTCCGTATGCAATACTCTTTGTAGAGACGTACCACTGTATTCTCTACCGTATACACGGTTGCTTGTATATGTCTACCCGTGTCTTCTCTACCGTACACATGATTGCTTGTACAGATGTTCCAATATCTTCACTAACGTATACATGCTTGCGTATGTAGAGAAAACATTAAAAAAAGTTTGACTTCCAAGAAAAAGGTGTACAAGGAAGCCATTAGTGTATCGTGAGTCCAACACTTTTTAATATATTTGTATCCCGCCCTCCTGAGATATGTGTCAACCTTGTTTTTAAGCATATACCGCTGCTAGATATTTTGCTAAATTCATTGATTGTCCTCTGTACAAAAGAGCACTTCCTGATATCCAATCTCAGTTATCCTTTTCTAATGTTACTTCGTGTCCTCTATTTCTATTATATTTATTGAATGAGAAAACATTATTGCTATCAATATTTTCATACCCATTCAATATCTTAAATTTTTCATTTGATCTCCTCTTACCTGCCTCAGTCGTTCTTCATAGCTAAAGTGTCTCAGTTCTGGAATCATTTTAGTTGCTTTCCTCTGTATTTTGTCAAACGTATCTATATCCTTCTTACGATATGGTGTCCGAGCCTCTATACAGTACTGTAAATGAGTCCTAACTATTGCTTCATACAAATGTTTAATTAGCTTTTTCTCCTTGTATGTTATATTTCTCCTAATTAAACCAATAATTTTATTACCCGTTGAAGCTGCAATACATCAGTGCTCCGACCATTTCATGTTACATTTTTGTGTAATTCCTACTACCTAGAGCAATATCTTTTATTTTATAGTTTACATCCAATCTGCCATTTATCAGACTATTTAACTAATTTGTCTTGATCATTTTGTAGATGTTGTTTATTACCACCATTTTTAACCTTTCTAAATAATTTTGTTTCATCCGAAAATGTCATGAAGTTGCTTATTATGGTCCAAGTCATTGATATATATATATATATATATATATATATATATATATATATATATATATATATATATATATATATATATATATATATATATATATATATATATATATATATATATATATATATATATATATATATATATATATATATATATATATATATATATATATATATATATATGTGTGTGTGTGTATATATATATATATATATATATATATATATATATATATATATATATATATATATATATATATATAAACATAATATATTTGTAAAGCATGACTTCGCTATTAGGAATCCATGTTGAGATTAATTTAATAATGTATACCTAACAAGGAAGTGGTCTTGAATTAACCTTTCTAATAATTTACAAATCATTGACGTTAAACTCACTTGTATGTAATTCTCTGGCTTTTTTCACCAACCCTTTTAAAATATTTATATGATATTTGCTTCTTTCCTTTCAAATGGAACCACTCCCTCTTTTAATGACAGGTTAAACACTCTTGCAAGTGGTATAATATTTTTTCTACTGATTCCATTAGTAGTCTCACTTCAGGTGATTTATTTTCCTTCATTGCCTTTATTTTCTTAGGTACCATTTTTGGAGTTACAATTAACTGCCCTGAATAGTCCGTTTTATCCAGTTGAAATTTAGCATCTGGAACTGGTAATGAACTAATATCCTCTCTGCTAAACATTGAGCTGAACTATCCATCTATATTTCCAGCATTGATATATGCATAAAAACTCTTGCTATTATTTTTGCTAATTTTTGCTCATACCTTCTTTTAGATTGTCTAATTTCATTCGTAGCTGCATTAAATGCCTGTTTGTAATTTGTGTAGTTTCGTCCTTTCTGGTACTCCAAGTACATATTTTAGAATATTCCAACATTCAACATTGAGGTCTTATTCCTTAGCATGTTAATCCGAAAATCATAAATAGTTCTTTGCCGAATACACATCTATCATTTCATCATTTGAACGAACAAACTCAGATGTTATTATTCCACGGGACAATTTAAACCCTTTGAAATTAAATGAAAAGGAAGTATTTGGGGATTGTGTTGATACTTGTAATATCATAAAGCTTTTAATATTTTATTATCTTTTAACTTTTACGCTTCATCACACTTCCTACATGGCCCTCGAAAAAATAATGTAACTCTAATTGATAACTCCTTTTGTAAACTAGCTATATATATATATATATATATATATATATATATATATATATATATATATATATATATATATACAATTAAGTCTAAATCAAACATTATAACTAAACAATTATCAGACCACCAACCATATTTCAGCTTTTTAAATACAGTTATTTTAGCTTCAGATGTTTTCAAGGTGGTGGGGAGTTCATTCCAGACCCTAGGGGCAGCGACAGAGAAAGCACGTTTGCCCAAGTTAAACTGTTTTATCCACAATAAGTTGTTGTGTAATTGATGATCTGAGATGCCTAGGTATATTTGAAAGATGAAGGAGACTAGCCAAGTAGGGTGGTTGTATTCAAATGAAAATGTAGAATTTTTAATCAACACAGAACTAGATAAAATTAATGAGTGGCTTAAATTAAACAGATTATCGATAAATATAGATTAATCCAAATATATGATTTTCCAAACAATTAGAAGAAATCATATGGTAATCCCACCAAATCTAAAAAGAAATCAAAACAAAGTTGATAGAGTAGATGAGTTAAATTTCCTAAGGCTAAGTTTTAATGAACAATTAAACTGCCAAAGCCACATCGAAAAAAATTAAATAGGTGCTCCAGGACACTAGTTATCCTAAATAAACTTAAACGACTGTTACCTCTTAATATAAAGATTGTGTTGCACAACACTCTGGCATTGTCACAGCTTAACCGCCTGGGGCAACATATGTAATATAATTAAAACACTTCAAAAGAAACCGTACGAATTATATATTTAAGCAAATATAATGCTCATGCCGATCCACTGTTCAAACGTCTTGAATTACTAAAAGTAGAACATATTCTAAAATAGCAGGAACTAAAATTGTATCATAATTTGTCACACACAAAACTACCTGTCTACCTGCAAAACGTACCACTTGATCAAAACAATAGTACTCACAAATGTAATGCACGTAGTCAATGTAATGCAAATACAATCAGGGTACATCATAAATTTGCCAAGCGAAGTCTCAGGTACAGTTTGTCACATACCATAAATAGTGCACGTGATTCATTAAAAGATAAGATCACCACTCCCAGTTTACAAGTTTTCACGATTTATATCATTCTGTACTATCTGAATACATATATTCAACAATGTGCAATACAAAACTGTTGAATATGCCAACATGATTGACAAAGTTTCTGTACCTCCTTGGTTATAAATCACTCAATGTAAAACCGATTTTATGTATATTTAGTACTTTACATATACGGACATATACATTTCTGCTGTAACAATGATGCACTAGTATAACTATGTTTTTTATATAATTTAAATAATCGTTGGAATTAATTGACAGGGTGGCTCCTACGACAGCGATTAAATTTATTTTTCTTCTCTATCGCTTACACGGCTACTTATAGATATGTACCAGTATCTTATCTACCACACACGTGATTGCTTGGTGATATGTACCTGTATATTATCTACCTTATTAATGACTGCTTGTAGATTTGTACCAGTATCTTATCTACCATATACATGACTGCTTATTGATGTGTACCAGTATCTTCTCCACCGTATTAATGACTTATTGTAGATATGTACCAGTATATCATCCACCATATATATGACTGCATACACATTTGGTTGTAGATACGTATCAATGTCTTCTCTAACGTATACACGGTTGCTTGGCTTGAACAGACCTACCATAATAGGGATAATTCACTTCCAAAATCTTGGTCCAGCAGCGACTTGAAATTGGTGTAGAGAATTTACAGAACAAAAGTGGAATATCGAATAGAATAAGTATTACTGTTGAATATATATTATACATAAACGTATTGCAGACATATATTAGAAAACAGGTTTTATTAATTATTAGTCAGAGGCACGATTTTAGGGTAAGTTAGTTCCGGACTCCGACAGGGAAGTCAGTGGGCGTTAATAGGGTTGTTTACCATTCGAAAATGGAAATAGCATAGTGAATAATCAGAAACAGTGGAATATTGGTTAGAATAAGTATTACTATTACACATATATTATATACACAAACTTCTTATAGACATATATTAAGAAACTGTTCTGGTTAACAGAGGCAGTATTTATCCCGGACTAAAATTCAACGAGCGATAATTGGGAGTTTGTTTACAGGTCGTGAATTAAGCTGGTGTACCAAACTATCGTATACATTGTTAAATATATATTAGATAAAGTGATATGTTTACATAATTTACATAAAAGACAGGACGGAAGGAGACGGGACGTAGGGAGACGAGGACGAGAAGGAAAGAAATGGGAGTGAAGACAAATGGATCGAAGGAAAGGGGAGTGGGGAGACAGTAGCGAAGGAGTCGGGGGAAGGAGACGATAGTTAAGGCGATAGGAGTGAGGGAGCCGGGAGAGAAGGTGTCAGGAGGGAAGGCGACGGGAGCGCAAGTTGGCCAGGAGACGGGAGGAAAAGGTGACAGGATGCTGAGTGAGAGAGAGAGAGAGACTGATAGCAGTTTGCCACCAAGTGACAAGGCTGCAGGACAGAATGTGATGGAGGGGATCCATCGGAAGAACTATTCCGAGGCAGTGATAGAGGGGATGAGAAAGAGAGCGAGGGTGTTTATGGGGGACTCAATAGTTAGGAAGACCGACAGAGTCTTAAACAAGGGAGACGACGTTGTAGTTTGCTTGCCTGGGGCCAAAATAGAGGCGATAACTGAGAGGGTAGAAAAAATCGTGGGTTCGGGCAAGGGTGGATCTGTTTTAGTATACGTAGGGATAAATAACGTAGAGAGGGAGGTTACAACTGCCATAATTAGGAAATACAGGAATTTGGTCATAACACTAAAGCAGACGCGGGTTGAGCGTAATACTGTCAGGGATTCTACCAGTAATAGGAAGGCGGGGGTCATAGATATCGAAATTGCCGGGGGATGGCAATTAACATGCTAGTCGAGAAGCCATGTAGGGAAGAGGAAATGGGTTTTGTGGATTTGTGGGGAAGTTTTGTTGGAAGGGCTGATATGTACATGAAGGACGGGCTTCATCTAAGTGGAAAGGGGGCGGCAGTATTTGCGGATGGACTCACATCAGCAGTAGATAGTGGCATTGGTAGCATAACGAATATTTTTTGTAGTCAACACAACAAGAGGCCACTACTACAGATAAACCAATAACAAAATGTCCGAAAAACATGTCTGAAGCATGTTATAGATACGTGTGTTTAAATGCTAGGAGTATTGTAAATAAGAAAAACGAATTAAACATTATGGCAGAATATATTGACCCTCACATAATTGGTAATACCGAATCATGGGCCAACACAGACATAAAATATGTTAATTAGGAATGACACGTTACGTAATGTTTAGGAGAGATCGAAGAAGGAAGAAGGGGAGGGGGAGTTATTTTATATGTTAAAGAATCTATTCAGGCTTTTGAAATAAAATTAGAAAGGGAAGCAGATTATGATAAAGCTGTTTGGGGCAAAATAGTTTCAGAAAATTCAAAAGTAACTATTGGATAAGTTTACAGAAGTCCAAACATAAACGAAGAGGACAACACAAAAATAAAAACGCTATAAAGGAAGTTAGTAAAGGGGAATGTATCATAATGGGAGATTTTAACCATGGACACATACAATGGAAATCTCTAGAGAGTACAGGGGGAGAGGAACAACCAGGGGAGAACATGTATTAGATATAGTTTTATCATCACAAAAAGAATTAGTGGGCAATGTAAAAATACATGAACCACTGAGTAACAGTGACCATAATCAAATACAGTTTGACATCAATGTAACATCAGAAAGTAAAAATAATAAAACGCATAAGAGAAACTTCTAAAAAGGTAACTATAAAGATATGAGAAAATACTTAGCAAAGCTAGATTGGAATAACATGCTGATGAATAAGACCGCAATTGAATGTTGGAATATTCTAAAATATAAAATGGAGAATATCATGTGTTCCCTTGAAAAAAACAAGAAAACCGGTGTAGAAAGAAACACTTGACAAAAGAAGCTATCAGAAAAATAGTGTTTAAGCAAAATATGTGGAGGGTTTATAGGCGTACAAGATTTTGCAAATTACAAAGAGGCACTTAACCTAGCCACAACTGAAATTAGAAAATCTAAAAGAACCTTTGAAAAAAAATTGGCAGATAATATAAAACAGCAAGAATTTCTATGCTTATGTAAGGGATAAACAGAAAGTTTGAGAAAAGGTCGGACCACTGGAAAACAAAAGGGGAAACATAATTTCAGACGGGTTTCAAATGGCAGAGGTCCTGTATGAGTATTTCAGCTCAGTATTTACCACAGAAGATATCAGCTCACTTCCAGTTCCATTTACCAAATTTGAGGGCAATAAATCAGAACATTTAGGGCAGTTATTTGTAATTCCTGTAATGATAACAAACAAAATTAACAAGATGAAAGATAATAAATCACATGGAGTTGATGGGATACCACCGAAACTGCTTAAGGAAATTGTTGACCAAATTAGTACACCACTTTTTGTTTAACTTGTCACTAGAAGAACGAATAGTTCCTTCAGAATGGAAAGAAGCAAACATTAAGCCTCGATTTAAGAAGGGATCAAGGAACAAGCCAGAAAATTACAGACCAGTGAGTTTAACATCAGTTGTATGTAAATTACTCGAAACATTAATTAGAGACCACATGGTGGAATTCCTTGTAAAACATTTAAAATTTTGGGAAGTGTAGAGGTATACACAGAGGACACCGAAAGTATGCTGTACTAGGTAGAACCACACAAGAAAAGGATTTAGGAGTAACATTTAGTGCTGAGATGAAAGTTTCAGAGCAATGTAGGATTGCTGCTTCGAAAGGAAATCAAATTCTAGGGATAATTTGGAGAAATATCATATATAAGGAGAAACAGCTAATTGTACCCTTGTACAAAGCAATAGTTAGACCACATTTGGAATATTGTATACAAGCATGGAGGCCGTTTCGTAAAAAGGACATATACAAGCTAGAAAGAATACAACGAAGAGCAACTAAAATGATTCCAGAATTGAGAGACCTTAGTTACGAAAGTCGATTATTACAATGTGGTTTGACAACATTACAGACCAGGAGACTAAGAGGAGACCAAATAGAAGTGTTTAAAATAGTGAACGGTTGTGAGCATGTTGATAGGACTATGTTCTTCTAATTAAAGAAGGAGGTAGAACCAGAGGACACAAAACAGCATTAGTTAAGGAGCCGTGTAGGTTGGATATGAGAAAGTACTGTTTCTCACAGAGGGTGATAAATGAATGGAACAAACTGCCAAATGATTGTGTTAATCCTAGTAGTTTGAATATGTTTAAAAATAGAATTGACAGATATTTGATAAGGGCGAGCTACACATAGATGAGAAACTTGTTGGACTATCGATAAGCCAATGGCTTCCTTGTCCACTTGCCATCTGGAACTTGTTGTTTGGGATGTCAATCTTGTTCAATCTTGTTAAATCTACCAGTATATTTGTTCTCTGTAGAGATGTACCATTGAGGCGGAGACCCTATATTCGAAATGTACAAGTACCATCAACTTAAACTTGAAATACGTGAAGACCCCCAAGACAAGTATCAACTGTTTCTCTGAGAAGTCCGACACGACGAAGGCCAGCGAGGCTTGTTTCACTATCGTCGTCAATAAATCCGGTCAGTACATGTTAGAGGCGTTTATTTGCAAAACACCTATCTGGGAGATAACTGCTACATTTCGCACGACAATCAAATATCATATATTGTTTTGTAGCTATCCCCTTCAGTCATCACTGAATATATACAGAACAAATGGAGATCACCACAAACAAAAGCAATTTAACAATAAACAACTCGCAAAAGAAAAACCTGCATTGTACGAAGACATCGGTCAGTTGCTCCCACCGGTCTTTATGCAGCTTTTGTCACGTGACGTTGGTCATGTGACATAATAATAATTAATAATGTCCCATTATAGTCGAAACATAACTATTTAAAGTTATACTAACATAATATAGTTTGGAAACAGTGGGCGCTGCCAAATACAAATATTTCTGCACCATCAACAACAACAACAACAACAGTAGCAAACTCAATAACAAAAATAAAGGGTTACTCATTTGATTGTCTTTATGACGATGCCATCATACTTGCCATTTTAATTTCATGACGATGCTATCATACTTGCCATTTTACTTTTATGACGACGCTATCATACTTGCCATTCTATTTTTATGGCGAAGCTATCATACTTGCCATTCTACCTTTATGACGATGCTATCATACTTGCCATTCTACTTTTATGACGGTACTATCATACTTGCCATATTACTTTTATGACGATACTATCATACTTGCCATTCTACTTTTACGACGATGGTATCATACTTGCTATTCTACCTTTATGACGACGCTATCTTACTTGCCATTCAATTTTTCTGGCGAAGCTATCATACTTGCCATTCTACCTTTAAGACAATGCTATCATGTTTGCCATTGTACCTTTACGATGATATCAAATTACTTCTATTCTACGTGATTCATACAAACTCATGTTTACTGTCCGGTGTCGCTATCGCTCCATTTTGTTTCGGAGAACATCACATATTTAACCAGGTTTAACAAGATTTCCATCCAAGGCAAAATACGACAAGGAAGCCATTGGTTTATCATAGGCCAATAATTGTTCACGTATGCGTAACCCGCTCTTCTCAGATACTTGTAACATATTTCTGCTGCTAGGATTCGCATAATCTGTAAATAATATGTTCCATTCACATATTGTATCTGTAAAACTTAGTACTTTCCTATATATATATATATATATATATATATATATATATATATATATAATATAATATACACTGCTCCGTCACTTGGGGTTATCTAGTTTTGCTATCTTTGTTAAGACAAAAAGAAATAGTTTTATCAATATTTTCGTACTCGTTCATTAACTTCACTTATCTCTTAACCACCTTGTCTCTGGCGTTGTTAAGCCACATTCTTTTAGATGTGCTTCATTTCTAAGGTCTGTCAGTTCTGGAATAATCATAATGCAGTCACACTCATAAGTCGTTTATGAGCATGCGTAAGTTGCCATTAATGCAAAAGAGGTGTTGCACATGCAGACAGTGCGCTTGACTCGTTTTCACTCAGAAATTGACACCGTTGACAAGAAAAACAGTAATTAATTACTTTAAATTCCACAGTTTGTCATGCCGACACTTTCTAAATTAGACTGAAAGCATGCATTGAGCCGTCTGGAGGCGGAACATTATGTAGTATGGTCATATCTGTGGGCCAGTGGCAAATTACCTAAGGTCGGGGGCTCCTCGTGTGACGTCACGTGCAGAGGACCAACAAATCCGGCTACGTCATCAATGCGATCGGTTTGTGACTGCAACCTCGATCAGTGGGCAAGTCTAGAGGACTGGTGATTTCGCAAACCTTTTGCACGCGGCAGGAATTCACATCAGGGAGCCATATAGTGAACCTACTCTAACCCCATTGCGTCGAGTCACATGTGAAATGTGTTTGGACCTCACCATGTAAATTTTACCCATGTGTTTTAATACAATCACGTCACGATCACATATTTCTGCCCTCTTGTTCTCTAAGCCCCGTAGATAATATAGCATCCTCGCTTCCAATATTCATGCTGTATGATCAGGACACAACACAAATGTCAAGTTTCTGTTTTGCTAAGGACCCTCTCTATACTATATAAGTCTAGAGACAACGACCAATCACGTGTTGTGCATTAACAACGACACATATTCGCCACGTTGTGTCACCAATGTCACCAACGTCATCAATGGAAATGTCGTCACCATTGTGGTTATATTTGAAATTCATATTGTGTTATCAGTATCACTACCATTGTCGACGTCCTAACTGTAGTTGATCATTCAGATATCAAGGAAGGAGAGAGTTCGATCAAGAAGATTCTACTGTATGGATTCATCACGATCCTCGTCGTGTCGGCCATAGTGGCCGTCATGGTGTTCGTGAGGAAGGGATACACGGGTAAGACGAATCACACGGCTCACATAGGGCGGATTACTCAGGGCGGCTTACACAGGGCGGCTTACACAGGGCAGCTTACACAGGGCGGCTTATACACGGAGGCTCACGCAGGGTGGCTCACACAGGGCGGCTCACGCAGGGCGGTTCACACAGGGTGGCTCACGCAGGGCAACTCACACAGAGTGGTTCACACACGGCGGCATTGTAACACATGCAGCAACAACAAAACAACAACACATTTATCATAGCCATATATATTAAAAAGATTTAACAAGACTTAACAACATTGACATCCAAAGCAAAGGCCCAGATGGAAAGTGGACAAGGAAGCCACTGGGTTATCGAGAGTCCAACAATTTGCAATATATTTGTAACTCACCCTCAGTGTCAGTCTTGTTTTAAACATATTCACGCTGCTGGCAGTAACACAATATTTCTATAATTTGTTCAAAACAGTGAGTGTCCTCTGTGAGAAAGAGTACCCCCGTGTACTTCCCGATTTCCAATCGACAATGATCTTTTACAAATGTTACCTCATGTCCTCTAGTTATATTATCTTTCTTTCTTGAGAAAAAATATTGCCATCAATATTTGCATACCCATTCAATATTTAAAAATTTTAAAATTGATCTCTTCTGAACCGCCTTGTCTCTAGAGTTGTTAAACCACATTCTCGCAGTCGTTATTCATAACTAAGGTCTTTCAGTTCTGGAATCATTTTAGTTGCTCTCGTCTGTATTCGTGTTCTGTAAGCGTAAATATGTCCTTCTTACGATATGTTCTCCAAACTTGTATACAGTACTCTAAGTGAGGCCTAACTATTCATTTATATAATTACCTTTTTCCTTGTACGTTATATTTCTCCTAATCAATCCAAGAATTGTATTACCCTGAGAAGCTGCAATACCACACTGCTCTAAAACTTTCATATCAGCACTTATTGTAACTCCTAATTCCCTTTCCTTCACAGTGATACCTAGAACAGTATTTCCCATTTTACGTGTCATGTATGTAGGCATTTACATTTACCAAAATTTAATAACATCTGCCATTTCTCGGACCTTTTAACTAATTTGTATAGATTTGTTTTTGGTTTTGCAAATGTTGTTGATCACCATCATTATTAACCCTTCTAAACACTTTTGTGTCATCCACTAATTTTAGTACGTTGCTTGTTATAGTGTCGTCCAAGGCATTGCTATATATTAAAAATAATATAGGTCCTAATACTGATCCTTGTAGTACCCTAGTCAAAACTGATTTCCAATTTGAAACCTCCCCATCTACTACAACACGCTTTCTGTCTGTCAACCATTGTTCTATCCAGTCGATTATGCCATTCCCGATAACTTGAGTAGTAATCTTTGATGTGGCACTTTGTCTAAGGCTTTCTGGAAATCTGAGTATGTAATATCTACTGGTGAACCCTCGTCTGTACACTTACTGATTTCTTAAAAAAAAACTTAACATATTTGATAAGCATGACCTCGCTTTTATTAATCTTGGAGGAATTCCATCCACTCCATGTGATTTATTGTCTTTCATTGCCTTCATTTTCTTAGCTACCAGTTCTGGGGTTATAATTAATTGCTGTAAATCGTCCGATTTAGCTTCCTGAAAATTAGCATCTGGTAATGAACTAATATCCTCTCTGGTAAACACTGCACTGAAGTATCTATTTAGGTCTTCCGCCATTAAAAACCTTTGTGATATTATATGTCCAGCATTGTCTTCTAGTGGTCCAACCTTTTCTCGTACGTTTTGTTTACTCCTGATAAATTCGTAAAAACTCTTGGTGTAATATTTTATGTTACATACTAAATTTTTGTCATAGCTTCTCTTATGTTGTCTAATTTCATTCGTACCTGCATTCAGTGCTTCTTTGTAATTTGTGTAGTTGTGATACTCTCTGGTACGCTTATAAATCCTCCACATAGTTTGCTTATACAACATTTGCAATGCCTTATTTTGACAATTGTGTTTGTGTAGACAGTTTTCCTTGTTTTTCCTTCATGGGAACAAATGTATCAATGATACTCTCAATTACATATGTTCCAACATTCAATTGCCGTCTTATCATGTTATTTCAACCTAGCTTTGCTAAGTATTTTCTCATATCTTTATATTTAACTTTGTGGAAATGTCTCCTATATTTTTTTATTTGTAATTTCTGATTTTACTTTGATGTCAAAACGTATTTGATTATTATCATTGTTGTTCAATGGCTCATGTATTTTGACATTGTCCACGAATTCATTGTGTGAAAACAAAGCTAAATCTAATACATTCTCTCACCAGATTGGTTCTCGCACGTGTTGAGTATGAATTAAAAGAAGAAACTGTTGGTCCTGTCCCCCGTACTCTTTAGATATTTCCATTGTATGTGTCCATGGTTAAAATCTCCCATTATGATACATTCCCTTAAACATTACGTATCCTGTCAGTCCTAATTCAGCATATGTCTTTGGTTGCCAATGATTCGGTTGTACCAACTATGTGAGCGTTAATATCTTCTACAATAATGTTTAATTCTGTCGTATTAGTTACCATATTCCTTGCATTTAAACACATATATAACCAGCTTCAGAAATGTTTTCCGGACATTTTGTTACTGGTTTTTTTTTTAATAGTGGCCACTTTTCTTGATTGATATATATGTGCGCGCGTGCGTGCGTGCGTGCGTGCGTGCGTGCGTGCGACAACTGGCTGTGACAGGAAACGGAATGCTTTGCCACTATCTAAACTGTACCTTTACGTGGCACATTTGTGTTAATGCAGATGTCTGCTGTCCGAAACCACACGAACCCACCAAAACGTAAGCGACCGTCATTCTGTTTCTAGACACATCGTTCAGTTAACCAGTATCTGGTAAAACTGTCATTCAGTTAACCAATGTATCGTAAAACTGTCGTTCAGTTAACCAATGTCTCGCAAAATAGTTGTTAAGTTAACCAATGTCTCGTAAAACAGTCGTTCAGTTAACCAATGTCTCGTAAAACAGTCGTTTAGTTAACCAATGCAAGTATGTGTACATTCCCTGAAACGTGGGTGGCCTCGGGGAGAAACAAATCTGTGTATATTCCCTGAAAAATGGGGGGCCTCGGGGGAAAACAAATATTTCTACATTCCCTGAAGCATGGGGGCATCGCTTGGGAATAAAACGTAACTTATAATAAAGTAAGTTCAGTTGTGTAGTAATGCTACTTGGAGTAGTTAATTATATCAGATTGTAACGTTTGTTGGAGTTAAAATTATATCGAAGATTTTCTTACACGCTTTGTTTGAACAGAGTCGGGTCAGACTATGGCTTCTGACGCCCTCGACTCCAATATAAACGACACAGGGGAGACCTGCCCAACAACTCCACTAGACTCCATAATAAGGGAAAAGCTTGGCTTCTGACGTCCCGAGTCCACCGGACATGTTCCATGGGAGACCTATGCTTCTGACGCTCTCTGACTCCGCCAGACACGTTTCTCGGGAGATATGTCCACCGACTCCATAATACACCCAATTGATCAACACGTCAATCATTCAAAAATGCTAACACTGAGAAAGGTATTTATGCAAATGACACTGGTGTGTTCAGGAAATCTATGTAATTTTAATACTTTACAACAAAAACAAAATATGTAAGCGCGTGCGTGCGCGTATGGGCACAAACTGTAGGGTAGGGTATTTGTTTTCCACGTATGTATAGGCATAGACTGTCCAAAAGGTCATAAGTCTTAGGTCAGTGCTTCTGGAGGGAAATATTGTATTAATGCGAACGTTCGTTCACACAAGATTCTGGGCTGTGTCACGACAAGAACGTCCCAGTATCTTTGTTTACACGATGAGGAAGGCCCACTTGTTTTCTGGCTATGGCGTGTCAAATACAGTAGCAACAATGAAGCACCTATGAATACGTTGTCTGTGTGAAACGTAATGGACACATTGTCATTGTATGTTTGTAACCTAAAGGCACAGTGCCGTTGTATGTGTGTAACATAACGGGCACATTGCCGTTGTATGTGTGTAATATAATGGGCACAGTGCTGTTGTATGTGTGTAACCTAATGGGCACAGTGTCGTTGTTTGTGTGTGACCTAATGGGCAGAGTGTCGTTGTATGTTTGTAACATTATGGGCACAGTGTCCTCGTATGTGTATAACCTAATGGGCACATTGTCGTCATAGACAAAGTTTCTACCGGGAAATATACAGAGTGTGCCAAATTCTGTGCATGTTGATTTTGCATACATAAATGCGGAAACACTGAGCATACAATATATTGTATATTTCAATATGCGAAAGCACAGTTTGTTGATGAAAATAACGCTGAGATTGTGTTGTGTAATAAACTCATATGAGACGCTGCATCGCTTTGTATTTGATGACGTTCTCGGCATTGCTCTATCAGTAGTATAATAACCAGGTCACCGGTAGGGGGCGTGCCTAGAGTTCCATAGTTCTGGATCGGTCCTCTCTTTTTGCAGTTGGGGGATTGTAGTGGTTTCCTCTTTGACATAGGTTTCACTGTTTGGTGTGTAGCAATATCGTCAGATGAAGTAAAGTGGACGACATTTGAATGTACGCACAGCGTTCATACGACTGGACCATATTGTCTCAGAGAGCGATTGCAGATTAATTATGTTCTTCATATCAACTTGTGCATCCTCGCCTATTTCAAGCTCAGCGTTTAAGACACGCAACCTCTTGGCTGAATAGTTGAAGGAGAAGACATCTGCTGGAATGTGTCAATCATTCTTCTCACTGGTCACTCTCTATTGGAAGATATGCAACCTCTTGGCTGAATAGTTGAAGGAGAAGACATCTGCTGGACTGTGTCCATCATACTTCTCACTGGTCACTCTCTATTGGAAGATATGCAACTTCGTGGCTGAATAGTTGAAGGAGAAGACATCTGCTGGACTGTGTCCATCATACTTCTCACTGGTCACTCTGTGGTGGAAGATATGCAACTTCTTGGCTGAATAGTTGAAGGAGAAGACATCTGCTGGACTCTGTCCATCATATTTCTCACTGGTCATTCTCTATTGGAAGATATGCAACCTCTTGGCTGAATAGTTGAAGGAGAAGACATCTGCTGGACTGTGTCCATCATACTTCTCACTGGTCACCCTCTATTGGAAGATATGCAACTTCGTGGCTGAATAGTTGAAGGAGAAGACATCTGCTGGACTGTGTCCATCATACTTCTCACTGGTCACTCTGTGCTGGACGATATGCAACTTCTTGGCTGAATAGTTGAAGGAGAAAACATCTGCTGGACTGTGTCCATCATACTTCTCACTGGTCACTCTCTATTGGAAGATATGCAATCTCTTGGCTGAATAGTTGAAGGAGAAGACATCTGCTGGACTGTGTCCATCATACTTCTCACTGGTCACTCTCTATTGGAAGATATGCAACTTCGTGGCTGAATAGTTGAAGGAGAAGACATCTGCTGGACTGTGTCCATCATACTTCTCACTGGTCACTCTGTGCTGGAAGATATGCAACTTCTTGGCTGATTAGTTGAAGGAGAAGACATCTGCTGGACTGTGTTCATCATACTTCTCACTGGTCACTCTGTGCTGGAAGATATGCAACTTCTTGGCTGAATAGTTGAAGGAGAAGACATCTGCTGGACTGTGTCCATCATACTTCTCACTGGTCACTCTGTGCTGGAAGATATGCAACTTCTTGGCTGATTAGTTGAAGGAGAAGACATCTGCTGGACTGTGTCCATCATACTTGTCACTGGTCACCCTGTGCTGTAAGACACGCAACCTCTTGGCTGAGCAGTTGAAGGAGAAGGCACCTGACGGACTGTGTCCACCATACTTCTGAGCATACATGCACAATAGGCAAGATAACACTGTGTCTTCTGCAGTAAATGTAGATGGCGCCGGGTATTATCTGTCTGATTCGTGCTTTTATGATACTGGGTGTTAGTGATGGATGCCAGTCATACTACCGATGGACCATTCGATTTATGAGGACAGATTCGATTTTAAGACATATTTGCATAGCCACTGAATGATGTAGAAGCAAGAGCGCACTGCTATCTACGCGCCTGAACATGCATGCAAGCATGCTTGCTTACATATATACTAATGCCCTGCATGGGCCTATAATCTGAGCCAAAACGCGGCCCGCAATTAGCAATCAGAATTCAGGCCCGACCCAGGCCCACAAACATTCCTCAAGCCTAGTCCGGCCCAGGCCCGCAAAAAGAATTTAGGCCCAGGCCCGACCCAGACCCGTTAACTTGTAACAAAGACGAAACACAAATAAACTGTAATACATACATATTATTTTAATAAATAAAATGTTAAAATATTGATATATGAACATTGTATGTCTACTAGTCTGCTGTCTACTGAAATACTAATGTAAGTTGTTGTCTAGTAGTGTCGAACTAGTACTAGTTACTACTACTTCTTTCTCATGTTGCTGTTCAGGAACAACATAATTGTTCACGCTGCTTGGTCGGCCAACTAAGTTAACTTAATTTAATTAATTAATGTTATCAGTAAAGGTAGTAAATGTGGTTATTGATATTTCAATTCCATGTCACCCACTGGCACTGACACCCAGTGGAATTTCCAGAAGGCCTGCAGTCACTAGCCTGTGTGAAATCAGGTTCAGACACGTGAATTAGTACAAGTGCGAATGATTCAGTACTGGGGTAATTGTAGACACTAAGCAGTAGACACTAGTTAACACAATTGGAAAATGCCAACTACTAATTGGGGTGGGCAGTGGGTAGGTCAGTCAGGTAGGAAACATTTGGAGGGAAGGTCTAGACAATGGAATACCCACCGGTACGGTCAAAGGGTTAATCATGGCTTGATTGCCTCTGCAAATATGTCTAAAGTAAACATTTGGGGCTGGCTAATCCCAGCCAAGTGAACTTATGGGGCCATTAGATCTATGCAAAAGGCTGCATTCATGCCAAAAATATGCACCTGTAACATCTGTATTATGTATGTAATATGTAATAGTAATATGTACTGCGTAATGTGTGTATTGTGCATGCATTGATATTCGATGCATTATAAAGGTGTACAAATCCATAATATACTACATACTCAGAGCACATTTGCATCAACATTCCTATCATACCGGTTTTTTCCTCTCTTATATACACACGTGATTTATTAACTAGCAACTTCAAATAAAAAGAATACTTACGCCTGTTCAAACCTTACACGTACAATTTGAGTAGTCGCCTTATCGCGATGTTCAAACCAGTCAGCGATACGCTTCAATAAACATTGCCTGGCTGTTACATAATGCCCATTGCTAGGACTACCGCCTAGCCTGGCTCAACAATAACTATACAAAACATGTTACATAAGATAATGACTGTCACAACGACTGTAGTATAAACATAAAATAAATGTATAATATTCACATTTTCACAAAGCTTGACTGGCTGTCTACCTACCTACTTACCTACCTACATACGCACCACCTTCCCTCCCACCCATCCAGCCACATACATACAAAAATAAACACACGCACGCACGCACGCACGCACGCACGCACGCACGCACGCACGCACGCACGCACGCACGCACGCACACACACACACACACACACACACACACACACACACACACACACACACACACACACATATATATATATATACATATACTTATACATATACATATACATATACATATACATATATATATATATATATATATATGTATATATATATATTCATACATAAATTTATACATACTCACCGTGGATTATGATAAGATATATTCAGACATTCCTCGTCTCATTTCCCGTCTGCTCCGTATGCCGCTTTTTCGACATACCTGACGTCGCCTCATTAGTATGCAGACATTGCGCGTGAAGCAGACATGGCGCTTTTCGACTTGTTGGGCGTCTCGCTTCGCTCTGAAATCAACTTTGATGGTTACTGGGGAAAACCGACATCTACCATCGATTGGTGCGAGGCGAGCTACAAAATATTATACTATATTGAAAAAATTTTAGTATAATGGTTGGATTCAGATCTGCTTTGCTTAATATAATATGGAGTGTTGGCAAAAACGTGAAGATTTGGCATTTGCGACTAGACTAAAGCGTCGAACAAACATGCCCGTTTCCGTCATGTTTTAGGATTGGCTGCTTCCGGCATCCTTTCGTTAAAACACAGTATCTTTTAAATCTGCTATATAGTCACCGGCGTCAATTTCAACCCATTCCTAAATTCAACACCATTGAAATATCGCTTGAACTCGTGTTAGAGACATCACAGCGCATATTTACAACAATAACGATACAAAGTCTTGTCTGAGCAAAATATATATTGGATAATATATAATATAACACGGGACATTTGTATGATATTCATGCCCAGATAAAACGACTTTGCATGCTTACCATATATTATTATTGAGCGCCTGCTTGTGCGTTTCGCGTTCTGGGCCACATGATAATAAATGCAAGTTTCATGGAAGATGTATGGCAAGCCAATGTTGTCATAAAAGTAGGAATAATTAAAACACGTTCATAAAGCATGTGGAAGAGTTATGACAAGTCAGTCTTGTCATAGCTCTTCCACACAATCAACCCCAGAGGAGATTAAGTATTAAATTCCAGTGACAAAAAAACTATGGCCCGAGCAAATAAAATTGTGTTCTTCTTTTTCCATATAAAAAAATAGTTCTCGTCCCAAATCACAATGAAGAAATGACATTAACATAAATATTCTTTTATGCATGAGTAAACAAATGTGTTTCATCTTTTAAAATCCTCAAAGAAAAACTTGAAAATCATATTACCAGCCCATAGATACATTTCAACCTTGTGTTTTATCTTAATTGTTTTAATAACAGTATTTATTTTTAATGAGTGATAACAAGAATTCCTGATATAAGTAAATCCTTGATATATGACAATTGTGGGCACTGTATATGACACATGCACGCACACAAGCACGCACGCACACACGCACTTTTTTTATTAAAGTACGTTCTAATATACCGCTTTATCCAGTCCCTGGGACTGTTCAAATCGCTTTACACACCTGTTTGTCGTTTGTCATTAAAAAATAATGTTTTTTTAAACAAATGAAATGTCTTTGCGGTAATTCAACGGTTTCAATTTACAAAAAAATGTAGCCTCAACAGTTAATATGTACGCAACTAGTCCCAATAATTATCCATAAAAAGTAATGATATAATCAACAAAAGGCCAAGTGATATTTATGCATTTATTTCGTTTATTGTCAGTATGGCTTTCCATAGATATAGCGTGAATTTAACGCCAGATTTTGCTTCATTTTGTAATATCGCTGGTTGTCACATATATATCGTCATTTTTATATATTTAATGCCTTGCATATTACCGTTCTGAGAGGCTTTTTCGAAGACGCTAGCTTTGAGATACGTATATTTCCGTAGTTCGATATTGGTGAGTAGTTCACTCAAACCGACTTATCTAACAATTTGTTTGTAAGTAAGTTTTACGTATTTATTTATTAAGTTTTTAAAGGATGTTTTTGCATTGAATTCGCTCCATCTTAGTGATATCAGTGAAAAACATCATCCATCATTTGAAGGATCATCTTTTTAACCATGCTATGCCATTAACAATTTAATATTGACATGCCAAATGTACCTGCATTGCGCTATGCTGTGAACTAGAGGTAATCACCCAAAATCGTGACCGTTTATTTACGTGCCTCTAACTTGCTCCACATATTTTTAATTTGCTGAATTCAGATATATTCACAATAGACTGTCTATGCAAATTTCAAAAATGATTGGGAAGGCAAATTTTATACTGGTAGCATGAATATCAAAGGACTTTTTTTCAAAACGTTAATTCAGCAGCCTGTGTTTCATTATTGTATTACAGTACAATGTCCAAATGGTTGCCTCCTGTTCTCAAGATATTGGCAATGATGTTGTAGTTTAGTAGGTACCTACTGACTATGTTCTATTGCTTTATCTTTTCTCCTGCCATTGTTTCATGGAATACCATCAGTGGCATAATCATTATTTTGTATCCTCTCATTGCAGCGCTCCTCGTCAAGAGAGAACATTTAGACCGGCGATACATATCTGCCTATATCAGCGTGCTGGGTGACCTTCTTTTTCATACTTTGCACTATATGAGTAGACTGACTGGCTTGTGGGCTGACTGGCTGACTGGCTTGTTAGCCTGCTGGCTAGCTGGCTGGTTACACATGTGTTACACAAGCTAGTTACTGCCTGCTTGATTAATTTGTCATTATCATAAATACGCTAAGTGCATATCACAAAAACTGTTTCATCAGCTGTTTCTTACCCCTCATCAAGTCTTGTTAGATCAGGTTTGTGGTGCAGGAGTTGTATACTATGTCTTGCTAGATCTAGGCTTGTGGTGTAAGAGTTGTAGGTTATGCCTTGCTTGATCAGGCCTGTGGTGCAGGAGTGATAGGCTGTTTTGTTACCTCAGGTTTGTGTTGCAAGAGTGGTAGGCTATGTCTTGTTAGATCAGGCTTGTGGCGTAAGGGTGGTTGGCTATGTCTTGTTAGATCAGGCTTGTGGTGCAGGAGTGGTAGACTATGTAGTGTTAGATCAGGCTTGTGGTGCAAGAGTGATAGGTTATGTCTTGTTTGATCAGGCCTTTAGTGTAGGAGTGATAGGTTATGTCTTGTTAGATCAGGCTTGTGGAGCAAGAGATAAATAAATGATTATGGACTGATTTATGTGCATAACTAATTCACAGTAAAATATTATCTTTGTCACTTGACACACATCAGTCAGTCAATTTGCTCTTGAGATGATTGTCCAGTGTATGTCACTTTATAAATCACATGTACTGGGTGTCCACTGTATATCACTTTGTAAGTGACATGTATTGGTTGGCCATTGTTTGTCATTTTGTAAATGACAGGTAGTGGTTGTCCAGTGTATGTCACTTTGTAAGTGGGGGGCATTGGTTGTCCCGTGGTGTTCGATGGTCGTGTGGTAGTGCGTCAGGTTTTTGGTCGAGGGGATTGCCGTCCAACATTCGTTTAGTTTCCCTGTTCTTTTCAGTGCACGACACTCCCGCGCTAGGGTGGCACGGCGCACAGTTAACTCTTCACTTATGTAGATTCTTGCGTCACGATACCGTTCAGTGTATTTCTTGAGCCGGAACCGCGCCTTTAGAACCGCATCACGTGTGTTCTCGCTCTTAAATCTGACAATAGGGCGGGAGCGAACTCGATCTTGCTGGTCGAATTTGGGCCCAACACGGTGACTGCATTCCAGCTGATTGGACTCTAGTGGTGGTTTGAAGGACATCTTTGAATTGATCATATCCATTACGATGGCTGTAATGTCTTCGTTATCATGTTCAGCAACACCGTGAATACGCATGCTTGGTGTTCTGGATAACTGTTCTCGATGATCAATGCACCCCAACTTCCTCTATCGTGTACGGGGTTGAAATACAATTGTTGCCGGGCGACTCCCATCCATTCTTAATAATGGAGGACCTATGGGCGTTTCTATCGGTATCCCGTCCTCTTGGAAGATCACACTTCCTTTTTGGGGTGAAAACTCCAACCCTGCATCTTCATCATCGGTTGTTTTAAGGTAGCTACAAAAACAAAGGTTTCTATTCGAGCATGACACGCCATGAAGGAGTTGTGGATTAAACATAGGGGACAAATCAAACTTATCTTGTGTGCACAAAGGTTTTCACTTACGTATCGCCGCTTCTTGACCGAGTCCGAAATCGAAATTCCGGTGTATCCATTGGTCCTGGAAAACAAATTTACTTGTCATTACTATATAATATGCATGTTTTATGTTATGGTATGTGAATAGCAAAGCATGTTCTGCATAATGCACGGAAGAGGAAATCTAACTACAATGTGAGCGCATCACTTGGTGCACAGAGATTTGCTACATAAAATCCAATACTTTTTTCGATATTTTGTGTAGAAATGTGAACCTTTGTTCGTAAAAATAAATTAAATAAGCTTCCGATAGGCCTAGTAAAAATTACTCATCCACATGACGTGCTACGTAACTGGTTATTTAATGGATATATCAGTAGCAATGACACTCAGTTGGCACGACTCGCTGCATATAGATCACAATTAGTTGCAATTTGCTATATAGAAGCCAGGACTGTTTTCGATAATTTTGGTAAATCACACATGATGTGCTACATAAGTGGTCAACTGTTACATAAATAATTATGTCCGTAACAATGGACATGTTAACATTACTTAGTGCATGTCTGTGACAATTTGTCACCATTTCCTACATCCAAGCCAATATTTGTTTTAACACGTTTTGGAGAATTCACACATGACGTGCTATAGCTGGATATTTAATGCATATATAAGTACAATTGATACTATTAGCTATTTTCTCAAGGACACACACACACACACACACACACACACACACACACACACACACACACACAAACACATATCAACATCAGCATCAACATGGGGTACACAGTTAATCTGTCATGAATTGTAATACTTCGAAACTTACATTTTATGGATTCTTCCGACAACTTCACAGGGGGTGGCTGTGCCACCTTTTTAGGTGGAATTGGCTTTCCCATGTCTTCGTAGTAGCCTACTAAGTAGAAATGTGTACACATGAATAACACAATATTTCATAATTGTTACATGAATGTTTTAATCAACTTAATAGGATTTAGTGTTGCAAATAACACTAAGACGGTTAAAGTAAGTAAAAGGATGCGTGACAATTACACAATTGCACAAGCTACCAGCCTGCCTAACCACAAGCCCCCACAATCACAGTCGGACGCCGCGAAAAGCAGGTGCTGGGGTGTTTCAAATTCTGTATTACGACGTGATTTCACAAAACACACACACAAGCGCACACACACACACACACACACACACACACACACACACTCACACACACATACACACGCACGCACAAGCACTTACCCTCCATGAGGCACTCCACAGTATGCTTCCCGTGTTATTGACCTACGGACGTTTCCATCGTTGTCCCATCCTGACGAAACAAGAGGTGTGTCGGGTGAGGACAATGTCCCCACGACAGAATCGGCAGAGCGGAATGGCATGACAAACTTGCCCTTGACGGTAAGCTTGGCCATTCTTCATCGAGAGTGGATTTCGTATTTTCACTCATTCTGAAAACAAAACAAAAATTCTATATAGGGATTAAACAATTACCCCATATATAAATATAATGCCAACTGAAATTAATCCAGACAGGTTTATTTAAATTACAAAACTATGTCTGCATTCCTGCCTGTCTTCCTCGCTGCTGTACGGCCGCTCCAGCCGCCAAATAGTCACCGCTAATTATGCTGCCTGGCTATAGAGGCTCACTAAAATTACTAGCGCCGAACCGGTAGTCGAAAACATATCACATATTTTACATCATATTGTTGCTGTTTGTGACACAATGAATATAATTATACGGCAACGATGCGCGTTCCTAGTCTAGCTTGCATTCCAATGGAAGCGTGCCGCCGAATTAATGGTCTTAAATTATAGGTCAGTAATCGGCGCTGCATAGAGTTGCGCATTTCAAATTGACAATGGCTACGCCGCCGATTGTTTTATGTGTACAAGAATACAGAATGCACGGCAGCCTCGCAAGCGGCCCATATCCACGTCTATACTCAAGTATAAGTACTAAAGAAATGTACAATGACGGTATGTCATAATGGTTGTCATTGCAGACATGTATCTCCCACACCTTGTAATAATTAATAAATGTACAATGACGGTATATCATAATGGTTGTCATTGTAGACATGTATCTACCACACCTTGTAATAATTAATAAATGTACAATGACGGTATATCATAATGGTTGTCATTGTAGACATGTATCTCCCACACCTTGTAATAATTAATAAATGTACAATGACGGTATGCCATAATGGTTGTCATTGCAGACATGTATCTCCCACACCTTGTAATAACTAATAAATGTACAATGACGGTATGCCATAATGGTTGTCATTGCAGACATGTATCTCCCACACCTTGTAATAACTAATAAATGTACAATGACGGTATGCCATAATGGTTGTCATTGCAGACATGTATCTCCCACACCTTGTAATAACTAATAAATGTACAATGACGGTATGCCATAATGGTTGTCATTGCAGACATGTATCTCCCACACCTTGTAATAACTAATAAATGTACAATGACGGTATGCCATAATGGTTGTCATTGCAGACATGTATCTCCCACACCTTGTAATAACTAATAAATGTACAATGACGGTATGCCATAATGGTTGTCATTGCAGACATGTATCTCCCACACCTTGTAATAACTAATAAATGTACAATGACGGTATGCCATAATGGTTGTCATTGCAGACATGTATCTCCCACACCTTGTAATAACTAATAAATGTACAATGACGGTATGCCATAATGGTTGTCATTGCAGACATGTATCTCCCACACCTTGTAATAACTAATAAATGTACAATGACGGTATGCCATAATGGTTGTCATTGCAGACATGTATCTCCCACACCTTGTAATAACTAATAAATGTACAATGACGGTATGCCATAATGGTTGTCATTGCAGACATGTATCTCCCACACCTTGTAATAACTAATAAATGTACAATGACGGTATGCCATAATGGTTGTCATTGCAGACATGTATCTCCCACACCTTGTAATAACTAATAAATGTACAATGACGGTATGCCACAATGGTTGTCATTGCAGACATGTATCTCCCACACCTTGTAATAACTAATAAATGTACAATGACGGTATGCCACAATGGTTGTCATTGCAGACATGTATCTCCCACACCTTGTAATAACTAATAAATGTACAATGACGGTATGCCACAATGGTTGTCATTGCAGACATGTATCTCCCACACCTTGTAATAACTAATAAATGTACAATGACGGTATGCCACAATGGTTGTCATTGCAGACATGTATCTCCCACACCTTGTAATAACTAATAAATGTACAATGACGGTATGCCACAATGGTTGTCATTGCAGACATGTATCTCCCACACCTTGTAATAACTAATAAATGTACAATGACGGTATGCCACAATGGTTGTCATTGCAGACATGTATCTCCCACACCTTGTAATAACTAATAAATGTACAATGACGGTATGCCACAATGGTTGTCATTGCAGACATGTATCTCCCACACCTTGTAATAACTAATAAATGTACAATGACGGTATGCCACAATGGTTGTCATTGCAGACATGTATCTCCCACACCTTGTAATAACTAATAAATGTACAATGACGGTATGCCACAATGGTTGTCATTGCAGACATGTATCTCCCACACCTTGTAATAACTAATAAATGTACAATGACGGTATGCCACAATGGTTGTCATTGCAGACATGTATCTCCCACACCTTGTAATAACTAATAAATGTACAATGACGGTATGCCACAATGGTTGTCATTGCAGACATGTATCTCCCACACCTTGTAATAACTAATAAATGTACAATGACGGTATGCCACAATGGTTGTCATTGCAGACATGTATCTCCCACACCTTGTAATAACTAATAAATGTACAATGACGGTATGCCACAATGGTTGTCATTGCAGACATGTATCTCCCACACCTTGTAATAACTAATAAATGTACAATGACGGTATGCCACAATGGTTGTCATTGCAGACATGTATCTCCCACACCTTGTAATAACTAATAAATGTACAATGACGGTATGCCACAATGGTTGTCATTGCAGACATGTATCTCCCACACCTTGTAATAACTAATAAATGTACAATGACGGTATGCCACAATGGTTGTCATTGCAGACATGTATCTCCCACACCTTGTAATAACTAATAAATGTACAATGACGGTATGCCACAATGGTTGTCATTGCAGACATGTATCTCCCACACCTTGTAATAACTAATAAATGTACAATGACGGTATGCCACAATGGTTGTCATTGCAGACATGTATCTCCCACACCTTGTAATAACTAATAAATGTACAATGACGGTATGCCACAATGGTTGTCATTGCAGACATGTATCTCCCACACCTTGTAATAACTAATAAATGTACAATGACGGTATGCCACAATGGTTGTCATTGCAGACATGTATCTCCCACACCTTGTAATAACTAATAAATGTACAATGACGGTATGCTATAATGGTTGTCACTGCAGACATGTATCTACCACACCTTGTAATAACTAATAAATGTACAATGACGGTATGCCATAATGGTTGTCATTGTAGACATGTATCTACCACACCTTGTAATAACTAATAAATGTACAATGACGGTATGCCATAATGGTTGTCATTGCAGACATGTATCTCCCACACCTTGTAATAACTAATAAATGTACAATGACGGTATGCCATAATGGTTGTCATTGCAGACATGTATCTCCCACACCTTGTAATAACTAATAAATGTACAATGACGGTATGCCACAATGGTTGTCATTGCAGACATGTATCTCCCACACCTTGTAATAACTAATAAATGTACAATGACGGTATGCCATAATGGTTGTCATTGCAGACATGTATCTCCCACACCTTGTAATAACTAATAAATGTACAATGACGGTATGCCATAATGGTTGTCATTGCAGACATGTATCTCCCACACCTTGTAATAACTAATAAATGTACAATGACGGTATGCCACAATGGTTGTCATTGCAGACATGTATCTCCCACACCTTGTAATAACTAATAAATGTACAATGACGGTATGCCACAATGGTTGTCATTGCAGACATGTATCTCCCACACCTTGTAATAACTAATAAATGTACAATGACGGTATGCCACAATGGTTGTCACTGCAGACATGTATCTCCCACACCTTGTAATAACTAATAAATGTACAATGACGGTATGCCACAATGGTTGTCACTGCAGACATGTATCTCCCACACCTTGTAATAACTAATAAATGTACAATGACGGTATGCCACAATGGTTGTCACTGCAGACATGTATCTACCACACCTTGTAATAACTAATAAATGTACAATGACGGTATGCCATAATGGTTGTCACTGCAGACATGTATCTCCCACACTTTGTAATAATTAATAAATGTACAATGACGGTATGCCATAATGACTGTCATTGCAGACATGTATCTCCCACACCTTGTAATAACTAATAAATGTATAATGACGGTATGCCATAATGGTTGTCACTGCAGACATGTATCTCCCACACCTAGTAATATATGCCTAGTAAAAATGTACTCATCTACATTTATTCTGTTAAATATATTTATTTTAAATGTATAGCGACACGCCCACGATTGACGGTCATATACATGTTTAACAAAATAAAGATATATGTCATTTTACTAGGCATTTCAAAAGGTCATTTCTGTTTTGTTTCCTCAATAATGTAACGACACAACTGAATGTCACATTTCTTAATTATAGCAGTTCAGCGTATACCTACGCAAGGGGGCCTGCATTGAATGCGTCTGTCTCAAAATTGTAACTGATGAGTCTTCAATAGACGAAAACGTTGTTGCACAGGGGAGATTTTCAAACCCACGCGCGAATGTTATCTCCCCGTCGCAGACACGGCTTGGACCGAACATACAGAGACCAGGGGCCGGTTTTATATCGCTTACTTACGGCTACGAAGGCTTACTTAGCGCTAAGAAGGTTATCTTAGGAAATTACGCGTCTCATGTCGTCTACTTAGACTACGCAGTGGGCGCAACGCCCTACTTAGCCTACGACACTTACCCCCGTTGCGTAAGTCCCTACTTAGCCTACGACACCTACCCCCGTGGCGTAACTCTACTAAGTAGTTCTCAGATGCTTTCAAAATGGCGGCTTCACGACAAGTACTTCGACTAAATGACGCAGCAAGACGATGATTACGAAGGGAGCGAGTGTTTAGGGACAGATCACATCCTTTCGAAATGTACGATGATGTCGAGTTGTTTGACAGGTATCGTTTTCGTCGTGATGATATTATGGACTTGGTCGATTTGGTCGGTAATGACGTTTCGATTTCCACACGAAAGGGTTCGCTGACAAGAACATGATCAGTTAAAAATAAACTTGGTATGATGTACCTGCACTGTATTATAAATCCAGTATTCCTAAAATTAATTTATGTTTAATATTTCAAGATGTTATGCTAATGTTGTTAGTACATCAACTAAAACCTTGAACAGTGTGCATACAGAAGTTCATCACACCTCCCTTTATAGGAATTACAACTGTGACTGGAAATGTGTTTTGACTCTATTTAGCTGGGTGTGTCAACGTGGATTTTCTGTTTAAGTGTGCGCCAGGAAAGGCATGTCAGGTCATCATGGCGTGCATTGTGCTGCACAACATTGCTGTCAAGTTGAGACTGCCAGTGCCCGATTATGATGGTGAAGACCCAGCGGATGATGACAACAATGATAATGGTGAAGACCCAGCGGATGATGACAACAATGATAATGGTGAAGACCCAGCGGATGATGCCAACAATGATGATGGTGAAGACCCAGCGGGTGATGACAACAATGATGGTGGTGAAGACCCAGCGGATGATGACAACAATGATGATGGTGAAGACCCAGCGGGTGATGACAACAATGATGATGGTGAAGACCCAGCGGGTGATGAAACAATGATGGTGGTGAAGACCCAGCGGTTGATGACAACAATGATGGTGGTGAAGACCCAGCGGATGATGACAACAATGATGATGGTGAAGACCGAGCGGGTGATGACAACAATGATGATGGTGAAGACCCAGCGGGTGATGACAACAATGATAATGGTGAAGACCCAGCGGATGATGACAACAATGATGGTGGCAACAACAATGGAGACGACCCAACTGGTACAGCGATACTTCAGCGGGTACTAATATTTATTAAATCTTTATAAGCTTCATTAAAGTATTTTTTATTAATAAATAAAGTTTAAGAAAATTTAAGAAATGTTGTTGAATACTAAGTTTGACACTAAGATAATAAAACAGTTAACTGGCCAATAACCAATGGTAGTAGTCACAGGCTCTTTATCTAATACATTTGGAAATAAACCATTCTTTCGAGAAATTAATATTGGTTAAAGTGCTATCAGAATAACATACAAATATTCAGCATATAATGAAATATCAGTCTAATATAATTTATTATAAGCAAAACTGTCCTAGCTAACCAACAAACAAACTAACTAACTTGCGACATGATGTTTAGTGGTGTGCTAACTTGCGACATGATGTTTAGTGGTGTGTAGTAATGCATAAGCTGCCACTCTGCAGATAGAAAGTTGTTCAGTCATCTGATTCAACGTCCGACCCACACAGAATAGAATCAATCTATCTGGGCGATAGGCCCATTTCTTGCTCCAGCTTCCTCACTAGAAGCGTCTCCTTGTAGGTCACTATCCGAGTCAGCCTGCAGTCCATTTTAATTTTTTTTTATCTCAAGGTGCAGTTTCTCTACATCTAATTTAACCTTTTGTCTCTCTTCCACAACCAGATGGTGGCATTGATCATCTACTTTACCCCTCCTTCGTTTCAGGTGAGAGTGGCTGGGTGTGTCACCCTGTGTGTTATCAGTTCGCTGGACAACACGTCGCTGGGATGTAGGTGTGGACAGCACCGTCGTATCGCAACTTTCGCTTGGAGTTGACACAATCATCGTGTCGACTGGAGTGGACACATTCATCGTGTTGACTGGAGTGGACACAATCCTCGTGTTGACAGGAGTGACCACATCAATCTGGCAAACTGTAACTGTCGGAGTGGACTGTAGCACTGGCTCATCCTGGCTATATGGGCCTGTCAGTGACGACAGTGACAGTGTGTCACTCGGTGCTCTTTGCTCCTCTGCTTCTGAATAACAATAATTTGTGCATTTATAATAGAAACAACGGTTTTATATACGATAGAAATAGTAAGGATTACACTAGTCTGTATTGTATATCTGATTAAGTTACACTAAAAACATTTTTAAAAAATCGAAAAAACAAACAAGCAACTGACAGTTGCGGTGACATCTAGTCACTGTCTGAGGATGAAATCGGCAACAATATCGTCCACTTGTGGCGATTCTCCAAGTGCACACCTGCACTCTTCTGACGCCTTCTTTAGCCCGTCCACCCGTGTCAGATGTAAGTCGATTCGGGTTGTGGTCGACCCGCATTTGGAGCACATTCTTCGCTTAGTCGTGGGGCTGGCTGGGAACTTCTCCCACATAGACGGCGCAGTTGACGTTGACGCCACTGGTTGTTCCTCACATGTCCCTGTCGCTGCAAACTGAAACATATATTGCAAAATAAATAAATACATACATACATATAAATACATACATACATATAAATACATATATATATATATATATATATATATATATATATATATATATATATATATATATATATATATATATATATATATATATATATATATAATATCGTGAGGTAGCAATTCGCCATTTTTGCGACTGATCAATATATCATGAGATGGTCAATGTATAATTAGATGGTCAATGTATCATGAGATGGTCAATGTATCGTCAGGTAGTCCATAGTTGTGACATACTCATGCAACAATTTTACACTGATTAAAATGGAGAAATTTACTATTTATTTGAACGTAAATAACAAGTCAATATATAGTGCAAAAAAAATAATTTTAATATCAACTGGAACAAGAATATAATAAATCGAAAAACAAACAAGCAACTACCATCCTTACTGTGTACATTGAGGACAACTTCTTCAGCACGTCCCGCCGCTCTCTGAATTGGCCGGCCTTGTCGTAGTACCGATCTGCAGTTGACACGTTGTTCGCCATGTGACGTGCCAATACCCTTTGCTGCTGCCTATCGGCCCCTGATTCCCGGATTGTTGTCACTGCCACTTTCCGGCTTTTGCTCGCCGTCAGTCCCGGAAGGTCTTCTCCCATCTCTTCTGCGTAGTGGCTCCACGCACGGCCTACTACCTTGGACATCATCTGTAAAACACACACGCACGCACGCACGCACGCACGCACGCACGCACGCACGCACACACACACACACACACACACACACACACACAGTCGGTCACAGAAATTGTATATTCGCTACCTCAAGTGCAAGTGTCGTTACGGGTCTTTCCATGTCCGTACATGTCTTCCATGTCTGAAAAAACTTAATATAATTAAAGATAACTTATCGTCCTTTTTTATGCGCTACTTGTATTAAAAACACTTACCGACGAAGATATTAGTGAGCACGTCTTCCCACTCCTTGCCTCCTTGTGCGTCACTATGCGTAGCTCGACGACGCTCTCTTCGTCCGCGTCTTCATCCAGTCTCCGCGGCGCTTTTCACCTCCGCGACCGTCAAGTTGGCTACGTCTCCAGCCCTTTTAGCATTGGTGAAAAGCAGTTGGAGGATCAAACTTCCTCTGACGTCCAGTTTTTCTTGTCGCGTGAACAGGGTGGCTTGCGATCGTCGTTGCAGGATGTTGCGCAACCTTTTCACGCGGTCAGAAGTCAGGTACTTTCCGATGTCCTTCCACTCGATGTCCAGTACATCTCCTCCTTCCGCCTGCTTCTTGACCGCATCTTGCATGACCTCTTTCAGTAGGCTTTTCGCTATAGACTTTACCTTTGCAGCTGTTGTCTGCAGTTCGCCGGTCGTCATTTTCAGCTGTTGCAATAGTTCCCTCCTTCCTGACAAAAATGTCACGAAGTTCGACAGAACTATCAGGTATTGTCGGGTGGTTTCCGGCTTCAAACTGAAATTAGAAAATCAACAAACACTGTTAAGTAGCTGTTCCCCAAATTTAGTCACACGTGTGCTACACATAGTCATCATGTTCCAATGCAGACGGTCGCCAATGTCTTGAGAAATATCCACTGTTTGGTAAAGATATCATTTCAAAGTAGCGCATTAGAAACCCGTCGTCTGTTCGACTGTAAATAGCAACAAATCCACGCCGTCTTATCTTGCAGAACTTGTTCAACCACGAAAACGTGACGGACGCCTACGCCAGAACTATGCGCCAACACTGCACCAAGGCATAACAAAGAAGTGTATTGGCGATTCGGCATTTGGCGCAGCAGCACCACGACTATGGAATGAATTACCTGTGAACATTCGTGCGTCGGGGACACGTTCTATGTTTACAAAGTGTTTAAAGACATATCTTTTTATTAGACATTTTAATTAATTCAAATTGTTTTGAAATGATGGACATTGCTTTATAATTTGTTTTAGTGTTATATACATGTTAATTAGTGTTCAGTTTTTATATTAATTTATATAGTTTACATAAAAAAATTGTTACCATCTAATGAACGAAAACACGTCTTTGCTGCAAGCAGTTGGTCTACTCTCCCGCCTTCTTTCCCAATCTCCTCAAGGCCGCGGAGTGAAGGTGGGCTGAGTTCTTTCAGGAAGAGCTTTATGGCACTTTTGTGCAACGCCACCGTGTACTGTTCACTCTGATGGCCCGAGGACCGGTCTCGTTGGAATCCTCCATACAATTCCACGGCTTGCCACAGGAGTTCGTCACTGCCGGGTAGTCATCTCTATTTCGTCTTCGTCTTCCGACGGCTTGTACGCGTCGTCTGAATCTGCAAGAAAACATTGCACCAGGTGAAAAACTATTCTTCGTTGACATATCTATCTGAAATAGAAAAATGTTAATATTTGTGAATATCTGCTACCTCATTCGCTGATGATAATAAATACGTTTAATATACAAAAAAAACACTGTCTGATTATTGATCTGGAAACACGTACCCTCGAGAGGGTCCGCCTCAACGGGCATTCTGAATGTCCACCATAGACGTGTAGTGCCGACGTCTATGGCTGGCCCGGTTACCTCTTCTGCTTCTTCACCACTATCAAATCTGGTGTGTCGCGCTCGCGCTTGGGGAAGTCGCAACTTTCTCCGGCTCCGTCTCCGTCTCCGGCTCCGGCTCCTGTTCAGCGGTTCCTGTCCATCTTCTTTTTTCTCCCGTCGCAGAGGCTCCTAGACGGGACAAAAGACCTCTTGCTTGGGGAAACTGGCATAGCCCTGGACATCTACGTCATCTCCCTCCTCCTCTCCAAAATATGAATGCATATTACTAGCCATGGCGTCTGTAAAAGTAAGAAATATAGGAAGGCTAAAGTTAATAAGTAGCGAATTGCTCATTGATGAGACAGATCGAACGACTTAATTAAGCACGCGTATTTCATTGTAAACAGTCAGAACCAGCGAAACAAAATTCTGTTAATACGCTTCGGTGAGACGGGCGATAAAATAGGGACAACAATAACAACGGGAATACAGCAAGCATAAACTTCTTATATTGAGTGAGTGAGGGAATATTTTAAAATGAGAATAACATGGGACGATGCAATACATTAACAGAATTAAGAACATGATATAAATACACAAAAATCGAACGTACTTACGCAAAAATCTGATGTTTTTCTTCGGATGCAATCGTTCTCACTGTGAAAGTTTCCGTTCAGAACGAGGAATCCCACGCCCAGTTGTTGCACGTGGTCTTTGGCTACCAACGCGGGCGCTTCTAATTGGTCAATTCCAATTGTTTCAAAGCACCAGACGGTCGATTCCGCCTTTCTAAGAAATAATTAGGCCGTAGCATCCGCCTTTCCAAGAACCAATTGTCAAAATTAGGCGGTAGCAGCCGCCTTTCCAAGAACCAATTGCCACAATTAGGCAGTCGCATCCGCCTTTCTAAGAAACAGTTGTCGCGTAGTTTTTGAAAACAAATAAAAAGGAAATTTGCCAAAGAGAAAAGCGTTTTAGTAAGTAGCAATTCGCCAAGGATGACGACCCAAAAAAGTAAATGTAGCAGATCGCCATATTTTGCGACTGATCCATGTATCATGATATGGTCAATGTATCATCAGAACAAATTTTTGGGGAAAAAAATTGAAAGAAAACCCGTTCAAATTCGGTCAATGTATCTTTAGAAGAAATAATCAGAAAGCTAACAAAGTGTAACTCGGACAATGTATCTTCAGAAGAAATAATCAGAAAACTAATAATTTGTAACTCGGTCAATGTATCATCAGATTTTCACATCGGTAGAAATAAGTAAGGTCTTCATACAGCTCCCGTACTGGTTCAGTAGCTCCTTCAGCGGGCGAACTAGACTATGTAAAGTAGGGTCTTCATATAGCTCCCGTAATGGGTCAGTAGATCCTACAGCGGGAGGACTAGACTATGTAAAGTAAGGTTTTCATACAGCTCCCGTACTGGCTCAGTAGCTTCTACAGCGGGCGGACTAGATTATGTAAAGTAAGGTCTTCATACAGCTCCTGTACTGCATCAGTAGCTCCTACAGCGGGAGGAATAGACTATTAAAATAAGGTCTTCTTATAGCTGTGGTACTGGATCAGTAGCACCTACAGAGGGCGGACTAGACTATATAAAGAAAGGTTTACATATTGATCCCGTACTGGCTCAGTAGCTCCTACAGCGGGAGGACTAGAATAGGTAAAGAAAAGTGTTTATACAGCTCCCGTACTGACACAGTAGCTCATGCAGCGGGAGGACTAGACTATGCAAAGTAAGTTCTTCCTACAACTGCCGTATTGGCTCAGTTGCTCCTGCGGTGGTAGGACTAGATTACGTAAAATAATGTCTTCATATAACTGTCGTACTGGCTCAGTAGCTCCTACAGCTGGCGGACTAGACTATGTAAAGTAAAGTGTTCATATAACTTTCGTACTGGCTCAGTAGCTCCTACAACGGGCGGACTAGACTATACAAAGTAAGGTCTTAATACAGCTGCCGTACTGGCGCAAAAGTTCCTACAGCGGGAGGACTAGACTATGTAAAGTAAGGTCTTCATACAGCTGCCGTACTGGCGCAGTAGCTTCTACAGCGGGAGGACTGGACTATACAAAGTAAGGTCTTCATACAGCTCCCGTACAGGCTCAGTAGCTTCTACAGCGGCCGGACTAGACTATGTAAAGTAAGGTCTTCATACAGCTGTCGTACTGGCTCAGTAGCTCCTACAGCGGGAGGGCTAGACTGTGTAAAGTAAGGTCTTCATATAGCTGTCGTACTGGCTCTGTAGCTCCTGCACTGGGACGACTGGACTATGTGAAGTAAGGTCTTCATACAGCTGTCGTACTGGCTCAGTTGCTCCTACAGCGGGAGGGCTAGACTGTGTAAAGTAAGGACTTCATACAGCTCCCGTACTGACTTAGTAGCTCCTACAGCGAGCGAGCCAGACTATGTAAAGTAAGGTCTTCATACAGCTACCGTACTGGATCAGTAGCGCTTACAGCGGCAGTTCTAGACTATGTAAAGTAAGGGCTTCATACAGCTCCTGTACTGGATCAGTAGCTCCTACAACGGGCGGACTAGACTATGTAATGTAAGGACTTCATACAGCTCCTGTCCTGGATCAATAGCTCATTCACCGGGAGGAATAGACTATGTAAAGTAAGGCCTTCATATAGCTGTGGTACTGGATCAGTAGCTCCTACAGCGAGCGGACTAGACTATGTAAAGTAAGGTCTTCATACAGCTGCCGTATTGACCCAGTTGCTCCTGCAGTGGGAGGGCTAGACTATGTAAAGTTAGGTCTTCATATAGCTCTCGTATTGGCTTAGTAGCTCCTACAGAGGGCGGACTAGACTATGTAAAGTAAGGTCTTCATACAGCTGCCGTACTGGCTCAGTTGCTCCTGCAGTGGGAGGACTAGACTATGTAAAGTAAGGTCTTCATACGGCTGCCGTACTGGCTCAGTAGCTCCTGCAATGGGAGGATTAGACTATGTAAAGTAAGGCCTTCATACAGCTATCGTACTGGCTCTGTACCTCCTACAGTGGGATGACTAGACTATGTAAAGTAAGGCCTTCATAGAGCTGTCGTACTGGATCAGTAGCTCCTACAGCGGGAAGAATAGACTATGTAAAGTAAGGTCTTCATAGAGCTGTCGTACTGGCTCAGAAACTCCTGCAGCGGGAGGACTAGACTATGCAATGTAAGGTCTTCATATAGCTGTGGTACTGGATCATTAGCTCCTGCAATGGGAGGACTAGACTATGTAAAGTAATGTCTTCATACGGCTGTCGTACTAGCTCTGTAGCTCCTACAGTGGGAGGACTAGACTATGTAAAGTATGGTCTTCATATAGCTGTCGTGCTGGCTCAGTAGCTCCTACAGAGGGAAGACTAGACTATGTAAAGTAAGGTCTTCATACAGCTCCTGTACTGAATCAGTAGCTCCTACAACGGGCGGACTAGACTATGTAAAATAAGGACTTCATACAGCTCCCGTACTGGATCATTAGCTCCTTCAGCGGGAGGAATAGAATATGTAAAGTAAGGTCTTCATACAGCTGCCGTACTGGCTCAGTAGCTCCTGCAGTTCGAGGAATAGACTATGTAAAATAAGGTCTTCATATAACTGTCGTATTGGCTCAGTAGTTCCTACAGCATGATGACTTGACTATGTATAGTAAGGTCTTCATATAACTGTCGTAGTGGTTCAGTAGCTCCTACAACGGGCGGACTAGACTATGCAAAATAAGGTCTTCATACAGCTGCCGTACTGGCTCAGTAGCTCTTACAGCGTGTGGACTAGACCATGTAAAGTAAGGTCTTCATACAGCTGCCGTACTGGCTCAGTAGCTCCTACAGCGGGCGGACAAGACTATGTAAAGTAAGGTTTCATACAGCTGCCGTACTGGCACTGTAGCTCCTGCAGAGGGAGGACTAGACTATGTAAAGTAAGGTCTTCATATTGATCCCGTACTGCGTCAGTAACTCCTACAGCGGGCGGACTAGACTATGTAAAGTAAGGTCTTCATACAGCTGCCGTACTGGCTCAGTAGCTCCTGCATTTGGAGGAATAGACTATGTAAAATAAGGTCTTCATATAGCTGTGGTACTGGATCAGTAGCTCCTGCAGCAGGAGGACTAGACTATGTAAAGTAAGGTCTTCATACAGCTGCCGTACTGGCTCAGTAGCTCCTGCAATGGGAGGACTAGACTATGTAATGTAAGGTCTTCATACAGCTCCCGTACTGGTTCAGTAGCTCCTACAGCGGGCGAACTAGACTATGTAAAGTAAGGTCTTCATATAGCTCCCGTAATGGGTCAGTAGATCTTACAGCGGGAGGACTAGACTATGTAAAGTAAGGTCTTCATACAGCTCCCGTACTGGCTCAGTAGCTTCTACAGCGGGCGGACTAGACTATGTAAAGTAAGGTCTTCATACAGCTCCTGTACTGCATCAGTAGCTCCTACAGGGGGAGGAATAGACTATTAAAATAAGGTCTTCATATAGCTGTGGTACTGGATCAGTGGCACCTACAGAGGGCGGACTAGACTATATAAAGTAAGGTTTTCACATTGATCCCGTACTGGCTCAGTAGCTCCTACAGCGGGAGGACTAGACTATGTAAAGACAAGTCTTTATACAGCTCCCGTACTGACTCAGTTGCTCCTGCAGTGGTAGGACTAGATTACGTAAAATAATGTCTTCATATAACTGTCGTACTGGCTCAGTAGCTCCTACAGCTGGCGGACTAGACTATGTAAAGTAAAGTGTTCATATAACTTTCGTACTGGCTCAGTAGCTCCTACAACGGGCGGACTAGACTATACAAAGTAAGGTCTTCATACAGCTGCCGTACTGGCGCAATAGTTCCTACAGCGGGAGGACTAGACTATGTAAAGTAAGGTCTTCATACAGCTGCCGTACTGACGCAGTAGCTCCTACAGCGGGAGGACTGGACTACACAAAGTAAGGTCTTCATACAGCTCCCGTACAGGCTCAGGAGCTTCTACAGCGGCCGGACTAGACTATGTAAAGTAAAGTGTTCATATAACTTTCGTACTGGCTCAGTAGCTCCTACAACGGGCGGACTAGACTATACAAAGTAAGGTCTTCATACAGCTGCCGTACTGGCGCAATAGTTCCTACAGCGGGAGGACTAGACTATGTAAAGTAAGGTCTTCATACAGCTGTCGTACTGGCTCAGTAGCTCCTACAGCGGGAGGGCTAGACTGTGTAAAGTAAGGTATTCATACAGCTGTCGTACTGGCTCTGTAGCTCCTGCAGTGGGACGACTAGACTATGTGAAGTGAGGTCTTCTTATAGCTGTCGTACTGGCTCATTAGCTCCTACAGCGGGAGGGCTAGAATGTGTAAAGTAAGGTCTTCATACAGCTCCCGTACTGACTTAGTAGTTCCTACAGCGGACGGACTAGACTATGTAAAGTAAGGTCTTCATACAGCTACCGTATTGGATCAGTAGCTCTTACAGCGGCAGTTCTAGACTATGTAAAGTAAGGTCTTCATACAGCTCCTGTACTGGATCAGTAGCTCCTACAACGGGCGGACTAGACTATGTAATGTAAGGACTTCATACAGCTCCCGTACTGGATCAATAGCTCCTTCAGCGGGAGGAATAGACTATGTAAAGTAATTCTTCATATAGCTGTGGTACTGCATCAGTAGCTCCTACAGCGAGCGGACTATACTATGTAAAGTAAGGTCTTCATACAGCTGCCGTATTGACCCAGTTGCTCCTGCAGTGGGAGGGCTAGACTATGTAAAGTTAGGTCTTCATATAGCTCTCGTATTGGCTCAGTAGCTCCTACAGAGGGCGGACTAGACTATGTAAAGTAAGGTCTTCATACAGCTGCCGTACTGGCTCAGTTGCTCCTGCAGTGGGAGGACTAGACTATGTAAAGTAAGGTCTTCATATGGCTCTCGTATTGGTTCAGTAGCTCCTGCATCGGGCGGACTAGACTATGTAAAGTAAGGTCTTCATAGAGCTCCCGTACTGGATCAGTTGCTCCTACAGAAGGAGGACTAGACTATGTAAAGTATGGTCTTCATATAGCTGTCGTGCTGGCTCAGTAGCTCCTACAGAGGGAGGACTAGACTGTGTAAAGTAAGGTCTTCATACAGCTCCCGTACTGACTTAGTAGCTCCTACAGCGGGCGAGCTAGACTATGTAAAGTAAGGTCTTCATACAGCTACCGTACTGGATCAGTAGCTCCTACAGCGGCAGATCTAGACTATGTAAAGTAAGGTCTTCATACAGCTCCCGTACTGGATCAGTAGCTCCTACAGAAGGAGGAAAATAGACTATGTAAAATAAGGTCTTCATATAGCTGTTGTACTGATTCAGTAGCTCCTACAACGGGCGGACTAGACTATGCAAAATAAGGTCTTCATATAGCTGTGGTACTGGATCAGTAGCTCCTACAGCGGACGGACTAGACTATGTAATGTAAGGTCTTCCTACAGCTGCCGTACTGGCTCAGTAGCTCCTGGAGTATGAGGACTAGGCTATGTAAAGTAAGGTCTTCATACAGCTCCCGTACTGATTTAGTAGCTCCTACAGCGGGCAAGCTAGACTATGTAAAATCAGATCTTCATACAGCTACCGTACTGGATCTGTAGATCCTACAGCTGCAGTTCTGGAATATGTAAAGTAAGGTCTTCATAAAGCTCCTGTACTGGATCAATAGCTCCTACAGCGGGAGGGCTAGACTGTGTAAAGTAAGTTCTTCATACAGCTCCCGTACTGACTTTGTAGCTCCTACAACGGGCGGACTAGACTATGTAAAGTAAGGTCTTCATACAGCTCCCGTACTGATTTAGTAGCTCCTACAGCGGGCGAGCTAGACTATGTAAAATAAGGTCTTCATACAGCTACCGTACTGGATCAATAGATCCTACAGCGGCAGTTCTGGAATATGTAAAGTAAGGTCTTCATAAAGCTCCTATACTGGATCAGTAGCTCCTATATCTGGCGGCTTGACTGTTTAAAGTAAGGTCTTCATACAGCTCCCGTACTGAATCAGTAGCTCCTGCAGCGGGCGGATTAGACTGTGTAAAGTAAGGTCTTCATACAGCTCCCGTACTGGATATGTAGCTGTAGATGTAGATGTAGAATGCATACACAACGCAGCAGGTGAAAATGTTCTTTGAAAGTTCGGGATCGTAACTCCAGCGGAATTCAGGAACTCTCATGACAGGAACCAAAGCATCACCTTGAGACACTGGTTGGTCAGGACTAACATCATGGATCCATATCTTGTATGTAATAGATAGTACCTTAACCTGATCAAAGTTATCATACCAGCGAGCACGAAGTTGGTACGGAAACTCCGTAAACGAGAACTTCGAATTAAAGCAAGTCCACTCTCTTGCACCAGCAATGGAATAAGATCCAAGCTGTTCGTTACGAATATAGCAGTGTGCTTTACGACGAATGGTTCTAGCACGTCTCCTCTTATAAGATATTCGCCGTCTATAACGCTTGCGAGCACCAAACCTACGACGGTGATTATAACGAGTACGAACACGTCGCCTAGCACTACGTCAATAGGCCGTACGATCGGCGTGCATCGTCTTTTCTACACGTCCACCGGACCCGTGCTCACTCCGTCCTCCTGCCCCACGCGTTTGGCATAGAAGTAGGTGAGGGCCGCTCGTTCCTGCAGGTACGTCAACACGGACGAGCGATGCACCCGGAACCAGCAGTTCTTTCAACTTCCGCCCCGACGGTTGGCGAGCACCTCCAGGAACGCGTCCTTGTTGATGGCGTTGTGACGCTTGCTCAGTCCTTTGGTGCTGTACTTGTCGTTGGCTCCGAAACAATAGTACGTCTTGCTGCACAACCCCACGAACCCGTCACCGGAACACTCGACCTTAAACAGACCCGGTGTCCTCTTGTCGTACGCCTTGCGCGCCTTACAGCACGCTTCGTCACCGACCCACGGACGATCGGCGAGTCGACAGCGCGCGTACTCGTTCTGATGTTCGTCGCAACATTCGGACGGCAACCATTCGGATCGATGTCGGAAATAATGTTCTCGTAGTTCCGGGGTTACGAGGTCGTCGACGGACTCGCCGACCAAGGCCAAATAGGCGGAATATGTATCCATCTCGCAGTACTGAAAAAGAGGAAGCTCCAGATACATGTTGATAAAGTCGTAATAGAACTGCAACATGCGCATCTTGGCGTACAGCAGAACGAAGAACACCACGTGTACGGGCAGGGCGTACGTGACGGTTTTCTTGTTCATCGCTATCTCGTACGCATCGTCGACGACGACGTCGAGTTGTCGGAACCGTCTATCGTTGACCATGAGCGATGCCGCCTTCTCCGTGCAGTATTTCACGTCGCGATGTCGATCCACGTTGGTGATGGTCTTCCCGTAACCCGAGTTCCCCAGCAACTTCATGGTGTCTGCGATGATGACCTTGTGCGGGTGGACGTCTCCCTCGCGTCGGACCGTGGACACGACGACCTGGTAGACGCGCGTCACCTCGAGTCCGTGTTCCAGGTACCATCTCAGGAGCGGCGTGGCGAGCAATATCTTGTCGCCGTGGAAACTGCCCACGAGCATGCGCCGCGGAGTCGTCATGATGTCGTGTTCTTCGGCGTATCGGCGCATGAAAGGTCCGAGATAGTCGCGGGTCAGACGGATGTTTTTAAACACCGGCTGCATTTCGGAAAAATGCGCGTATAATGTTATCGGCACCGAAACATCACATTCGATCAATCCGAATATGGTTCCGTCATGCACGACTCTCAGGATCTGTTGCGACGTCATCCTCCACCGCACGTGGCGTCGTCGTGGAAAGGCAGCATCCAGACACTTTTTCACGACCGGATCTCTTCTCGTCTCTTTCCACTCGCATTCCCACAACTCGACGACCTTGACAAAGTGACGTAGGTAGGCGGTGTTCTTTCGGGTCTCGGCGAGCCTTTGGGTCATGGGTTTCCCGTTGACGGCGTTCGTTTCTAGATCCAAGCAAGGGTGACCGTGGTAGAAACATCCGTGGAACTGATACGCCGTGTTCGTCTCGCCGGAAGTTTACCGATCCTCTTCTCTAGACCGTTGACTTGATGTCGTATGGCGCGTCCCGTTCTTGCGGCTTCCCGTGTGAGCCATTCTACGGCCATCTGTCCGTGCAGCTGCGCCGATTCGGTTCGGAAGTTGTTCTCTGCTCGGCGTCGTCTGTACCATCCTACCGGCATGTCTTGTATTATTGACCATAAATACAAAGCATTCGCGTCATACCCGACGATGGACTGGCACAGACGACTGGCGTCTCCATATTCGTTCTGACGGATCTTAGTGACTCTTTTCTCAAGATAGCGGTGAAAAACAAGCGAAGGTCCACCGACCACGTGATCTTTGACGAGATGATGAATATCTTTATTCTTCTCGTTGGAGAGCGTAAAGTACGTTGAACAGGTAGAGCAAGGTCAGACCGGGTACGGTGATGCCCTGCTTGAACATGTCTATGCCGCGTTGTTGGTAGAAGGCGAACTGTCTGTCGATGGCTTGTAGAAAGGGAACCACGTCTCTGTTGTTGTACCAGACGAGAAAGTCTCGCAAGGTTGTCATGCCGTTATCGCGCCAGGCCTCTTGACAACCGACGTAGTCCTCGTCGGAAATACCCCCGTTCTCCAATTGACTGAAGAAGACTTCTTTTGGTGTAAGTGTGGTATCGTCGAGTCTCTCCAGACAGTCCATATATTCGTACGGGAAAAACCCTTTTGTTATTTTACAACCGTACGCTTTCAGATATTTGCGTAGCTGAGTCCCGAGGCTATGTAATTGGTCATGTCTAGGAATTTTAGCTTATCCGTCGACAGACACATGGGGTGGGCAGTGGGTAGGTCAGTCAGGTAGGTAACATTTGGAGGGAAGGTCTAGACAATAGAATACCCACCGGTACGGTCAAAGGGTTAATCATGGCTTGATTGCCTCTGCAAATATGTCTAAAGTAAACATTTGGGGCTGACTAATTCCAGCCAAGTGAACTTATGGAGCCATTAGATATATGCAAAAGGCTGCATATACAATGGGAATCATTAGAGAGTGCTGGAGGTGACGACCATCAGTTTCAACTTCTAACACAGGATCATTTCCTGTCTTGGAACCAACCATGTGTTGGATTTAATTTTGTCTTCTCAAAATGAATTAGTTGACAATATTAAAATACACGAACCTTTGGGTTCCAGTGATCATAACCAGATCCATTTTAATATAAAAGTAAAAACAGGGAATACATATAAAAAACAATGGAGGAGGAACTTCAACAAGGGCAAATATAAAGAGATGAGAACGTATCTAGCAAATATAGATTGGAATAACTTGCTGAAGAACAAGACGGCAACAGAATGCTGGACTTGTTTAAAAGATGAGATGGGTATTACTGAGAGATTTATTCCATTAAGAAAACAAGGGAAAAGATCCAGGAAGAAACATCTAACAAAAAAGCTATTAAAAATTGCTCACAAACAGATGCTGTGGGCGTGTATAAACACACTGGAAATGTAGAAGACTACAAACTACAAAGAGACACTTAAGCTAGCTACAACTGAAATTAGAAAATCCAAAAGGATCCGTGAAAAAATGTTTTCAGGTAATATAAAAAATTACTTGGGTAATGATTTTTTTAAAAGCGTTTAATGTTTGCTTGAAAAGAAATGTTTATCTGTAAATTTGATAGTATAACTGTACCTCATATTAAACAACTTAGCGGTGTGATTTTACTAAGAAGCTAAAACATACTTAAAAGGATGTAATGTACATACGTGAATGTGTGATTAAAGACAACATCTGCGACCAGACTTGAATTCTGTTACAGATAATCTATTATTAATTATGATGTATCTACCAAGTTATCTATTGCTATTACTGGGGCATTATTATTGTCAAATGTCAAATCACAATTTTTCTGATGGGTATGTTTTTGAAATGCAGGATTTGTTTCAATAAAAACACTGTTTTAATAGTAAAATTTTATTTAATCCAGTCCACCACTAATACTAATTTCGCTTATCCGATTCTCGCCCGCCTCTGCGGATTCGCCCAGAAGAGTCTGGCTTCAAAGGTGTGATTTTACTGTTACCCATTGAGTTTGTGTAGGCGTTACCATGGAGCGCCAGCAGCCAATCAGCACCATTATCGAGATTCTACACTATGCACTTATTTCGTATGATTTAACTGCATTGTGACAGTTGTGTCAATATTATAAAAGTTTTAAGTTTATTCCAATTGCATCATATAAACTGATAAAAGTTATTATTTGATGAGTTAGTCTGCATCCAGTCAATGATGTGTGCGACAAAGGTAGCGCCACTGTATGCAGCCCGGATAATCGAGGCTACACTAATACAGGAAATTATAACGTAAATTGTGCAATTGAGTTGCATTGTTTCACTGAGCAGGTATTTTCTGTTGAAGCCATACACTTTTCAACCTACTTTTATTTAAGTGACCTCCACTGCTGGAAAAGGTCCATTAAAATGCATATCATTTCACATATAAAAGACTCAATAAAATAGTGTATAATAATATGTATTCGTATTAAAAGATGTACAATTCACTCAAAACAATATGGTGAGTTTTCTTAACATTTAACCTATATTTTAATAAAATTTCAGGCCCGTAGCTAGCTTTTCACAAAGAGGGGTTAATTTTTTCCCAATACAGACTAAAGGGGTGCCACAAATTCATAAAGGTAAGTTCTTATATAGCGTGGTATCCAGTCCTTAGGACTGTTCAAAGCTCTACATTTCACCCCTGGCAGACCTGTTCATTCCAAGGCCATTTCAACTTCTCTGGGAAGCATTCATGCGGGGAAATATTTTCTTAATCGACTCAATGAGGATGCCAGGTATCATAGTTTCCTAAGCAAAGTCCAGGGGACGTTACAAGTTCACATGGAGGAGGTCATACTTATCCAACAGAAGGTGCAACAAGTACTGTGCACAAAGCATTGTCTACATATTCAATTGTCTCATAAAATAAGACAAAAGTATAACAGTGATTAATTGTGCATTGAGACTGAAAGATAAAGGTACACACACCACACCACACCACACACGCACGCACGCACGCACGCACGCACGCACTGTTATGGATGTGTGGAGGCCATATAGCATGCCACCACAACAAAGAGAGTACTTGGCTTGCTAACTCTGCATTGTTTCAGTGAGCAGATATTTTCTGAAACCATAACATTGTCTGCTTAACGTCTTCATGTTGTTTGAATAACAGCTTAGCGACTGTCTGTACATTGTCTACTGCTCTCTGGCTGTTACCAACTGTCTGTACATTGTCTACTGCTCTCTGGCTGTTACCAACTGTCTGTACATTGTCTACTGCTCTCGGGCTGTTACCAACTGTCTGTACATTGTCTACTGCTCTCTGGCTGTTACCAACTGTCTGTACATTGTCTACTGCTCTCGGGCTGTTACCAACTGTCTGTACATTGTCTACTGCTCTCTGGCTGTTACCAACTGTATGTACATTGTCTACTGCTCTCGGGCTGTTACCAACTGTCTGTACATTGTCTACTGCTCTCTGGCTGTTACCAACTGTATGTACATTGTCTACTGCTCTCTGGCTGTTACCAACTGTATGTACATTGTCTACTGCTCTCTGGCTGTTACCAACTGACCACACATAAGGTGACTTAGTAACACATTTATAGTTAGAATAAGATTATATTTCAGACAAATCATATAGTTGTATAATTTATTATTAGATTTGAACCTCCTGAAAAATGTGAACCGCCAATAATATGAAGATAATATTGTAATGTTTTAATAAATGTGAAACCCTCATTTTCAAAAATTTTATACCACTTCTCCCAATATTATTTAGTAGTTTTCATAAACGTGAACCCCCTTTCCAAAAAAGTTAACCCCCTTCTCAAAAGTGTGAACACCCCAATAATATGACAATATTATTTTCATAAATGTGAACACCTCTTTTTAAAAAATGTGAACCCCCTTCCCAAAAAGCATAAAACCTCTTCTTTAAAGCACGAACCCACCTCTTAAAACGCACGAACCCCCCTCTTAAAATGTATGAACCCACCAATACTATGAAAATTATATTATTTTCATAGTATTAGAGGTTTCCGCTTTTGTGAGGGGGTTCACGATAAGGGGTTTACATAGAAAAGGGGGTTCATATTTTTGGAAAGGGGATTCATGAATCCCCCTGACGACGGGCATGTAAATGAAATGTAAACAAGAGTAAACTTGTCTATCTGACATATAATATGAAATAAAAAATAATATAGGAGATAAAACCACACCCTGCTATAGTTAATTGGTTGTGGAGAAGTATCAGTACACTGATATAGAATTATTCAAATGTTGATGAGTATACTTATAAAGTAAATATCTGATTAGTGAGGGGTTAAATGATATACTGTTATAACTAATAATAATAATAATTAACTTCTATGGCGCCTACGTCCTCAGGAACCAGAGCTCAGAGGGGCAACAAGATTTATGGTGAAAATGCAATTTGGAATAAATATGTCTTCATTTTTTTCAGAAGATAGCTTTAGTTCAAAGTGATGGGAAGTTCATTCCAGACCCTAGGCACAGTGACAGAGAGAGCATGTTTCAACGTGACGTTTGCCCAAGTTAAATTTTGTTTTAGGCAAAATACGTTGTTGTGAAATTTATTATATGAGCTGCTTACGGATATTTGAAATATGCAGGAGACTAGCCAAGTAGGTGGTTGTTGTGTAGATAGAGCATGATATGTAAGAGTGGACAGCTTAACAATTAATTCGATAAGTAACAGAAAGCCAGTGTAACTGTTGTAACTGTTTAAGTAGTGGTATTGATGGTGAAAACCGAGGCGCCCCGAGTATCACACGTGCCAGACAATTCTGCACTCGTTGGAGTTTAGCCAAGTCTTTTTAGCAGTGTTATTTAGTGCTGAATTACAATAGTCAAGGTGGCTACTAACTAATGCCTTTGATATTATTTTAGCTGTATATATAGATATGTGATGCCAAATTTGACAGAGATCACGTATATGATAGAAACAGGATTTAAAAACTTGAGAAATATGCTGGCGAAGTCACTTTCAAAGACAACACTTAGAATACGAACAGTATCAGTGTGGGAATGTATCACTACCAAGCAGTTTAACTGGAAAATGGCTGATGACCCTATTTCGTTGTTGCTTAGTACCAATAATAATAAGGTCTGTTTTATCTGGATTAAGCTTTAGCTTACTTGATTCCACCCAAAACAAGACATTAGTAAAACAATCACTTAAAGTTGAAACAGATTCTTGTGCATTTGATTGTGAAAGTGATATGTAATCCTGTGTGTCATCAACATAGCGGTGATGACTGAGATTATAATTAATAATGACTTGGCTGAGAGACATAGTATATGAATTAAACACAACAGGGATTCTTGCAGCACTCTGAATGGAAGGTGTTGTGGGCAAGATAGTGTGCTAGATATGTTAATGCTTTGGTATCTGCCTGAAAAATATGATTTGAACTACCAAAGAGCTGTAAAAGGACTAAATGATCAATCGTATCGAAAGCAGCTGAGAACTAGTGAACAGACATGATTAACACACACGTGAGACTAGAATACACAGGACTTATTGGAATGAGACGGAGTAGCACAGCGGTGGATCAGAAAAGAAAGTCAACGTGGTGCCAACAACAATCTTCATGTATATGGTGTTGTCCTTCAGTGTTAGATGAACATTGGGCAGCCGGATGCAATATTCATCTCTGTTGTCGGGCACCTGAAGCTCGAGCTAGTCGGGTCGAGGCGGAATGTGTCCGAGAGGTAGCGATGAGCTGGCGATTGGTCGAGCAGGCTCAGTGTGACTTTCTGGCAGAATTGCCACTCTAGTATTGCATCATACTCCCCCCGCATCAAGAAGAAAAAAAGCGACAGATGTGTACCCTCGCCCATGCCATCGCCATTCAGGTAGACACGTCCACACATCTTGTAGCCGTAGCGATTACTGTAGAACCGCTGGCTGTACAACGACATGATCTACAACAGCAATATATGATAACATGATAAAAATTCCCAACCATGGACTACTCCGTGAGCTACAAATAAAGTACAGGCACGTAATTATATTATGTTCTGTGATGCCAATATACATGCGATCCAATAAGTAATCAGTGTTTAATTTTGTTTAGAGCCAGGACTGAAGTAACTTATCCTGCCATTGCACACATAAGAGGAGATTAAAGTTTTCAATTTGCAGAATGGTCCGTAATGGCCCGGAACGGTGATACATGATCGCCAGTCGCAGTTACGAGCCGTTCCACAATAGAAAAACATATTAAACTGAATCTACATACATGCGTATTTGCTTCCAATTTGGTGAAGAGTTGCACTATACCATTATCTATATCACAGATGTCAAAATCTGTTCATGGAAAGCAAGAAAATGAATGTTAAAGCTGGGAACATCCACTCAACTTTCACTGACTTAACAGATTTGCACATATTGTTTTACAGGTCGCCATTTTTATGTGTTGTTCTTGTTCGCGGTGAACCACAAGAAAATGTGAAATCATTTGAGACTGCAGAATTAGGCAAACAAGGTGGGATCACTTATCTGACTGACATACAATCGTAATAAACTATTTGATATACATAAACTATTTGATATACATAAACTATTTGATATACATAAACTAGTTGATATACATAAACTATTTGATATACATAAACTATTTGATGTACATAAACTATTTGATATACATAAACTATTTGATATACAAGGTGGCAGATTACGTTGAAGTTGCATTGTGGTGTCACTGTCTAGGAGGTATGAATCACTCAATTAGAAGTTATCATGTCAGATGTTTTGACCGGCCAGCTAATATTAACAAAATCTATTCATTTTGACGTTAAATCTGGGAAATAAAATCATATTTTTTGGGGGTAGTAAAAACATAACAATTATAATTTCCATAAAAAAAATGCATGTGTGTCAGTTCCATTGAAAAATTGTGTGTCTGTGTTTGTTTGTACAGAGTATATCCAACTGAACTGACCATGTTTTGGAAAGCACCCTGCTTCCGTCGAGTGTAGTCGGTCACCTTCCAGATGAGCACTCCATCATAGTTTGCTGTCTCTAGACATTGGAATCGCACGTCCATCTCTGCGAGGCGTATGTCATGCACTCCGACCTGCTGTGTGGTGGCCTCCAACTCCCTCAGGGTCTCAGCTGTGAATGCAAAGGTAAAATGTGCTGGAATACTGTCATGTTCATAATGCTAGCACCATCATTATTTATTTTCAAAAGCAGGAACTGTACAGAGAGGATAACACAGTACCTGACAGGCTTCCGACTCTGGCGCTATTGTCTTGCTCCAGGTTTGTTACGCGTTGCTCCACTTCAACGATCTGACTCTCGTTCAGTGTTTGCTCCACATGGCTACGCTGCTCATTGAGTTCATTCCTCGTGGCACACGTCTCTAGTTGTGCCTTCACTTGCTCAATTTCAAAATACCCACTTGAACCTGGCAGACAGTGACACTCAATTAATTAAAGCATCTGATGTGCAATTGGGCTTATTTTCACAGTTTTCCTTCTCATCACAAGTTACACATTTACACCACAAGGGATATTTTATTATCTGTGGCATAGACACCACATATAAGGGACCTATGGCTTTTAGCGTTTCCTCCAAAAGACACAGGCAAGGTGGATGAACAAAGTTGCGCAAGCTTCAAAGTGGCGGCCGATAGATTCTATTATTAGTAATTATGAACAATAAGTATTATACCTGTAGCCTTGTCAGGTTGTCGTCTGATTTGCTTCATTCAACTTCCTTTTCAGCAACTTGTTTTCATTAGCTTCTTCCTGAAAATAATTAATATACAAAATTAGTAATTGAATCTACTATGTTTAAATGTGTTTAAAATCTGTGTCTGCGTGTGCACGCTTGTGCACGTGTGCATGTGTGCATGTGCACACGTGCATTCCAGCTTGTCATCACAAAGTTGACTGATGAAATAGGGATGCCATCTTCAATGACCAACTGCCACCAGAGCCTGACAATGACTGATATCCCATAAACTAATGTTATATATCAAATTCAAGTTAAAATAATATAATGCTTAATAAATGTTGAGAGTGGAATGCAAGCAGCCTCTTGTAACATTGTGAAAAATTCCAAGATAATTTTTTTTTCTTATTCCCATCATCGTAATATTGCTTACAATTTCCTAAAAACATCTTATTTGCAGTAGTTCTGAAGGATAATAATATCATATCACATATTTCTATTGGAATGAGAAAAACATTGAAATATTTCCAAACCACTCGTACTTTAAAGCCACAATTCCCAGCCTTGCCACACTACAGTGAATGCCAATTTCAGTGACAAACTGGAGCTGGATATTGGCATTCCTCATACAAACATCATACACCAAATTATAGGTAATACATTATCCAAAAAACAAACATATTTCTAAAAAAATAGTTAAGCATTATATTATTTAACTGAATCGTACAATCCCTATTGTTCCTGAATCGTACAATCCCTATTGTTCCTGAATCGTACAATCCCTATTGTTCCTGAATCGTACAATTCCTGTTGTTCCTGAAGCGTACAATCCCTGTTGTTCCTGAATCGTACAATCCATATTGTACCTGAATCGTACAATCCCTGTTGTTCCTGAATCGAACAATCCCTATTTTTCCTGAATCGTACAATCCCTATTGTTCCTGAATCGTACAATCCCTTTTGTTCCTGAATCGTACAATCCCTGTTGTTCCTGAATCGTACAATCCCTATTGTTCCTGAATCGTACAATCCCTATTGTTCCTGAATCGTACAATCCCTATTGTTCCTGCAAAATTATGAGAGAGCATCTGACACCACAATTACGTTACATAACTAACAGAAAGTGTACAAACTTAGTACCTGCCCCCCCCCGCGCCCCACCAGTAATGTGCTTGCTACATGAGTAAAATGACATACATTTGCATGCTGCACAATCAGTGTAATAATGTCCAAAATGGTCTACTTCTACAACCTAGAGAGCAGGCCTGCGAACTAACACCGGCCCGGTGGCCAATGGACGGTACTTTTGCTATTGGGTCGGTTGCATCCGCCAAATTGCCAGCCCGTGTGTATCATATTTTTGACCAGTTTTTGTATTTTCATCCATAATAAAAAAATCTTATCCTGAATTCTGATACAATAATTGAACCGCTGTTGATGGCTGCATTGGTGATGTGTATGTCCAATCTGTTGATGGCTGCGTTGGCGATGTGTTTGTCCAATCTGTTGATGGCCACTCACGTTAGCGATATGTTTGTCCAATCTGTTGATGGCCACCCACGTTAGCGATGTGTTTGTCCAATCTGCACTGCCAACTATGCCATTTATATTATATCAGTTACTGCCATCTGGCAAGTCACAAAGAGTTCAACTGACAACAGCAAAACGGGATAACCTAAACTGTAGATGGATCCGTCATGGAGTGAGGAATAACAATAATTTATCTGAATCAGTGTGTCATTTTAGAGACGTGATCTGTTTGATATATCAGTCATTGGGAGTAAGAACATCCAACAATGTTAACTGTTTCGAAGTAACATGATGTATACCGGCTAATCAGAAAAAACATATTTTGGTGTGGGAAAATTAGTCATGTGGCTAGTCAACATACTGGTGACTGATTGGTGTAAACAGTGGTGGCCATGCCCAGCAGGAAGAGGCAGATAGTGATAAAGAGACAAGGGTGACTGATTGGTGTAAACAGTGGTAGCCATGCCCAGCAGGAAGAGGCAGATAGTGATAAAGAGGCAAGGGTGACTGATTGGTGTAAACAGTGGTAGCCATGCCCAGCATGAAAAGGCAGATAGTGATAAAGAGACAAGGGCGACTGATTGATGTAAAATGTAAACAGTGGTAGCCATGCCTAGCAGGAAGAGGCATAATTAGCAGTGACCAGAGTGGAGATACATAAGAATACATCGCTGCCTGTCTCATCAACAGTGGATATGCTCAGTGGTATACATACCAGGCATTACAAAAATAAACTTATCATGAACACATTAATGAGAGACCATTCCACTTTCTGTTACCAATGTAACAAGATTGAACACAAGTTTGGTGAAACACACCAGGTTATGTTGCAACTCAGAACATAAAGATTAAAAAACATACCAATTACTGGCAGGTTTTTCTCACTTAACACATTTACGGTATATATTCAGCTACACAAATGCTTATTAAATCAACAATAATGTCAACAATAACTCCACAGACATAAATTTAAATCGCTGGTTTCAAAGTTAGATTACATTGTGATATTTTAAAAATAATAGACTGCTTATAATTTGTAATCTTGTTCAAACAGGAATTGGTCATAATCTAGAGCCACAATTTATTAATTTTACTTTCCTTAACTAATAAATGATCCACCAAAACACAGACATGGCTAAGGTGCTCGTCAATTCTAGTTGCCAAGTTCTGTTGTACACAACTAGAGTGGGCTACAATCAAAGAGGCTGCAGATGGGTCGTGACATTCAGACTTTCAGGAACATGTCCACATGACCAGGTAACATGTAACACAGATATCATGTCATGGTACATGTCACTCAACACAATGATTAGCCATTATACAGTAATTCACAGCACGAAAGTAACTTAATATCTCTGGATATATCTGGTAAAATACAACAGAAATAATAATAAAAAAATTGTCACATGTTCATGGTCCATGGCCATTTTGTAGCGAAGTTGTGACAGATCCCATCGCTTCAACAATAAATGTTGATAGACAACAAATGCTGCAAGAATGTCCAACTAAATAACAAAACAACAGTGAAACATAAATTTTGTACCATATAATTATAAACTCGACTGTGGTACTTAAAATTATTAACAGATGCTTATTTATCCCATGTTTAACATCGTCATTTCAATCATTATAAATTATTCGATGCAAAGTCAAACCTGTAAGCTATGACACTGGGTGTATCTACCAACATCTTAAGATAATAACATAAAAATTAGATGCAGATACAGGTTTTCTATAGATGCTGCCAATAGTTTGAATCTGATCACTCAAGGGGCATTCTCCAAATTACAATTATTTGTAAGATCCATCAATTTACCTGAAAACTGCCAATTTTAACAGCAACACTGATATTTCTCAATCTGACAGGTGTGTAGATGATTTTTTTGTATCGTAGAACAAAATATTTATCTTTTGGATTTGGAGAAATCCCATTAATTTGGAGAAAACCCCTAAGAATAACTTCACCAGCATATAAATGCATTGGAACCAAGATTTTGAGTATTGACAACAGAATTAACACATCATACATATATGTGTGTATATGTATATATATATATATATATATATATATATATATATATATATATATATATATATATATATATATATATATATATATATATATATATATATATATATATATATATATATTTTGTGTATGTGTGTGTGTGTGTGTGTGTCAGTGTACACATGTCAGTGTACAAAACTATAGGAATGGTGTTCGGCGCAAGCAATGTTGATTGTAAAGCCATCCAGGTAAACGGGAACAATGTTACTTGGGCGACGAACGCAAAACACTTTGGTAACGTAGTCGATCACAAGCTTTCAGACTTGAATGATATAAATGCAAAAAAGGTTATCTTATCGCGAGTGTTAACTGGTTTAACAAGATTTAACAAGATTTTCCATCCAAGCCAAAGGCCCATATGGCAAGTGGACAAGGAAGCCATTGGCTTATCGAGAGTCCAACAATGTTCACCTACTTATAACCCGCCCTCCTGATATATGTGTCAACCTTGTTTTTAAACATATTCACGCTGCTAGCAGATACACAATCTGTAGACAATTTGTTCCATTCATTTATTGTCCTCTGTGAGAACGAGTGCTTCCTGATGTCCAATCTACATTGATCCTACATTGATATATTTCTATCAATATTTTCATACCCATTCAATATCTTAAAAACTTCAATCTGATCTCCTCTTAACCTCCTTGTCTCTAGAGTTGTTAAACCACATTCTTTCAGGCGTTCTTCATAACTAAGGTCTCTAAGTTCTGGAATCATTTTAGTTGCTCTCCTTTGTATGCGTTCAAGCGTATCTATATCCTTCTTACGATATGGTCTCCATGCTTGTATACAGTATTCTAAATGAGGTCTAACTGTTGCTTTATAAAGAGGTATAATTAACTTTTTTCCCTTGTATGTTATGCTTCTTCTAACCAATCCAAGAATTTGATTACCCTTTGAAGCTGCAATACCACACTGCTCTGAAACTTTCATATCAGCGCTTATTGTAACTCCTAAGTCCTTTTCTTTTACAGTAGTACCCAGAACAGTATCTCCCATTTTATAGCTTACATTCAAGTTCCCATGTCCTGTATGTAGGCATTTACATTTCCCAAAATTGAATAGCATCTGCCATTTCTCAGACCATTTCACTAATCTGTCTAGATCGTTTTGTAAATGTTGTTTATCACCATCAGTATTAACCTTTCTAAACAGTTTTGTGTCATCCGCAAATTTCAGTACGTTACTTGTTATACTGTCGTCCAAGTCATTGATATAAATTAAGAATAATATAGGTCCTAATACTGATCCTTGAGGTACCCCACTCAAAACCGATTTCCAATTTGAAACTTCTCCATCTACTACAACTCGTTGTCTTCTGTCAGTCAGCCATTGTTCTATCCAGTCAGTTATGCTATCCCCGATACCATGGGCTTTTAATTTAAGTAGCAATCTTTGATGTGGCACTTTGTCAAAAACTTTTTGAAAATCTAAGTAGATAATATCTACTGGCGATCCCACGTCTATCCACTTAGTGATTTCTTCCAAAAAAACATAACATATTTGTTAAGCATGACTTCGCTTTAAGGAATCCATGTTGAGATGAATTTAATAATTTATGCTTAACGAGGAAGTCAACCATATGGTCTTTAATTAACCTTTCTAATAATTTACAAATCACTGACATTAAACTCACTGGTCTGTTATTCTCTGACTTATTTCTCGAACCCTTTTTAAATAATGGTATGATGTTTGCTTCTTTCCATTCAAACGGAACAACTCCCTCTTTTAATGACAAGTTGAATACTCTTGCAAGTGGTATACTGATTTGATCTACTGTTTCCATTAGTAATTTTGGAGGAATCCCATCCACTCCCGGTGATTTGTTATCCTTCATTGCCTTTATTTTCTTAGCTACCAATTCTGGAGTTACAACTAACGGTCCTAAATATTCAAATTTAGCCCCCTGAAATTTAGCATCAGCAACTGGTAATGAACTAATATCTTCTTTGGTAAACACTGAACTGAAGTAACCATTTAGGTCTTCCGCCATTAAAAACCCCTGTGATATTATATTTCCAGCACTGTCTTCTAGAGGTCCAACCTTGTCTTGTACGTTTTGTTTACTCCTGACATATGCATAAAAACTCTTGCTGTCATTTTTTATGTTACATGCCAGTTTATGCTCATAGCTTCTTTTAGATTGTCTGATTTCAGTTGTAGCTGCATTAAGTGCCTCTTTGTATTTTGCATAGTCTTCTTCCTTTCTGGTACGCCTATAAACCCTCCACATAGTTTGTTTTAGCATTATTTTTCTAATAGCCTCTTTTGACAAGTGTTTCTTTCTACACCGTTTTCCTTGTTTTCGGAAGGGAACAAATTTATCGATGATACTCTCAATTTCATATTTTAGAATATTCCAACATTCAATTGCGGTCTTATTCATCAGCATGTTATTCCAATCTAGCTGTGCTAAATATTTTCTCATATCTTTGTAGTTACCTTTGTGGAAGTTTCTCTTGTACGTTTTCTTATCTTTACTTTCTGATTTTACATTGATGTCAAAATGTATTTGATTATGGTCACTATTACCCAATGGTTCAAATATGTTTACATTGTCCACTAATTCTTTTTGTGATGACAAAACTATATCTAATACATTTTCTCCCCTGGTTGGTTCTAGTACGTGCTGAGTAAGAAAGCTATCCTAGATTAAACATAGAAATTGTTGATCCTCAATCCCTGTGCTCTCTAGAGAATTCCATTGTATGTGTCAATGGTTAAAATCTCCCATTATGATACATTCCCCTTTACTAACTTCCTTTATAACGTTTTTTATTTTTGTGTTGTCCTCTTCGTTTATGTTTGGACTTCGGTAAACTAATCCAATAATTAATTTTGAATTTCCTGAAACAATTTTGCACCAAACAGCTTCATCGCAATCTGCTTCCCTTTCTAGTTTTATTTCATAAGCCTGAATAGATTCTTTAACATATAAAATAACTCCCCCGCCCCTTCTTCCTATTCGATCTTTCCTAAACATTACGTATCATGTCAGTCCTAATTCAGCATCTGTTATATCTATGTTGGCCCATGATTCAGTTATACCAATTATGTGAGGGTCAATATCTTCTACCATAATGTTTAATTTGTTTTTCTTATTTACTATGCTCCTTGCATTTAAACATACGCATCTATAACCTTTTTCAGAGATGTTTTTCGGATGATTTGATATTGGTTTATCTGTGCTAGTCGCCTCTTGTTCTGCTTGAGACACCTCTAGGTAACCCCCCTTGAAGCAACACATATACACATCGTAAGGTCTACTGGCCACCATACCTATATTTCATAATTTATTTGTTTCAAAAATGTTTACATTTTCACATAAAACACAAAAGAAAGGAAGCAGCTGAAGTAATACAACTTATAATTTCTCACCACATCAAACGTCTTTATCAGTGAAGATTGTTTTCAAGTGATACTATCGCTGATACATCATAATAACAGTATGTCTACAATTGCATAATGCATTGAGCATTTTCAATGACTAATTAACTATGCTGTGCATAAACTAAAACAGTCTAAAGGATCCTCCTCAATTCCTTTTTGCTAGTCTCATTTCAAATTCATTTTATGAAAAATCCAACCTACTGCAAAAACAGCCAAATCCAACCTACAGCCAAATTAACCATTTTGGTACAATTCTGACAATGTTAAATTAGAATTAACAAAAATATGGCAATTCATGTTAGCTAGTAGCTACCCATTGCATCCACCATTGAAACTGTCAAATTCAGTCTGCTCTTAGCGTAATCTATGAAGTAACATACATTTCGATGGTACTTCATGGCGGTGGCTCCATCCTGTCGCCGTCTCGCAGCAGCTGGAAGAGGTTCTCGATCGGCAAATACCTGAAAATAAGTCATATAATTTCTTTGCCTATTTTTTTTTAATAAATGGAACTATTTAATTTTCACTGTATTATTTAACTGTAACAATTTGTATTGTTTATGTCATTGTATGCCTTGCTTTAACCTGCTTTAACCTGCTTTATTAGATTTCTACATTGCTTCCGTTGTATCACTTGAAATTAACATGGCATTTCAGTTATAACAGGTATTAGTCTATTTTACTGATTCCTATTTTCAGAAGAATTTCCCGAGTCACACTGCAATTTAAATTTGACCAAATGTCCAAGTGGAATAATTATGCAAATTGCATTTGTAACCAAATAAAGTCCTGTTCTATCAGTTTGTTGCTGTTGGTGTCGATTGCGTAATACTATGCCCTCGCTGTTAAGAAACAGAACACAATGGCGTATGTAGGATCTTACAAAAAAGGGGGGCCGGGTGAGGGCAAAGTGGGGCATATTAAAACAAGTAAGGGGCATGGCCCAGTGGCCACCTAAATATGGCACTGACAGAACATATAAATATATATATCACCTCACAAGGGTTGAACTATTATTTGACTCGGTGAGCTGGCTCGCCCTGCATTTGAAGGCAGATTTACAAAATCACAAAGTCAATAGAAAGGTATACTTACATGTCACTCTTGGTGGAGTACTTGCCATCAAAGAGGGCCTCCTGTGCCATCCACTTGACAGGTAAATAACCCTGAAAAGGAAAATGACAACATATTATACAGAATTCTGCTCGACTACAATTTTGAAGAAATTAAGATACAATAAGAACAGTTAAGAACAGTGTATAGAGATTGATCCATGTTAGTTGGTATACAGTGTATATTGATTGACGTAGTCTGCATCTCAAGAGCAAAGACATTTTTATCAGAGGCAGACCTAATATCAGAAATGGGAAAATGTATTTTTGAGTTCTCAGCTGAATAGAGAATATGTGCTATGACGGACACAGTCAATTCAATTCAACTTTATTCTCAAAAACCTTATTAGGTTACATGAGAATCACAATGTTGCATACTGTTACAATGTGAGATGGCTATAAGTGTATGTAATCCAGGCTTCAATAATACTTATAAATTACATTGGTAAATGGTTTTACCAAAATACAAAACACAAAAGTATCACAGGAAGATCTACTTACAACTTAAAGCTATATAAAATCTCCTGTACGAATTTACATAATTTAATTAGCTTTGCATGGCTTGTCAAATTAAACAACTGATCCATTTTTAAAGTGTTTGGTCTCACAAAATAATATCTAGAAATAAACTTAATTCTAGCTTCTTGAAAAAAAGTACATTTAAACAAATAATGAAACTCATCTCCAATATCATTACAATCACACAGAGTACAAAATCTCTCTTGCCTATCGATTCCACTATACCTGCCTTGCTGAATAGGCAACCGATGATTACAAGTACGAAATTTACACAGAGGTCTATATAGATTTGGTGGTAACACTAGCAAATATTTCTCCATTTTAAAATCATGTTTAATTATTCTGTAGGTTATACACCCATCGCTATTGCAAACATTACTACCCCACTGCTGATGATACTAGTCAGTAAGTTTTAATTTGACAACTGCTTTAAACCATTTAAGATTCATTATTTCTTGATTCAGCCACAAGTTAGATAGGCCAGTGTTATTTAAAATGTATTTAACATGAGTAATCCAAAGGGATTCAAAGATATTTTTAACATATAATTGATATAATAATTTATACATAATGCAAGACAGTTTAGATTCCTTTCACCATCAATAGTTTCCCCCAAAAATTCAACAATCTACTGTTTATTTTAATATTTAGTGGAAATTGCCCAAGTTCTCCATAAACCATGGAAGTATGTGTTCTATTGTTTACCCCAAGTAAAATTTTACAAAATGTCCTATGTAGCTTTTCAATTAACATAATATTTTCACATCCCCATACTTCACATCCATATAACAATATTGGGCATGTAAGGGAATCAAATAGTTCTAACTGGATATCAACAGGAAGTTTTAGCTTCCTAGCTTTAGAAATTAAACATAACATTGCTCGGTTTGCCTGTTCATATAAATGTCTGATTGCTTTAGAGAATCTACCATTATAGTTAAAATTAATTCCTAGATAGTTATACTTATCTACAATGGCAAGCTTATTTGGTCCAAATTTAAATTCTGGCAATTTTCTAATCTTCCCCCTTGAGAATACTAACACCTTAGTTTTGGCAGTATTAACATGCAATTTCCAAGTTTTGCAATAGTTAAATAGGGCGTCAAGTGCAGATTGTAACTGAGTAGGTGAATCTGCTAATACAATTGTATCATCAGCATACAGCAACACAAAAAGCTTTAGATACACAACAATGTCCTCTTTTTCAAAACAATTTTCCATTACACTAGAAATGTAGGTTAAACCCCTATATGCATTTGACAGATGTGTTTCAAGATCATTCAAAAATAATGCAAACATTAGTGGTGACAAATTTTCGCCTTGTCGAACTCCAATATTGCATGGGAAGAAATGTGACAAATGTTTTGTAAATGTATTCATAATACATGATTTGGCTTCCTTATATAAGTTAAATATCACAGTGAAAATGTTTCCATCGATATTATTTGATAATAATTTCAACCATAGGAATGTTCTGTTTACAGTGTCAAAAGCCTTTCTGTAGTCTACAAAGGCACAGTATAAGCGCTTCCTTTTATTTAAGTATAAATCGATTAAATTTTTCAAGACAAATACATGATCCATTGTGGAAAGATCATGCCGAAATCCAGTTTGTTCCTCCCCCATTATTCCCAATTCATCAATATATTCAGTTAACCTATTATTCAAAACAGAGGTGAATAATTTGCAAAAGCAACTGAGCAGTGTGATCCCTCTGTAGTTATTTGAGTTAGTTACAGGACCCTTATTTTTATAAATTGGCAAAATAATACCCATGGTCCAATCTTTAGGAATATTGCCAGATTTTAGTATGACATTAAACAATTTAACATATACAGAGATCATACAATCCTCAGAATGTTTTAGGAACTCATTTAGGATTAGGTCCAACCCACACGCTTTATTGTTTTTTAACTTATGTATACCATTTCTTACTTCCTCAGCTGTAAACATACTATTTAACAAAATATTATTATTATTGTTTGCAAAATTTTCATAATCATAGTCATTCTGATCCTCCTCCTCACTAAAACTTAACTTCTTAAAGTGTTCAAAAAAAGTGTTAGTATTAACTGTATTGATTTCTTTACCTTTGTCACCTTTCGACTCATTAATAATTTTCCAGTAGTCCTTTGGATTCTTACTCTTCATATTTCTTAATTTATTTGCAAAATCCTTAAAATACAATTTGTGCTGCTTGTTAATTTCCTTTTTATAGTTCCTACTTGCAATATGTTTGGCATTTCTATTAACATCAGTTTTATCTTTACAGTACACTGCCTTGGCTTGAAAGTAATGTTTTCTCCTTTCTTTACAGGCTTGATTAAACCATGGTTTACCGTTAGCTTTTTTGTCAATGCTTTTACCCTTCATTGTAGGTCTATAGTTATCCTTCATACAACCAACCATTTTAGCAGCACTTTTTAATATATCATTAATGCGATTTACTATATCATTTACTGAAGCCTCATCAATATCATTACACATTAAATTGTCAAGATCTGTCTCTATATCTACAACATCCTTCAAATTAATACTACTTTTAAAGCTCGATTCACAATCCTTAACCCATTTTGGTTTGTTAAATTGGGCAGTATCATCATTCTCAGCCATCTCATCCTCCCTTATTGTTGGAACAATTGGGTGTTGCATGGTACATTTAAAGCCCATTTTAACAGGGTTGTGAGCATCAGATAACAATTCATCAAATTCCAAAACCTCAAATTCCATTATATTATTAAATGATTGTGGAGAAACAAGAATATAATCAACAGTGCTTACATTTTTGCATGTAGTTGCACCTCTGTCCCTATCGACACCAATCCTACCATTAACAATATGGACATTTAGACTTTTACACAATGTGATTAACCTGTGTCCATAATTATTTGTCTTTTTATCTATTGAATTTCTATCCAGTGGTATGCCTACATTATCTGAATTATTTTTTCCCAATAACTGTTGCATTATATCTTCATCAAAGTCATTCAACATCATATTTCGATCGTTAGACTCAATAAAATCACATACATTACCAGTTCGGACATTAAAGTCACCAACTAAATACAATGGGCTGTTTAAGTCATTCCTCAGGTTTACAGTGTCATTTTCTATATCATCAAACAAGCTAGCTGATGAATAAATAGAATTCTCTGGCGGAATATAAAATATTCCCCATAATGCTTCATACCCAAGCAAATTAACATTTGATTTGAACCATAGTACACAATTTGTATCTCCATGTACAATTTCAATAGTGTTAGACAGAGAGTTCTTAATCAGTAGTGCTACTCCTCCGGATTTAGATTTAAATTTTGTTCTATTCATTGTATGGCAATCAAAGCCATCTATATCAATTATGTCAAGATCATCCAGTTTTGTTTCTGTTAGAAATATTAAATCATATTCTGAAATAAAGAAATCAAAGTCAGGCGATCTCAGCCTGGTCATTAAGCCACAAACATTAAGTAGAACACATTTGATATTAGTTACAGCAGGTTGCAAAGCAGAGTTCTACTCTGTAATTAAACTCTTAATTCCTCCATCTTCACAAGAGGATCTTCCTTCCCCGTCCTATTCTACACCGAGAACGTAGGACCCAAGTCCCAGTGCCTTGAGATCTGGTTGATCAATTCCAACTTTAAACAGATCATCAGGCGACTGGATTGTGATCTTGTTGTCTTTGATGCTGCAGATGATGCGCCCGTCGCGTGTGTATGCATAGTCAACCGCGTCTGCGTGCTTGGCTATCATCAGAAGTTTGTATCTTAGCGGCGTTAGGTCTTCTGTAATGAACACCTTTGCATCAGTGTTGGCGCTTACAGTCTTAAGTTTCTTTTTGTTCATCATCAGTTGTTTTATCAATTGCCTGGACACAAACTTCATCAGCACGGGTCTTGCTCGACCTCCCGACTTTCCCACTCTGTGGGCCACAGATATATCACTTGATTGTATAATGACGTCGATACTCTTTGCGATCGATATGATTTTTCTTAACAGATCGACCTCGGATTCTTCGGCTGTATCACCTTCAACTCCGAAGACTCTGATTGATTCTCTCCTGGAATACTGTTCCATTTCATCGTGTTGGAATCGTAGCAGTAATACCTGTTTCTGGGCATTTTCAAATCATTTCTCCATCATTGATACTGATTTTTCCATTGCTCTGCTAACCGCCTCGGTCACTGCCGCCGTGACAGCACCCACTATCACTGGCATCAGCTGCTGTATCAGAGCCTGTACATCAATACTTTCCTGGGTGTTCACGCCTAAGCCGCTGCTGCCGCTAGTCACATGTGTCAGGCTTTTCGAGACAATCTTCTTACCAGTTGCCTGCAGTTGGTCACTGTCGGAATCTGAATCAGAATCCGGTTCTGTATTTTTCTTATCACCAGGTTTAGTAGCACTGCGCAAAACTGGCTCTTGCCCTTTCTTGCCACGCTTGCCCATGAATGCGGCTGTCTGCGTCACTCGAATGTAAACAATGACAGCAATGGACAATGGTCTTAATCGTAATGTAGGTCAAGCTGCGCAGCCGTGGGTCAGTTCGACCAGCCAAGACAAGTTGACCCTGGATTTATGCCACCAATTTCTAACGGTCAGTCCATTCAATGTCAGTATCCTGTTGTGAACACTTCATTTGTGGTACACAATCAGAAATGTGCCTTGCTCTCCAATAAACCTGTTCTACCTTAGTAGTATACGTGCAGGAATGGGGGATCAAAAGAGCGGCCCAGTAAAGAGCAACCCAGTAACTTCCGGTCACGTGACTTCTGGGTACCCCAGCGCCCCCTAGCGGTAACCTACATCCACCACGAGCGCCCCCTAGCGACTGGAGATAACCCTAACGGTCATAACCCCAACATGTTGACATGATCCCGACCTGTTGATCTCATGTGTGGTGACCCTTGACCTCAGTAGTGACCGCTACCCTAACGTAGTGACCGCTACCCTATGTGAGCGCTACCCCGATCCTTGAGGAGTAATTTTATTCCAAGACATATAATCCGTGGTTCGATGTAGTCCGCGATACCCTAACCGTTGGTTCGTTGTGCCCCGCGTTACCCTGTTGCTAACAGACACCTCATTGAATGAAATCATCAAGAAACTTTAATATTTAATAACGATACATCATATTAAAGCACATAAAATCATATTAATATAGTAATATAATTATTTAAAAATAGTTATATATCAAATCATATAAATATAGTAATATCATTATTTAAAAAAAATAGCCATATATATCAAATCATATATATATCAAATCATATAAATATAGTAATATCATTATTTAAAAAAAATAGCCATATATATATCAAATCATATATATATATCAAATCATATATATATATCAAATCATATTAAAGCACATAAAATCATATAAATATAGTAATATCATTATTAAAAAAAAAATAACCATATATATCAAATCATATTAAAACACATAAAATCATATTAATTATTTAAAAAAAATAGCCATATATTTAATCGTATTAAAGCATATAAATATCGTTCGTTATTTCATTTAAAAATAGCCATATATATAAAGCATATAAAGTCATATATTAAAACATAGTGTTCATCTTCTTTTCCATTTCAACACAAGTTCAGTCGCGGCAGTGATTTCCCTCTTCTATCGATCAGTTTTGTAGGTCGTTGTACTGGCTCTACATTGTCTTGATCACTGCTGCACCCCCCACACGACTTTTCCATTTCTTGCATGACAGCAGACCATAATTTTCTGTGGTCTATAAATGCAGCTTAGTCATTGCACTCGTTGTCCCAACTCTCGGACTGATAACCATCGTCGACGATGTCGTCGTTGACTACGAGTGGCGTACGAGCACGTAACTCTTTCATCACGAACGCCCAGTGGATTCTATGGAAGCTGAAAAACCAGAGTGAAAGACACATTGAGCCATTGGTAAAGGACTGTGTTAAAAGCATCGTATATACATTAAATAGCACATGCACATCTGTTAATAATAAACTATGAGTAGACCTGCTGTGAGCGGTGTACTTTGGATCCACCACGGCGTATGTAATGCTACATCGACAGCAGTAGAAGCGCGTAGAAACTAGGTCGTCTAAAACTGATAAGACTGACCTGGCGACCTCGCTCGGCCGACGCGGCGCGCGTGCTATTTATAATCAGACTACCAGCCGCTTAGCAAGAGGCATTGTAACTAGGTCACATAGGCATAAAAGATGTCTCTTAAAGTTAAACTGTGTGTGTTATGTAGACGCTTTTAAAACCTTTTAAAAACACAGGAGTACGTATCAGCAAACAGCCACGGACAATATGTACTTACGATCGATACAGTATCAGACTCAACGCAACGCCAATCTCGATGTAGGCTTGCATCAAGTCGGAAAACAAAGCGACGCTAGACAGCATGGTTATGACGTCAGAGGCAACGGCAGCGGCAGCAGCAGCAGAACGACGGTTGCAGAATGGCGGTAAGTGTATAAAGAAATACCTTGTCTGAGGACGGCTTTATATAGGAAACGCTAAACAATGCAGACAGCTGACATAAGCTGCTATAACACAATAACAAATCCATCAAAGTCAGAAAGTTATGTTAGAAAACACCCATAATAAAATTATTATTAAACTGGAATGCTAATAACCAACTCCCAAATCCACTAGAACAATAAGTCATCCTTCACAACGAAAAACATGTTCGATAAGTCTGTCACAGAAGTGTCAGAGAATCGATGCTGAAAGCAAAATCTCATGAATCACGTGTAAAAAACAAAGTCAACCAGTTCTCAACCAACGTTGTATCGATTCCAGACATTCTGCATGAAACAGTAAACAACTCCTCCCTCGATAAGCTTGTCAACTAACTAACGCTGAATCCGAAAACTCATTTATCACGCATAAAAACACCATGTACTTATGTAAGTTATTGCTGCATGGAAACTGGTGGACATAAATGCATATGAATTAATTTATATATGCATGCATTAATTTATATATGCATGCATTAATTTATGCATGCATTTTATGTATATAAATACAGTGCATGTAACATTAAACAGCATAAAATCAGAATGACTCCTCCTGCTATATGCTTCCGTGGAGAAACCTCGTTTCTATCCAATTTCTACGCATGTAGGATACATGCATGGGGTCATGTTTTTAACACAGTTGAAGCTGCATACCAGTACAGGAAATGCATCTTTTATGGAGATGTCGACACGGCGCAGAAAATGCTTGCCACAAGAACCGGACTACAGGCGAAATATCTAAGCAAGACCATCCGAGAGAAACAGGAGTTACGCGCGCAGTGGAACAAACAGAGACGATATGTAATGAGAGCGTTAGTTGCTATTAAATTTCGCGACACGACATTACGCAAACTATTATTAGAAACATATCCAGCGCCGTTAATGGAAAATGTGAGAAGTAGGGAGGGATACTGGAGCATGTCCACTTACACTGGACAGCGTGGACAGAACGTGTTGGGTCAGATACTCGTGAATTGTCGCGAGTTCATTAAAAAAAACAGTCTGACGCGCACAGCGATAGGAATGCGCGGTGATTGCGCAATACATACCAGAGGGCCAGCTGGTAAATATAACACAGACGCGCCATGCAACCGGCCCGCTATATAAGGGACCCGTAGCTGCAACTGTCATAACACGATTCTCGCAGCGACTCACTCACTCGACAGTCTCTCTCTCACTCTACCGAAGCAAGATGGCCGCCGCCGCGCAACAGCAGCTCTTCGATGATGAGCACATGATGAACCTGACGCGTTTGCAGTCGGAGGTAAGCGATGGAACATACAAGTTTCCAACACCGTTAACCATAGGAGAGATATGTAGTATATCTGGCATGCTCACAGTGTCCCGTAGGAGTCCAGCGTAGTACCAGTAAGGGCTACTATTGTTTGACACACAAATGGCAGCGGTCTCCGACGTATAGATTCAACCTACGTGTCCTCCTGAGGGACAGCATAGGCAGTGAATGTTGGGCTAGCGTATTTGATACGCTGGCAGTTAAAATCCTTGGCTTCACCGCGAACCAGTACGTCGCAATGAAGTCAGAAGACGAACGGGTGGCTGCCCTGTCTGTGTTGAGGGGGGTCCGTGTCAGAGCGACCATTAAAAAGCGTGTCAACAAGGAGTACGTAAACTACATTGCGTCAGAGTTGGAAATACTTGACGAGGCATTCTCTTTGTAGGAGGAAGACAAAGAGAATGCCATCGCCACCAGCTCTGACAACAGCAATAAAAGTACAGAAAGCACGAACGAAAAGATACGGGACTGGGAAAATACCATGAATAAAAAGGTACAGCAGTGGTTAGACTCGTATGAACAACGTAATCTGTTACCATCCACACCATCCATCACTTCCTCTACCGAACCGACTCTGTGTATAACAGACGAGAAAAATAAAGATGCGGTTATTAGCGTAAGCAGCGAAACAGCTATGACCATAAGCAGCAGCAGCAGCGGCAGCAGCGGCAGCAGCGGCAGCAGCGGCAGCAGCAGCAGTGGCGGTGGTGGTGGTGGCAACGATATGCAGGCGACAGCAATGAACATAGACAGAATACGAAATCGTACAGAAGCCATGATGAACCAGAACACCTTCAACACATTGATAGACGCAGCTTGTGTTCGTTATGCATGTAACGAGATTGAGCGTATATTAGATTTATCGGAAGGTGAATATTACGTACCGTCTTCCGGTCTGATCAATCACGTCATGCGCTGGGTTGTCATAGCGATGGAGGAGAGGGTTGGTAAAAGACAATGGTGTATCGATATGGCAGACACGATCAGAGCGACCATAGCCAGTCTATATGCAGGTAAGAACGAAGTTCCTGACATTGATTAAACAGGTGTGTCTTTTGTTTTCCCGTCTATAGATCCATAACGGCCTGCGACAATTGCGCGAGGCATACGAAAAAGCAGATGACGCCGACGACGATGACAAGATAGCACCACCACCACAGCAGCAGCGCAAACGCCGGATGTCATCGTTGCCTGCAAACGATCTGCGGTTGGTGCTCAACAGAAAACGTCGGTTTGCAGCACCAACCGCAGCAGCAGCAGCAGCGGCAGCGCCAGCAGCAGCACCAGCAGCAGCGTCAGCAGCAACGGCGGTGACAGCGCCAACCGCACCGATGTCACTGCCACCCCCACTGTCGTCGTCGTCGTGTCTACAAAGCACCTTCGCATTCACACCAGCGTCGCCACCATCGTCACCGTCGCCATCATCGTCGTCGACGTCATCGTTTGAAACACTGAACAAGACATTGATAACACCGCCATCCTCCGACATGAAGCAGCAGCCATGCACCTGCGACCGCTGCTGCAACGAAAACATTATATTAGAATCTACACCAAGCAATCCGAACATTTTAAATCCATCTATAGCAAATATCATGATCACAGAGGCAATCACACATCTCATCATGCATAGAGCACACCATACACCTCTGACAGTAGCCGAAGCTACTGTCAATGTATGTGCGGAAGGATGCACTCGACTACTGTCAGAGGAGATGCAAGCATACTTAATACACGAAGTGGCGTGTTTCAATCCTTGGATGTTGTAAACAAAGGATTGAAACACGCCACACACACACATACAACACACACAGTAATTGTTTAGTGTCTTTAGTAATTGTTAATGAATTTACAGTAATTGTTTAGTGTCTTTAGTAATTGTTAATGAATTTAATCTTATGTATTTAGTTGTTACTGACTTTAATCTTATGTATTTAGTTGTTATATATATCATTAGTGTCACACAGAGTAATTGATTTGAATCGTATATTGTTATTGACTTTAATCTTATGTATTTATTTTTTATATATCATTAGTGTCTTTAGTAATTGTTATTAACTTTAATCTATGTAGTTGTTATATATAATTAGTGTCTATGAAATACATATAGTAATCTTTATGCATGAAGAGATCGACTTCTCTATATATACAATTATTCACACACGTGACCTCTGTCGTGGTGTAAAAACCCACAAGTCAGCCATTATTCACACACACACACACACACACACACACACACACACACACACACACACACACACACATGTGACCTCTGTCGTGGTGTAAAAACCCACAAGTCAGCCATTATTCACACACACGTGACCTCTGTCGTGGTGTAAAAACCCACAAGTCAGTCATCATCATCAACTTATATATAGAGAAGCCTATCTTTTCATATCAGTATATATATTTCATAGACAATGTATTCTATTGAATAAAATAGTCAAAATGGGATGGAACGTGTTGTACCTTCATTATTCGAACGACTGACACCCCTCTTCACGAAAGGGAAACCCGTAGTCGATTATGATGGACATAGTGGACAATACTAAGTGTCCAAGTTAGGAACGCCTGTGATCGGTCTATACTACCCATGTTAGGTTATTCGTGATTGGTCAATAGTACCCATGTTAGGAACGCCTCTTTTTAGTAATTGACCAATAGGAATCAAGCTAGGAACGTCTCTCATCGGTGATTGGACAATAGTAGCCATGTTAATTAGTAATTGACCAATAGGAACGTCTCTTATTAATGATTGACATCTTATCCACCTCGCACCTACTATATAGATGTACTGAGAGTCCATAGTACTCATGTTAGGTTATTCGTGATTGGTCAATAGTACCCATGTTAATTAGTAATTGACCAATAGGAATCAAGCTAGGAACGTCTCTTATTGCTGATTGGTCAATAGTAGTAGTACTGAAAGTCCATAGTACCCATGTTAGGTTATTCGTGATTGGTCAATAGTACCCATGTTAATTAGTAATTGACCAATAGGAATCAAGCTAGGAACGTCTCTTATTGCTGATTGGTCAATAGTACCCATGTTAATTAGTAATTTACCAATAGGAACGTATCTTATTAATGATTGACATGTTATCCACCTCGCACGCACTATATAGATGTACTGAGAGTCCATTCCCTCTCAGTTGTAGACGCAGCCATGAAAAGACACCAGTGTCGTCACTGCGAGGTCGCCTTCGACACGTGCGCAGAACTACAACGTCACGTGCAGAGTACTCACTCGACGCCATCATGCGACTTACATTCATACTCGATGGCACCGCCTATGGTGGCGCCACGCAGCGACTATGCAAAGAGAGCGAAATACGCATGCGAGAAATGCGGCGCCACCTTCGGGAGATATAACAACCTACAGCGTCACGTAAGGTCGGTATGTAGAGGTAGTAGTAGAAGTAGTAGAAGCATCGTCTACGCGTGTAAGAAATGCGGACGGAAGTTCGAAAGACGTTACCATCTGACCATGCACGCACGAACCGCGTGTGCCGACGTCACCGAGCCACCAGCACCAAAGAGATCAATAAGAGAAGACACTATCCCATCCCACCATCCACTCGTTACCGAGGAAGATCCGTTAGACCCACCTGATCGACTTCCCTTCACCGATACTCTGTCGACGGAGTTGCTAGATGTCGTTCGTGCGCACTGGTCTGCTATACGGACCCACGTGTTCAGAGGTCCACTTCAATGCAGGTACGATTACAGATTAATCACGCTAGACACGACCGACTTGGAACCGTCTTTGAAGATCATGTTCCAGGAACAGACCAATGCGTTCAAGATTAACCTCAGTTACGGGTTCATTCTGAGAAACAAGAACACGGGTCAATACAAGTACTATCATACCTCTTGTAATTGCTGTGGACGCTACCTGGACGAACCCAGTCTCGTCGCCAACAGCAAGGACTTTGATAAATTTCTCGAACGCATCCGAGAACCCGACCTCTTGCAATGGGCCATCAATCAAAGACCGGATTCTGCGTGGGTATGCGAACTCGTGACGAATGTCACTTTTTTCGTTAATCGCATCATCGATCATCCTATAGGATGTGTAGGCATGATCTCTCTACCATCCTACATCAAAAGGAAGAAAAGCATCATCGGATTGGAAACGGATCCCATCCATAACAAGAGGTACAAAGATAACCTGTGTCTATTCCGATGTCTGGCCCTGCATCGAGGATGCGATCTATATCGATTGGAACCGGCGGTGAAGACGCTCTACGAGACATACGATCGAGATCACGTAGCCATGGAAGAATTTACAGGGGTCACGCTGGATGACCTCTATCGCGTAGAGACCACGTTCCAAACGAATGTGTGCGTGTACCGTCTTGTCAGTGAGGAGGACGGTAAGTCGACTGCCGAACTGGTTCGTCGATCGTTATGCAACTACCCCGAAACAATGTATCTCAACCTTCACGGGACACATTTTTCATTCATCCAAGATGTCTGCATGTACTGCAACTCGTATCGATGTCGGAAGTGCGGTGACTCGTTATGGAAAGAGGCATCTATGCTGTATCGGCACGAGCGCACGTGTACGGGAGGTGTGCGTCGAGTCTATCCTGGCGGCGTGTACCATTCCACACCATCGGTGTTCGAACGTCTGGACGACGAGAACATTCGCGTGGCTGAATCGTTGCGCTACTATCCGTATCGAGCCACCTTTGATTTCGAGTGTTGGTTCGACACGGAACAACTTCCGTCGGACAGTGACAAGGTCCACTGGGTGGCGCGTCACGTTCCACTGAGCGTCAGCGTAGCATCCAACGTCCCCGGTCACGAGCGAGTGCAATGTCTCGTCACGGACGGAGACACCAACAAGTTGGTGAGTAGAATGATGAATATCTTACAAGCGATGAGTGACGCCGCGTACAAGATCAAACACTCGTACGAAGATGTCTTGGATCAACTCGCAGAGGAACTGACGAAATGGAACGAAACTGAGAAGGCTGCACGATCAGCCATCGATAAGAAGAAATCTCGTCCGACGACCAATCCATACAAAAAGCTGATGGGACAACTCTATGGTTGGATGCATCAGTTACCTGTCATCGGGTTCAATTCGGGTAAGTATGATCTCAATGCCATCAAACAGTTTCTCATACCCTACTTCTTATCCACCGGATCAAAGGAACAAGAAGAACAAGAAGAAGAACAAGACGACAAAGACGAAGAGAATGAGGGTGTCGGTACTTTTTTCGTCATCAAACGCAACAACACTTTCATCTTTCGTCTTTCGACGGATCAGCTGAAATTCCTAGACATGACCAACTACATAGCTCCCGGGTTCAGTTACGACAAGTATCTGAAGGCGTACGGATGCGAGGTGACAAAAGGTCATTTCCCGTACGAGTACATGGACCGTCTGGAGAGACTCGACGACACTGCACTTCCATCGAAACAGGCCTTCTTCAGTCGACTGAAGAACGAAGGTATCTCCGACGAGGATTATGCCAGTTGTCAAAAGGCCTGGCGCGATAATTCCATGACGACTTTGCGAGACTTTCTCGTCTGGTACAACAACAGAGACGTGGTTCCCTTTCTGCAGGCCATCGACAGACAGTTTGCCTTCTACGAACAACGTGGCATAGACATGTTCAAGCAAGGCATCAGCGTACCTGGTCTGACCTTGCTCTACCTGTTCAACGACCTTCCCGAGAAGACCTACTTTACCATATTCAACGAGAAGAATAAAGATCTTCATCATCTCGTCAAAGATCACGTGGTTGGCGGGGCTTCGCTCATTTTTCATCGCAATCACGAGAAAGGGGTCACCACGCTACGTCAGAACGAGTACGGAGAGGCCGCTCGTCCTTGTAGGTCCATCGTTGGATACGATGCCAATGCCCTGTACTTGTGGTCACTCATGCAAGACATGCCTATGGGATGGTACACGTGACGACGGGAAGAGAAAGATTTCCGACCAGAATCGGCGCAGCTGTATGGTCAGATGGCCGCGGAATGGTTGACTTGGGAATCCGAACGCACGGGACGCGTCATACGACACCAGATCAACGGTAGAGAGAAGAGAATAGGCAAACTGCTGGTGGACGGGTGGTGCAGCGAGACGAAAACGGCTTATCAGTACCACGGATGTTTTTTCCATGGTCACTCGTGCACTGGCAAAGAGGTCAACGAGGTCAACGGGAAACCCATGGCTGAACTGCTCGAAGAGACCCGAAAGAACACCGTCTACCTCCGTCACTTTGTCAAAGTCGTAGAGATGTGGGAATGCGAGTGGAAAGAGACGAGACGAGATCCTGTCGTGAAAAAGCTTCTGGATGCTGCATTTCCGCGCCGACGTCACGCACGATGGACGATGACGTCACAACAGATCCTGAGCGGCGTGCGTGCCGGAACCGTGTTCGGTCTGATCGAGTGTGACCTTCGCGTACCGGAAGCATTGCGAGAACACTTTGCCGAGATGCAGCCCGTGTTCAAGAACATCCGACTGACACGCGACGATCTCGGACCGTTCATGCGCCGATACGCCGAGGAGCACAACATCATGACGACACCGAGACGCATGCTCGTGGGTAGTTATCGAGGGAATAAGATCCTGCTTGCCACGCCTCTGCTGCGATGGTACATGGACCACGGTCTCGAGGTGACGCACGTGTATCAGGTCATCGAGTACGATCCCGTCCCGTGTTTCAGACGGTTCGGCGATGCAGTGTCCGCGGCGCGACGCGAAGGAGACGTCCACTCGCACAAGGCCATCATCGCAGACACCATGAAGTTGCTGGGGAACTCGGGTTACGGAAAGACCATAACCAACGTGGACCGACATCGCGACGTCAATTATTGCAAGGAGAAGGCAGCATCGCTCTTGGTCAACGATAAGAGATTCCGACAACTCGATGTCATCGTGGACGATGCGTACGAGATAGAGATGAACAAGAAGACCGTCACGTACACCCTGCCCGTACACGTGGGATTCTTCGTTCTTCAGTACGCCAAGATGCGCATGTTACAGTTCTACTACGACTTCGTCGACAGGTACCTGGAGCGCCCTCTTTTTCAGTACTGCGAGACAGATACAGATTCTGCCTATTTGGCCTTGGCCGGCGAGTCCGTCGACGCCCTCGTGACTCCGGAACTACGAGAACATTACTTCCGGCACCGCTCCGAATGGTTACCGTCCGAATGTTGCGACGACCATCGGAACGAGTACGTGCGCTGTCGACTCGCCAATAGACCGTGGGTCGGCGACGAGGCGTGCTGTAAAGCGCGTAGGGCGTACGACAAGAGGACACCTGGTCTGTTCAAGGTGGAATGGTCCGGCGACGGGTTCGTGGGGTTGTGCAGCAAGACGTACTATTGTTTCGGACCCACCGACAAATACAGCACCAAAGGACTGAGCAAACGTCACAACGACATCGACAAGAACGCGTTCCTGGAAGTGCTCACCAACCGTCGGAGCGGAAGTGGAAAGAACCGTGGGTTCCGGGTGCGTCACTCGACCGTGTTGACGTACGTGCAGGAACGAGCGGCTCTCACCTACTTCTACGCCAAACGAGTGGTGCATGAGGACGGGGTGAGCACGGGTCCGGTGGACGTGTAGAAAAGGACGATGCACTGCGGTCGTCTTTCATAAGCGAACATGGACGCGCGGTGGAAACATCCTTTCACGTGCATCGTCGCCGGTCCGACGGGATGCGGCAAAAGTACTTTCGTGACGCGTATGCTACGTCACGCTGCTGCGATGATCGATCCTCCTCCCGAACGGATCACGTGGTGTTACGGAGAATGGCAAGAGGCTTACGCAACGATGGACTTGATGGACGTGCGCTTCGAGGAAGGGTTGCCGAGTGCTAGCATGTTCGATTCGTCGACGAGGAACCTCATCGTCATAGACGATCTCATGGCAGAAACGGACGAACGGGTCACGACCTTGTTCACTAAAAAGAGTCACCACAGGAACACGTCCGTGCTGTATCTCGTACAGAACCTTTTCTCCAAAAACAAAGAGAGTCGTACCATCAGTCTGAATTCTCAGTACATGGTGGTGTTCAAGAATCCTCGTGACGCATCGCAGATGTCGCACTTGGCTCGACAGATGTATCCGGGGCGCGCCAAATTCGTTCAAGAGGCTTTTAAAGACGCCACATCGGTACCGTACGGCTATCTATTGGTCGATCTCAAGCAAGACACGCCCGAGGACATGCGTCTGCGCACGGCCATCTTTCCAGACGACGGTGTTCAGTACGTGTACTTGCCGAAGGTATAAAAAGACCGCACGCGTGGATAGTCTCTTCATTCCCACCATGTCTGCCCTGGTGAAGAGACACATTATATGCATACAGGCGCTGAACAGGATCAAGAACAACAAACTGAAAAGAGCCATCATCGAAAACGCTGACGCCGATCTTTTGTGTGCGCTAGCCGAGTGTGCCTACAACATATTAAAACAGAACATTCCATTGTCTGCATTACAGAGGCGTCGTTTGAGTAAATACAGGAAGAGGTTACGGGAGTTGGCTCACAGTCGAACGTCGGCTGGTAGAAGAAGACGCCTCTTGCTGAACCGACAGGTCGGCGAGGGACAGAGCGGAGGGTTCCTATCGGCCTTCCTAGCACCGTTGGCAAGTTCGGTGTTTCTACCCTTGCTTCGAGAGGTGCTGCTCCCGCAAGCAACCAGGTCGCGTCACCTTCGTTCGGGAGGTTAGATGGAACACGCACGCAAGATGGCCTTGGTAGATCCACGAATGTTGGACACGCTTCGATCACCCCCACCCCCGACGGATACCTTAGGTAAGAAGGTGCGAGCTCTCGATGATGAGATGACGGCCATCCTCGACAGAAAGGACCTCGACGACAGGACCAAGGTAACATTGTATAATCAGGTGTTGCAACGGTATAACGTCTTGTCCGATAAACACGCCAAGGAACCGACACGAGTGATCTCAGTGAACGAGTCTGGAGCAGGGCCGGGGCCGGGGCCGGGGCCGGGGCCGGGGCCGGGGCCGGGGCCGGGACCGGGGGCGGGGGCGGGGCCGGGGGAAGCTCCTGCTAGCGAGATGGAGGCCGACGTCGTGGATACCGTTCCCAAGACCATGCAAGGCAAAGCCAGACGGTTGATGGAACGCATGAAAAGAAACATATCTTGGACCGCCCGCGGCGAACTGATACACGAGGGTGTGCCCATCGCCGGAAGTAACGTGGTGGATCTCGTGAACGATGTGTTGCGCAAGAGAAAGACCAATCCGACGGGATGGCAACCGTTTGCAAGACAACTCCGTGCCATGAACCTGCCCATGGAGTTGGTCGGTAACGTCGCCAGGAGAGACTACATACGCCAGGCACCGACACCGACCACATCCACTCCAGGTCGTCGTCGAATACCGGCTACTCCTCGCTCTGGTGATGGTGGTAGCGCAAGAAGATCGCTCAGTTGGACACCCCTCGCTCGTCGACGCGGACAAATGGAACATTCCATGCTCACCCCACCTCCAGAACGTCAACGCAAGGCACTGACGTCATTGGCTAGTTGGGAAGACATTTAAGTCGTTGCAACACGTGTCCACAGCTCAGTGTGCACTGCGATGTCGAGCGATCCACAGGACACGTACTACCGTTCCGTCGTCGTTACAGTATTTTGCGTTGGACTGTACTTGATTGCTGACGCCATAGTGCGAAATCTTTACAACAGTTGCTCTGCAGAGTATGATCACAGTACTAGAATATAGATCATTCGTCATCGTCTTGGGTGTGGTAGTGGGGCTTCTGGTGTACGTCAGCGTACTCTTTCTTACTCGTCACGAACCGTGCTGCTCACCGTGCTGCGCAGTAAACGTCACAACCGTCAGTCCATCGGAACTCTTTTAATGGCACCGAAGAAAGAACGAGCACTTAGGACGGTCTACTTCGATCCGAAAAGGGTAGGTAGTTACGGCGGACCCGATGCCTTGCGACGCGTCACGCACATATCAAGAAAAAAGGTCGCGGAATGGTTGTCGGAACAGGACGCCTATACCCTACACAAGCCGGCTAGACGTCGTTTCGAGAGACGACGCGTCATCGTGAGCGGTCTGCGTCAGCAGTGGCAGGCCGATCTCGTCGATCTGTCGCATTTGAAAAAGCACAACGACGGTATGACCTTTCTCCTCACGGTGATCGACGTCTTCTCGAAAGTGGCCTGGTGTGTTCCCATGAAGAACAAGTCCGCGGCGTCGTTGGTAGCGGCACTTGACAGCACGTTCAGCAAAGGCTGGCCAAAGATGTTGCAGACAGACCAAGGAAAGGAATTTCTGAATAAACCCGTCCAGACGCTATTGAAGAAGCACAACATCCATCACTTCTCCACGCACAACGCGGAGACGAAGGCGTTCATCGTGGAAAGATTCAACAGGACGTTGAAGACACGCATGTGGCGATACTTCACGAAACACCAGACGTGGCGATACATCAACATCCTTCAGGACCTGGTGCATTCGTACAACAACAGCTACCACCGCAGTATCGGCATGGCTCCTTCACAGGTGAGTTACCGTAATCAGGAAAAGGTGTGGCAGCGACTGTACGGTCACGACGGTAAGGGCGTGCCCAAGTTGCGCGTGTCGGATCGCGTACGTATCAGCAAGTACAAAGGTAAGTTCGAAAAGGGGTACACGGCGAATTGGAGCGAAGAGATTTTCACGATACACGAGGTTCATCCCTCTGCTCCACCCGTGTATCGATTGAAGGACGATCTCGGCGAAGTGCTGGAAGGTACCTTCTACGAAATGGAGCTGCAGAAAGTGTTGGTACCCCCCGATAAACTGTTCTACGTGCAAGAGGTCCTGGATCGTCGCAAGGTAGGTGGACGAAATCAAGTTTTCGTGAAATGGTTCGGCTACCCCTCCAAATTCAACAGCTGGATCGATGCCAAGGCACTGGTGCAGTCTACTATAAAGACTAGCCACGCGTTCGGTAAGACTTCAGTCAAGACATGACACATGACACGACAACACGAGACTTCACCGTCGTAGAACAGGAGGAACAAGAGGACGTAGTAGTAGAGGACAGTACTGACGCGCAGAACGCAGAGGACAGTAGCGGTAGCAGTAGCGGTAGCAGTAGCACTCCTTGGCATCTGTTCGGTACCGCGTGTCCTAAAGAGGAAATAGTCTTTCTGTGTCAGGTGCTCATCTTGTTTACGGTCATTCTCATAAGCATTTACAATCTGACCACAGGTCACGAGAATTCTACTCTGTGGACGGCTCTGTTGAGTAGTTCTTTGGGTTACCTGCTCCCCATTCCCACGTTGAGACGTAATGGCGACTGATTTCTACCTGACACTGCCTAGCAACGCTTCCATGAAGATGTATCCCAACAATACGTTGGCTCATTACATCACAGACTTACCTCGACTTATCGATCTGACTGGCGAGTGGGAATGCGGGTTGGCAGAAATACAGTACCCGCATACGTGGCACAACGTTACAGAGGAAGATGTCTGGTTCTTCCTCAATGAGAACAGTCCTACGGGTCGTATCCCGAGTATGAAGTTAGCCAATGGGTATTACAGAGGTCCTGTGACATTGATGAACCGTGTAAACAGGGGTCTGCGACTTATGTCAACGGACAAGACACAAGCTAAATTGACCTACAGCGTGATCACTCAAAAAATGACGTTGCACATGTCATACAACACCGTGTTCAGCATACCGCACCACAGTGCGTTAGGATCTATGTTAGGATTTCGTGAGTCGATCGTCACCAGTCCACCGGCACCAGACAGCACACACCAGCGCGATAACCCGAGACCAGTTGGAACGTCAGCCAGCGTGGTTATACCACCGCCACCTACACACAGTTCCGATGCTCCGTACCCCTTCCATAAAGAGGCCAAACACGTGGTGCAGATGAATCAAGGGTTCGATACCATATACGTTTACACGGACGTCGTGGAGTCTCGCATAGTAGGTGACACTGTCGCGCCTTTGTTGCGAGCCCTCCCGGTTGGCGGACGTCACGGCGAAACGGTATCCGACAGGTTCACTAACATTCACTACGTGCCTCTGTTGTACTCGCACTTCAAGTCGATTGAAATCGATATAAGGGACGACACAGGACGGCGCGTGCCATTCGAGTAAGGTAGAGTGACCGTGACACTTCATTTTCGACGGCGCAGGATCGGACTGTTCTGAAGATGAATTACAACGAGTATTACGCGCGTCAGGCAGGTGGTGCGCTGCCCTACTTCGCCGGTGCTCAATACCAGCGGGGACATGGACTAGGTAGTCTGTTCACCGGTCTGCTGCGCAGCGCCATGCCGCTCATCAAGAGAGGTGCCGTGGCGTTGGGAAGGGGAGCGTTGAAGACCGGCGTGCGCATAGCCGACGACGTCATGTCTGGACAGAGCATAAAAAAGGCAACCAAACGACGCGTCACAGATGCCGGTAGGAATCTGATGCGTATGGTGGTTCCTGGCGTGCGTCCTCGAAAACGTATAAAACGCGCGCCGGCAAAGAAAGGAGTCACTTTAGCAAAGAGACGACGCAAGAGACAGACGTCCACGAAACGCGAGGCCGACATATTCGACGACGATGGCATTCGTACATAAACAGTCGTGTGAAGGGGTCAAGAGCGAGCTGGATCTCTTTACCGTACCCCCCACTCAGACCAGCATCATCGACAGTCACGTAGTAGAACATCAGCCCTTGTCCTCTCTGGACTCGGATGGACCCATAGAATTCCTCATACCCGGATCGGGAGACGATTACCTGGATCTCGCCAACACGATACTGCACGTGCAGGCGAAGGTGACACGAGCCAACGGGGACGATCTCGACTTGGCTGATCCCGTGGGACCGGTGAATAACTGGCTGCATGCACTGATCAGTCAAGCCGACGTCTCCCTGAACAATACGCTCGTGACCCCTTCGACCAACACGTATGCGTATCGCGCCTTCATAGAGACGTTGCTCAGCTACGGTCCAGATGCCAAGGACACGCAACTGACGAGTCAGCTGTGGCACAAGGACACGGCCACTCGCATGGACGCCGTCGAGATAGCCGACGGACCCGCAGCTAACGAAGGGTTCGTGGCTCGACGAGAGAACATCCTGAGGAGCCGTGTTGTCGATATGATGGGCCGTCTCCACGTGGACCTCTTTCTGCAGGATAAATTCCTCATCAACGGCGTCGACGTCAAGATCCGACTGGTGCGTAGTAAACCTGCTTTTGCACTCATGGCTGGTGGAGTCAACCCCGATTACAAGATACAAATAGTCAATGCCTGCTTGTTTGCAAAGAAAGTCACCGTGAATCCCAGCGTGCAGATAGCACACGTCAAGGCTTTGGAGAAGAGTACGGTCAAGTATCCGATGCGGTCCGTCGAGTGCAAGGTGTACTCCATTCCTGCCGGCACTCGTTCGCACACGTACGAGAACCTGTTCCTCGGCACCCTGCCGAAACGTCTGGTGCTGTGCTGCATCGATAACGATGCCTACAACGGAGCGTACGACAAGAATCTGTTTCACGCCAAGAACAACGCCATCAGCTTCCTCGCGGTGTACGTGGACGGACGACAGATACCCTCCAAACCTTTCCAGCCGAATTTCGAAGACAACCTCTTTGTCAGGAGCTACATGAGTCTGTTCTCGTCGACCGGTAAGTTGTGGCAGGACGAAGGGAACGGACTGACTCGCAGCGACTACCGACACGGCTACACCTTCTTCGGTTTCGACCTGACCCCCGATCAGTGCGATGGTCCCTGCTTCCATCTGGTACAAAAGGGCAACCTGCGCATAGAAGTGCATTTCCGCAATGCGCTGCTGAACACCGTGAACGTCGTCGCCTACGCCGAGCTCGAGTCCGTGCTGGAAATCGACAAGAATCGCAACATCATCTACGACTACTAAAATGGACACCCTGCAGATTGCTAGACTACTGGCAGTGGACCCATGCACCAGAACTATATTTCGCGGCGTCGTACCCAGAGACGGACTACCCACTACGATAGACGGCACTCTGCCCGCAGCCTTCGTGTGCGACACCGACAACGGCGACGAACCAGGCGAACATTGGATAGCGCTGTACCTGGACACCGACGGACGCGGCGAATACTTCTGCTCGTACGGACTGCCGCCTCGTTACGCAGCGTTCCGCACCTTCCTGAACAAACACTGTTCCGAATGGACTCATAATACCCAGAGGCTTCAGAGTCCTCTGTCTAACGTTTGCGGACAATATTGTGTTGCTTATGTAATGTTTCGTTGTAAAGGTTCTTCTATGAAGACTTTCGTAAACATGTTCCACACTAATCTGGTCAATAACGATGTTGAAGTGTTCGATTGGATGAGACTATTGAAAAAGGGTATACCCTACTATCGTGTATCTTACAGAGACTGATGATACAAACAACCTATTCGGTAGTTAATGATTGCCGCGTATTTGATTGGCTTAAAACAGCTGCGATATTGTGGTAGACTGTATTATCGCTCATAGCAGCAGTACACCACATCATCGTTCGAGCCTCTGGCGAGGTGGTGCACCACCCGTAAGCTCGCGACCTCTGGCGTGATGGTAAACATCCGCAAGTCGCCTCGTCGTCGTCGTCATCCTCGAGCCTCTGGCGAGGTGGAAACACCCCTAAGCTCACGACCTCTGGCGCGATGGTCAACATACGCAAGTCGATTCATATATATTCATTGTAGTTGTAGTTGTAGTGATATTACACGCTACCACGCTTGATGTATCGCCATGCTGCTTGTATTATACTCAATAAAATACGTGTGCACTCGTACCATATCGTGTTGCGTTGATTTCTCGTCTCCATTAGTCCCCTTTGATAGTTGATATAATTAACGACCCTATTATTAATTAGTTGATTACTAATGACCCTATAATTACTACGTATAAATCGTCACGGTCACTACCTGATCAGTACAGGTCATAGGTCACCACACACACACACACACACACACACACACACACACACACACACACACACACACACACACACACACACACACAATGTTATGACCGTTAGTCGCTAGGGGGCGCTCGTGGTGGATGTAGGTTACCGCTAGGGGGCGCTGGGGCTACCCAGAAGTCACGTGACCGGAAGTTACTGGGTTGCTCTTTACTGGGCCGCTCTTTTGATCCCCCATTCCTGCACGTATACTACTTACCTTACATATCCTCTAGTCCTTAGTTGGGAAATCAAACACCCCTTGGTTTTCCACTATTCTCCCACCTCACCTTTCGCCCATACCCTCTCCGTCCCCTGACTTACGCTAGTAGTCTTTCTGTAGCAGTCGTTCTGTGCAACATTTCGTGCCAGGCCGAAGTCACAGATCTTGAGGACGTAATCCTCAGCAACGAGAACATTCCTTGCAGCGAGATCCCGGTGGATAATCTAACACACACGCACAAAACTTCAGTAGGATAACCTAACACACACGCACGCACACGCATGCACGCACACACACACACCTAACACACACAAGACTTCAGTAGGATAACCTAACACACACGCATGCACGCACATGCACGCACACAGACGCACGCACGCACACACACACACACACCTAACACATACAAGACTTCAGTTCAGAATCAGGACAAGTTTATTTGTCTTAATGACAACAAGATAATTCATACATACACAAACTTTCATGATACAAATATTCAAAAACAGTAAAAAACAAACTTCAAATAATACATTGAGCAGTATAAAATTTAAAATTAATGTTCAATGTTCACTGTGGGACACATTTGCAGGAGCTACCCTATGACAAAATCCACTCATTTAAAAATAGTGATGCATGATGGATATGGCTAATTTATTCATAATCGTCTGGTTAATTACCCTCCATGTCTCACCTTCTTTGAAGCAAGATACTCCATCCCCCGAGCAACCTGGCAAGAGAAGCTAACGAGGTCCTTGTAGGTCAGCGGTTTCCTCTCTTGATTCCCTCCCAATGCAGGACTGTGGAGAGGCATCTCATAGCCAGACGAGAAGTTATGTTGGGGACGCTGAGCCTTCAAGAAGTCCCGCATGTTTCCGTACGGTGCAAATTCCTCAAGCATGTATAGTGGACCTGCAAGAGGAGGCGGGAATAAGTCTTGGGAAAAGCTGAAGATTTATGCACTTTTATAACTTTACGGTTATGGTGACATGCATCAACGTATGTAAATTGGGTAAAACTGAATAACATTGGAAAACAACAAGGTTTCTTTTTTATGAAACTGTCCTAATAATATCAATAAATTTATTTGTATATAGTGCAGATTCCTTTATAGAAAATTCATGAAAAAAATTATACATAGACACACCACATTAATACCAGTAAGGTACAATTTAAAGGTAAACTAAGCAGGAAATGCTTACATTGGTTGCAACTTCTTTTCTAAAAACCTTCAATGTCAACCAGCAATCATATTAACAGTGAGTCTGATGTATTTTATGAAGTGATGGCATGATGATTGATGATTGACTGCAGTTACCATTCTCTGTGCATGCTCCGATGAAGTTGATGATGTTGATGTGATGACCAATGGTCATCAGTATTTGCATCTCCTGGACCAGGTTATTCAACTCCTTTACCGTGGCGTCACCTAAATCAATCACATCACACACTGCTTTACGACCACACTCAGTTATAGTGTATTATATATAGTATTTCTACCAACAGCCTTGCAATCACTGTTCATTTAATTTATCATTACTTATATCACGATGTTGCTAATCATGTGTTATGCTGCCATCTAGTGACTTCAATGTTTAAGATAACCATGCCATGTGTTGCCACCTGGTGACTGAATCACTGACCATAACAAATGTTTTTAATAACATTTTGTAACATCATTCAACCTGGGGAAACCATTCTATTATCCCTCCTTTTGAATAAGTTATTCACTTTTGATATAGAAGCAACAGAAATGTGTTTTTTAGACAAACACTTAGAGTATTGTGGACTGAAAAAAAACCAATGAAGAAATTGTAAGAACAGCTAATGAAAGAAAGGAAGATCGTGTATAGAATGACAAGACAAGCAGATTTTCTAGGCCATGTGATGAGAAAGAGAAAGCTAAAACATCATCAGTTCTTATTCAGCCTTGCAAAAAATCAATTCCAACTGTTAAAATCCTAGGCTAAAGAAAAATTCAAATCCAATTCGTTTTAACACAGTTTTATTTGTCACGTGTGCACAATCATATTTAATTAGATATGATTAAAAAATTATTGTTCGTTAAATGCACACACACACACACACACACACACACACACACACACACACACACACACACACACACACACACACACACACACACACACACACACACACACACACACACACACACACACACACACGCACACACACACACATATATATCAGGTTTGCCATAAAAAAAACTTTAAAATGGCATCCAGCCATTTCATATGTACTTTCTGCTTCGACACCTCTCCTGGATTTTTGCTAACAAAACCAGACATTTTGGGCAGACCTGGACAGTTGGGTCATTAATCTGAGTTTTGAACAGTTTCCCCTGTTTATATCGGGTCCAGGTCATTTGCCCCCCACCCGGACATTTGCCCCTTTGTCACTTGCCCCCCAGATATTAGCCCCTTGCCTTATTCAAAATCTGGACATTTGCCCCCTGTCCGTAGCTTCTGGATTATTTGTAAGTTTTTTTAAGAAATGTTTTTTTAACTTATTTTTTTATTTCTGAACATGAATTCAAGATATCTATATTACCCTAATTGCAATTAATGTTCTTTGTGCCAGATCAGCCAAGTAAATTACTTTAAGTAGTTGGAGATGATCCTGTAATCAAAGGATTATCTTTATTGCAATGGTGGAAGAAGCCAGTGAGATTAGGACCTGGACATGTTAGGACAATTGAGGATATTTGAAAGAAGCCATCTCAACAAGGTTTCTTTTGAATAGCATTTACCATGGAGAGTTGGAGTGACTCCATTTTCCTATAAAACTGGATGCACAAGCCAGAGTTGTCAGAATTCACTTATAACTTCACCATGGAAATTACTACTAGCATCTGAGGAGGTCAGAAGCTATGTTTTGAGTGTCATTCCTACACCAAGAAGGGGGACCAACAAGATTACTCTTCAATGGGAGTGAAGCCAGTGTCGATCCTGATCATGCAAGTGTGCTGTGGTCACTGATCTGATCTCCAGATCCAGAATGTGATCAACAAGACTGCCTGCAACCATGATGGTGACACGGCACAGATAAAAGCTGCCAAAACTATGGCAGCTAATACCAGGGGCACTCCAAACCACTGTTTGTGGAAGCATCACCCCAAGAACCAATCTTCCACCACTGACTATCAATGATACCTGGAAGACAACTGGTGACAAGATCCTCTCAAACACACTCCAGGGGATATGTCATTGCATTAGGTTAAAGTGACTTGTCATTGAATGTTATGTTATTGTAGTAATAATTATAAAACTGCAAACTGATTTTCACTTGTCAACTACCATAGAAAAAAGGGGCAGATATCCGGGGGGAGCAAATATACTAGGAGGCAGATTTATATCGCTATCAGTTGTGGTATCATTGATATTTCATCAATTTACTGGAAAGTTTGAGTTTTCAACATCCTAATCTCCAACATGTATTCTCCATGGGGACATTTTTAATTACTACAAAGGGCAAACCCTACAGCCACATGTAACAGCATTGTACAGGTGACCAGTGACATGTTTAGTATGGGAAACTTGTGGGCTGAACATTAGGCTTGGATAAACAAGGGGCTGCATTCAAGTGGGGCAGGCTTCCTCTCTCACACAAAGGGAATGAGCAGGCAGGTGCCCTTAATTGGCAATCTCTGTAAATAAACCTTGTACACTGAGAAAGAAAATGAGGCCTGAATGGTCTGATTTTGGTTTTACTGTCTGTTACAGTAACTTAGTATTTCTTTTTGATGCAAATGCTTGATTATATTGTTCTTGGTCACAATGTTTCAATACCAGAGTAGACAGTGTCTATGCTGTAATGTTGACAACTTCCTGGCTGTTACCAGATTCATGGTGACATGCTAATAGCAGACAAATATGATTTTAAAAGTAATATAAGTAAATATAAGGGTAAATATTAAGAGTATCAAGTCAATAATTCCAACAAAATCAATTCCAATTCCCAAAAAATTAATTTTGGAGAAAAAAAATTCCAATTAAAAAAAAATTTGAAGTCAATTCCAATTCTGGAACTGGAATCGAGGGTCAGTTCCAATTCCGGAATGGAATTGACCACATGCCTGAAGTATATTCATGACAATATCTTGTCTCTGTGTACTACAGCAACAGTCATGAACAGTATAATTGAATTGAAACAAGCTTATGTCTGTGGGGCTTTTGTTTTTGTCGGGAGGGGCTTTTGTCCATGCACCCTACTATCTAGCAGATGCTTTCAGTATGATACCTAATAATTATATATATATATTTACACATATATATATATATATATATATATATATATATATATATATATATATATACGTGTGGGCAGGTATGTGTGTGAGCGTGCAGCATTTATAAGGTAAAGATGTCACAAGCATAGATCTGCATTTGGTCCAATAACAATATTCATGCATTGTGTTATCTAAATCGAGTGTCAGATATAAAATAAGGAACCCCATAGAAAGTATACCTATAGGTCCATATTTTTATGGAATTTGGACCCCTTATAGAATTTTGACCTCCCTGGCCCATTGAAAACAGTGCAATGTTGATTAGATAATATAATGCACGTTGGAGATAGGATGCTACAATTTTGGTTATGTTACCAGTGGCATTTGTCAAACTGATCAAACAGATTCATTAAAAACATTAAGAGATCAGTGAAAGACCCATTGGTTGATTTAACATGGCTCCATAGGGAAAATGTTTTTCCCTGTGGTTGACTACTTTATATATTCTATATTACATTGGCACTCTTATATTCTAAAAATAATATATACAAGAGAAAGTTTCTCACATTGTGATTCATTTTTATTATGCAAAAGATGAATTTTGTAAAATGTTCAAGTCATTCTATGTGTAATCTTTTCAGATGAAGGATTCACCATTGGTTCGTACAAGTACATGTACTAGTTTTGATGCATCCAGCGCTACAGGTGATGCCGTCAATCTTTACATTACAGATGTCACCTTTAGTGCCATCACTGCTACTACTGCTGTGGCACCACGTACAACTGATACTGAAATGCAAATCGATCTGGTAAAGATATTTCAAGAGTGACACTTCGCAAATGCTGCTGTAGTCACGAATGACATTATTGCACCAATGAACGTTGATCATGACTACTCCTATGTGAAGCTTCCATCAGATTCAGTGAGAATAAAGACATTGGTGCAGATGATGCACACTATGTGATAACAGCGACATAACCGAGGGTGACTCAAGCAGCTCCAACACCTATGAGAAAGAGAAGAAGTTTGTCATTCGTGAGAAAAACTTACGTCACTTTGCTGCACCAGTCAGAATAAGTAGTGTATTGGTGTATATTTAGTGCCAGTAGTGTATTGGAACATATGGTTGGTGTGCAAGTCAGAACAAGTAGTGTATTGATACATATGATTGGTGTACATTTACTGTCAGAACAACTAATGTATTTGGTAGAGAATGAGACGCTTGGTTTACATTTGCTGTCGGTAGGAACAAGTAGTAGATTCAGTCAGAACACGTAGTATATTGGATACACATGATTGGTGTACATTTACTGTCAGAAGAAGTAGTGAAATGGTGCAGATTCCAGAATGAGATCATTGGTGTACATTTACTGTTGGTAGGAACAAGTAGTGTGTTGGTATGCATGATTGGTGTACGTTTACTGTAAGTCAGAACAAGTAATATTGTTACACATGATTGGTGTACATTTACTGTCCAATCAAAACAAGTAGTCTATTGCTATTGGTACAGATGATGATGGTGAAACAGTTAAAATGCCTTGGCTTTATAAAGATTAATTATTTCCTAAGCTAAACTTCCAGTATATTTGATATGTTGTGGCATAATAATGATGTGTGTAACTGTGATATCCATGTTCCAGGTTGTATTTACCGGTGATAGTTTTTGGTCAATAAACTGTTGGTATATTTTATGTTGGTCTCAATATAAATGAAATTGTGTGTAGTGACATACAAGATGCTGCAGGTAACATTTTGTTGACAGAAGTGGGATATGGACAAGAAGGCATTCACATCATTCAGTTATTAATATTTTAGTGGGAAATTTTGTAGTTTTCCAGGTTGTTTTTCGACCTGCTGCATACTGTGGGTGCCTCACAATTTGTCTATATCAGACTGTCAGTACACTCACCTGTGTCAGGCCAATCTCCATAGCTAAACTTTCCATCAATTCAATTCGGTTCAGAATAGACATCACAGATCCTTCCCACATCGCAGGATGGGATTACTTGTCTTGCCATTCCTGAGCCTAAAATATAATTTGTCAGGGTTAGTTGATAGCACTAATTCCATAATTACCATAATAGTGAACTGTGAACATTACATATACTGTCAGTAGTTAATTATTGTTATTTAAATGATTACATTGCACCAAACAACAAGGTGTTGTGGAGTGCTATAGAGAGGGGTGATTACAAGTACGAATATTAATGTAATCATGATTACAGTAATTATTGCAATCACAATTACTAATGTAGTCATGATTACAATCACGATTACGGTAACATTTAAGAATATATATATATTCACATAATGAATTAAATAAACCCTCATGTTACTATTGTCATCAATGTTATTCAACACAAAATCAAACACAGTATTAAAATACAGTCACGGTACACTTCATTAGATTAGATACAAAATAAAGAGAAGAGCCTGC
>BSQZ01000012.1:5297500-5300000 GCA_033239005.1 Lamellibrachia satsuma | reverse complement strand
GTCGGAACGTCCGTCGGAACGTCCGTGCGAAGTTTCCGTGGCGTGCCGGCATCGGCGACGCGATTTCGACCGAAAAAGTGATTTTTGCGAAATCCCGTACCAAAAATCGGCTAAGTCCGGAGTGCGGCTCCCCCAGTGAGGAGCATCCGTCGCCGTTCCGAGTCGGGCCCTGCTGCCTCGGCCGGCGTCCGAACGTCCGTCCGAACGTCCGTGCGAAGTTTCCGTGGCGTGCCGGCATCGGGGACGCGATTTCGACCGATTTGAGAAACGTCGGTCCTCGAGGCTATCGACCGGCACGCGTCGCCCGGGCGAGGGCGGGGTCTCGCCGCCGGAGCTCGGCCGGTCGTCGGGGTCGGTTCGAGGAGAAAAAAAATTTTCTTCGAGATATCGAGACGCGGTCGCCTGTGTGCCTTGCCCTGCAAGAAAACGCAAGCGGGGGCCTCCTGTCGGCGTTTGCGTCGCGTCGGTAGTCGAAAAACCGATTTTTGCGAAATCCCGTACCAAAAAACGGCTAAGTCCGGAGTGCGACTCCCCCAGTGAGGAGCATCCGTCGCCGTTCCGAGTGGGACCCTGCTGCCACGGCCGGCGTCCGAACGTCCGTCTGAACGTCCGTGCGAAGTTTCCGTGGCGTGCCGGCATCGGCGACGCGATTTCGACCGAAAAACTGATTTTTGCGAAATCCCGTACCAAAAAACGGCTAAGTCCGGAGTGCGACTCTTCCAGTGAGGAGCATCCGTCGCCGTTCCGAGTCGGACCCTGCTGCCACGGCCGGCGACCGAACGTCCGTCTGAACGTCCGTGCGAAGTTTCCGTGGCGTGCCGGCATCGGCGACGCGATTTCGACCGATTTGAAAAACGTCGGTCCTCGAGGCTATCGACCGGCACGCGTCGCCCGGGCGAGGGCGGGGTCTCGCCGCCCGAGCTCGGCCGGTCGTCGGGGTCGGTTCGAGAAAATTTTTCTTCGAGATATCGAGACGCGGTCGCCTGTGTGCCATAGCAGGTGCCTTGCCCTGCACGTCACCGCAAGCGGGGGCCTCCTGTCGGCGTTTGTAGTAGAAAGTAGTCGAAAAACCGATTTTTGCGAAATCCCGTACCAAAAAACGGACTAAGTCCGGAGTGCGACTCCCCCAGTGAGGAGCATCCGTCGCCGTTCCGAGTGGGACCCTGCTGCCACGGCCGGCGTCCGAACGTCCGTCTGAACGTCCGTGCGAAGTTTCCGTGGCGTGCCGGCATCGGCGACGCGATTTCGACCGAAAAACTGATTTTTGCGAAATCCCGTACCAAAAAACGGCTAAGTCCGGAGTGCGACTCCCCCAGTGAGGAGCATCCGTCGCCGTTCCGAGTCGGACCCTGCTGCCACGGCCGGCGACCGAACGTCCGTCTGAACGTCCGTGCGAAGTTTCCGTGGCGTGCCGGCATCGGCGACGCGATTTCGACCGATTTGAAAAACGTCGGTCCTCGAGGCTATCGACCGGCACGCGTCGCCCGGGCGAGGGCGGGGTCTCGCCGCCCGAGCTCGGCCGGTCGTCGGGGTCGGTTCGAGAAAATTTTTCTTCGAGATATCGAGACGCGGTCGCCTGTGTGCCATAGCAGGTGCCTTGCCCTGCACGTCACCGCAAGCGGGGGCCTCCTGTCGGCGTTTGTAGTAGAAAGTAGTCGAAAAACTGATTTTTGCGAAATCCCGTACCAAAAAACGGCTAAGTCCGGAGTGCGACTCCACCAGTGAGGAGCTTCCCGCACCGTTCCGAGTGGGATCCTGCTGCCATTGGCGGCGTCGAAACAACCGTCTGAACGTCCGTGCGAAGTTTCCGTGGCGTGCCGGCATCGGCGACGCGATTTCGACCGAAAAACTGATTTTTGCGAAATCCCGTACCAAAAAACGGCTAAGTCCGGAGTGCGACTCCCCCAGTGAGGAGCATCCGTCGCCGTTCCGAGTCGGAACCTGCTGCCACAGCCGGCGTCCGAACGTCCGTCTGAACGTCCGTGCGAAGTTTCCGTGGCGTGCCGGCATCGGCGACGCGATTTCGACCGATCGGAAAAACTGATGATACATTGACAGCTTGCTTATGCAGACAGGTCACCCGCCCGTGCTATATATGTGGAGAGCGGTTGGTCGCTGGCCGGTTGGCGCAAAAGTCGTAAAGTCGTCTTTTGTCCTCTCCCGTGTTCCCGCGTGGGGACTGTTGCCGATTCGTGGCTGCGAACTCTCGTTCGGCTTGTGCACACCCTCGGCGGTATGGGCATCTTTGTGAGGAACGGTCTCGTGGAGCGCGTCGGACGTGCTAATCGTGATATCTATCTATCGACCTGACGGTCTTGTTAAGTTCGACCTCCGGATGGAGGACTCGAGCGGCGCGTGGCAGAGCGGCTTCTCGACCGCGCGCGCGCGTCAGCGGCGGCGAGAGCCGAAGGCAAACGGCTAACAAACGATGTAACGAACGATTGTGGGAGTCGGGCCCGTGCGCCCGACCCGACCCGATCGGATCGGATCGGATCGGACC
>BSQZ01000012.1:5287500-5290000 GCA_033239005.1 Lamellibrachia satsuma | reverse complement strand
TCTACACATGATGATAGCCTTACAAAGATATCTTAAAATCAGTTGTGTGGATCAGGACTTTGTCGTTTTTTTTTTCTCAAAAATTCCTTCTGATGATACATTGACAGGGTTAGGGTTATCGAACCATATATCTCATCGAAATGAAAGCAGTGATTTTCTGCACATGATGATAGCCTCATAAATATATCTTAAAATCAGTTGTGTGGTAATTGTTGCTTTCCGGTGATACGTTGACCTAGTGTAAAGGGGTTTATCTCAGTTAACCCTAGGGTTAGGGTTATCGAACCGAATGGCATATCGAGATAACTCCACCGCCATTCGATACAGCAGAATACACTGATAAACATATACCAGAATCAGTTCTGTCGTGTGTGTGCATTTCCGATAGAACAGTTTTGAAATGGAGACATTTCTGAATTTTAGTACAGCCTCAACACGGGGTCGACTTTGTACTCCATGTAGGGTGTGTGACAAGTGAAATAGCAATTCTATAATGTATATATGAAATAGGAATTCCATAACGAAATAGGAATTCTATAATGCATTGTAACGTCCAAAGGACGTCCCATGCCAAGTTTCCGCCGAATACTGGCATCGGGGACGTGATTTCGACCGATGTGAAAATCTGATGATACATTGACACAAGTTCGAGAGTCGTAGTTACTCCCGCCGTTTACCCGATTTTTGCGAAATCCCGTAGGAGCATCCCCCGCCGTACCGAGTCGGACCCTCCTGCCACGGCCGGCGTCGGAACGTCCGTCGGAACGTCCGTGCGAAGTTTCCGTGGCGTGCCGGCATCGGCGACGCGATTTCGACCGAAAAACTGATTTTTGCGAAATCCCGTACCAAAAAACGGCTAAGTCCGGAGTGCGACTCCCCCAGTGAGGAGCATCCGTCGCCGTTCCGAGTCGGAACCTGCTGCCACAGCCGGCGTCCGAACGTCCGTCTGAACGTCCGTGCGAAGTTTCCGTGGCGTGCCGGCATCGGCGACGCGATTTCGACCGATTTGAAAAACGTCGGTCCTCGAGGCTATCGACCGGCACGCGTCGCCCGGGCGAGGGCGGGGTCTCGCCGCCCGAGCTCGGCCGGTCGTCGGGGTCGGTTCGAGAAAATTTTTCTTCGAGATATCGAGACGCGGTCGCCTGTGTGCCATAGCAGGTGCCTTGCCCTGCACGTCACCGCAAGCGGGGGCCTCCTGTCGGCGTTTGTAGTAGAAAGTAGTCGAAAAACTGATTTTTGCGAAATCCCGTACCAAAAAACGGCTAAGTCCGGAGTGCGACTCCCCCAGTGAGGAGCATCCGTCGCCGTTCCGAGCCGGAACCTGCTGCCACAGCCGGCGTCCGAACGTCCGTCGGAACGTCCGTGCGAAGTTTCCGTGGCGTGCCGGCATCGGCGACGCGATTTCGACCGATGTGAAAATCTGATGATACATTGACACAAGTTCGAGAGTCGTAGTTACTCCCGCCGTTTACCTGATTTTTGCGAAATCCCGTACCAAAAAACGGCTAAGTCCGGAGTGCGACTCCCCCAGTGAGGAGCATCCGTCGCCGTTCCGAGCCGGAACCTGCTGCCACGGCCGGCGTCCGAACGTCCGTCGGAACGTCCGTGCGAAGTTTCCGTGGCGTGCCGGCATCGGCGACGCGATTTCGACCGATTTGAAAAACGTCGGTCCTCGAGGCTATCGACCGGCACGCGTCGCCCGGGCGAGGGCGGGGTCTCGCCGCCCGAGCTCGGCCGGTCGTCGGGGTCGGTTCGAGAAAATTTTTCTTCGAGATATCGAGACGCGGTCGCCTGTGTGCCATAGCAGGTGCCTTGCCCTGCACGTCACCGCAAGCGGGGGCCTCCTGTCGGCGTTTGTAGTAGAAAGTAGTCGAAAAACTGATTTTTGCGAAATCCCGTACCAAAAAACGGCTAAGTCCGGAGTGCGACTCCCCCAGTGAGGAGCATCCGTCGCCGTTCCAAGTCGGACCCTGCTGCCACAGCCGGCGTCCGAACGTCCGTCGGAACGTCCGTGCGAAGTTTCCGTGGCGTGCCGGCATCGGCGACGCGATTTCGACCGATGTGAAAATCTGATGATACATTGACACAAGTTCGAGAGTCGTAGTTACTCCCGCCGTTTACCTGATTTTTGCGAAATCCCGTACCAAAAAACGGCTAAGTCCGGAGTGCGACTCCCCCAGTGAGGAGCATCCGTCGCCGTTCCGAGTGGGACCCTGCTGCCACAGCCGGCGTCCGAACGTCCGTCTGAACGTCCGTGCGAAGTTTCCGTGGCGTGCCGGCATCGGCGACGCGATTTCGACCGATGTGAAAATCTGATGATACATTGACACAAGTTCGAGAGTCGTAGTTACTCCCGCCGTTTACCTGATTTTTGCGAAATCCCGTACCAAAAAACGGCTAAGTCCGGAGTGCGACTCCCCCAGTGAGGAGCATCCGTCGCCGTTCCGAGCCGGAACCTGCTGCCACGGCCGGCGTCCGAACGTCCGTCGGAACGTCCGTG
>BSQZ01000012.1:5275000-5277500 GCA_033239005.1 Lamellibrachia satsuma | reverse complement strand
GGACGTCCCATGCCAAGTTTCCGCCGAATACTGGCATCGGGGACGTGATTTCGACCGATGTGAAAATCTGATGATACATTGACACAAGTTCGAGAGTCGTAGTTACTCCCGCCGTTTACCCGATTTTTGCGAAATCCCGTAGGAGCATCCCCCGCCGTACCGAGTCGGACCCTCCTGCCACGGCCGGCGTCGGAACGTCCGTCGGAACGTCCGTGCGAAGTTTCCGTGGCGTGCCGGCATCGGCGACGCGATTTCGACCGAAAAACTGATTTTTGCGAAATCCCGTACCAAAAAACGGCTAAGTCCGGAGTGCGACTCCCCCAGTGAGGAGCATCCGTCGCCGTTCCGAGTCGGACCCTGCTGCCACAGCCGGCGTCCGAACGTCCGTCTGAACGTCCGTGCGAAGTTTCCGTGGCGTGCCGGCATCGGCGACGCGATTTCGACCGATTTGAAAAACGTCGGTCCTCGAGGCTATCGACCGGCACGCGTCGCCCGGGCGAGGGCGGGGTCTCGCCGCCCGAGCTCGGCCGGTCGTCGGGGTCGGTTCGAGAAAATTTTTCTTCGAGATATCGAGACGCGGTCGCCTGTGTGCCATAGCAGGTGCCTTGCCCTGCACGTCACCGCAAGCGGGGGCCTCCTGTCGGCGTTTGTAGTAGAAAGTAGTCGAAAAACTGATTTTTGCGAAATCCCGTACCAAAAAACGGCTAAGTCCGGAGTGCGACTCCCCCAGTGAGGAGCATCCGTCGCCGTTCCAAGTCGGACCCTGCTGCCACAGCCGGCGTCCGAACGTCCGTCTGAACGTCCGTGCGAAGTTTCCGTGGCGTGCCGGCATCGGCGACGCGATTTCGACCGATGTGAAAATCTGATGATACATTGACACAAGTTCGAGAGTCGTAGTTACTCCCGCCGTTTACCTGATTTTTGCGAAATCCCGTACCAAAAAACGGCTAAGTCCGGAGTGCGACTCCCCCAGTGAGGAGCATCCGTCGCCGTTCCGAGCCGGAACCTGCTGCCACGGCCGGCGTCCGAACGTCCGTCGGAACGTCCGTGCGAAGTTTCCGTGGCGTGCCGGCATCGGCGACGCGATTTCGACCGATTTGAAAAACGTCGGTCCTCGAGGCTATCGACCGGCACGCGTCGCCCGGGCGAGGGCGGGGTCTCGCCGCCCGAGCTCGGCCGGTCGTCGGGGTCGGTTCGAGAAAATTTTTCTTCGAGATATCGAGACGCGGTCGCCTGTGTGCCATAGCAGGTGCCTTGCCCTGCACGTCACCGCAAGCGGGGGCCTCCTGTCGGCGTTTGTAGTAGAAAGTAGTCGAAAAACTGATTTTTGCGAAATCCCGTACCAAAAAACGGCTAAGTCCGGAGTGCGACTCCCCCAGTGAGGAGCATCCGTCGCCGTTCCGAGTCGGACCCTGCTGCCACAGCCGGCGTCCGAACGTCCGTCGGAACGTCCGTGCGAAGTTTCCGTGGCGTGCCGGCATCGGCGACGCGATTTCGACCGAAAAACTGATTTTTGCGAAATCCCGTACCAAAAAACGGCTAAGTCCGGAGTGCGACTCCCCCAGTGAGGAGCATCCGTCGCCGTTCCGAGTGGGACCCTGCTGCCACAGCCGGCGTCCGAACGTCCGTCTGAACGTCCGTGCGAAGTTTCCGTGGCGTGCCGGCATCGGCGACGCGATTTCGACCGATGTGAAAATCTGATGATACATTGACACAAGTTCGAGAGTCGTAGTTACTCCCGCCGTTTACCTGATTTTTGCGAAATCCCGTACCAAAAAACGGCTAAGTCCGGAGTGCGACTCCCCCAGTGAGGAGCATCCGTCGCCGTTCCGAGCCGGAACCTGCTGCCACGGCCGGCGTCCGAACGTCCGTCGGAACGTCCGTGCGAAGTTTCCGTGGCGTGCCGGCATCGGCGACGCGATTTCGACCGATTTGAAAAACGTCGGTCCTCGAGGCTATCGACCGGCACGCGTCGCCCGGGCGAGGGCGGGGTCTCGCCGCCCGAGCTCGGCCGGTCGTCGGGGTCGGTTCGAGAAAATTTTTCTTCGAGATATCGAGACGCGGTCGCCTGTGTGCCATAGCAGGTGCCTTGCCCTGCACGTCACCGCAAGCGGGGGCCTCCTGTCGGCGTTTGTAGTAGAAAGTAGTCGAAAAACTGATTTTTGCGAAATCCCGTACCAAAAAACGGCTAAGTCCGGATTGCGACTCCCCCAGTGAGGAGCATCCGTCGCCGTTCCGAGCCGGAACCTGCTGCCACAGCCGGCGTCCGAACGTCCGTCGGAACGTCCGTGCGAAGTTTCCGTGGCGTGCCGGCATCGGCGACGCGATTTCGACCGATGTGAAAATCTGATGATACATTGACACAAGTTCGAGAGTCGTAGTTACTCCCGCCGTTTACCTGATTTTTGCGAAATCCCGTACCAAAAAACGGCTAAGTCCGGAGTGCGACTCCCCCAGTGAGGAGCATCCGTCGCCGTTCCGAGTGGGACCCTGCTGCCAC
>BSQZ01000012.1:5262500-5265000 GCA_033239005.1 Lamellibrachia satsuma | reverse complement strand
GTCACCGCAAGCGGGGGCCTCCTGTCGGCGTTTGTAGTAGAAAGTAGTCGAAAAACTGATTTTTGCGAAATCCCGTACCAAAAAACGGCTAAGTCCGGAGTGCGACTCCCCCAGTGAGGAGCATCCGTCGCCGTTCCAAGTCGGACCCTGCTGCCACAGCCGGCGTCCGAACGTCCGTCTGAACGTCCGTGCGAAGTTTCCGTGGCGTGCCGGCATCGGCGACGCGATTTCGACCGATGTGAAAATCTGATGATACATTGACACAAGTTCGAGAGTCGTAGTTACTCCCGCCGTTTACCTGATTTTTGCGAAATCCCGTACCAAAAAACGGCTAAGTCCGGAGTGCGACTCCCCCAGTGAGGAGCATCCGTCGCCGTTCCGAGCCGGAACCTGCTGCCACGGCCGGCGTCCGAACGTCCGTCGGAACGTCCGTGCGAAGTTTCCGTGGCGTGCCGGCATCGGCGACGCGATTTCGACCGATTTGAAAAACGTCGGTCCTCGAGGCTATCGACCGGCACGCGTCGCCCGGGCGAGGGCGGGGTCTCGCCGCCCGAGCTCGGCCGGTCGTCGGGGTCGGTTCGAGAAAATTTTTCTTCGAGATATCGAGACGCGGTCGCCTGTGTGCCATAGCAGGTGCCTTGCCCTGCACGTCACCGCAAGCGGGGGCCTCCTGTCGGCGTTTGTAGTAGAAAGTAGTCGAAAAACTGATTTTTGCGAAATCCCGTACCAAAAAACGGCTAAGTCCGGAGTGCGACTCCCCCAGTGAGGAGCATCCGTCGCCGTACCGAGTCGGACCCTCCTGCCACGGCCGGCGTCGGAACGTCCGTCGGAACGTCCGTGCGAAGTTTCCGTGGCGTGCCGGCATCGGCGACGCGATTTCGACCGATGTGAAAATCTGATGATACATTGACACAAGTTCGAGAGTCGTAGTTACTCCCGCCGTTTACCTGATTTTTGCGAAATCCCGTACCAAAAAACGGCTAAGTCCGGAGTGCGACTCCCCCAGTGAGGAGCATCCGTCGCCGTTCCGAGTGGGACCCTGCTGCCACGGCCGGCGTCGGAACGTCCGTCGGAACGTCCGTGCGAAGTTTCCGTGGCGTGCCGGCATCGGCGACGCGATTTCGACCGATGTGAAAATCTGATGATACATTGACACAAGTTCGAGAGTCGTAGTTACTCCCGCCGTTTACCTGATTTTTGCGAAATCCCGTACCAAAAAACGGCTAAGTCCGGAGTGCGACTCCCCCAGTGAGGAGCATCCGTCGCCGTTCCGAGCCGGAACCTGCTGCCACGGCCGGCGTCCGAACGTCCGTCGGAACGTCCGTGCGAAGTTTCCGTGGCGTGCCGGCATCGGCGACGCGATTTCGACCGATTTGAAAAACGTCGGTCCTCGAGGCTATCGACCGGCACGCGTCGCCCGGGCGAGGGCGGGGTCTCGCCGCCCGAGCTCGGCCGGTCGTCGGGGTCGGTTCGAGAAAATTTTTCTTCGAGATATCGAGACGCGGTCGCCTGTGTGCCATAGCAGGTGCCTTGCCCTGCACGTCACCGCAAGCGGGGGCCTCCTGTCGGCGTTTGTAGTAGAAAGTAGTCGAAAAACTGATTTTTGCGAAATCCCGTACCAAAAAACGGCTAAGTCCGGATTGCGACTCCCCCAGTGAGGAGCATCCGTCGCCGTTCCGAGCCGGAACCTGCTGCCACAGCCGGCGTCCGAACGTCCGTCGGAACGTCCGTGCGAAGTTTCCGTGGCGTGCCGGCATCGGCGACGCGATTTCGACCGATGTGAAAATCTGATGATACATTGACACAAGTTCGAGAGTCGTAGTTACTCCCGCCGTTTACCTGATTTTTGCGAAATCCCGTACCAAAAAACGGCTAAGTCCGGAGTGCGACTCCCCCAGTGAGGAGCATCCGTCGCCGTTCCGAGTGGGACCCTGCTGCCACAGCCGGCGTCCGAACGTCCGTCTGAACGTCCGTGCGAAGTTTCCGTGGCGTGCCGGCATCGGCGACGCGATTTCGACCGAAAAACTGATTTTTGCGAAATCCCGTACCAAAAAACGGCTAAGTCCGGAGTGCGACTCCCCCAGTGAGGAGCATCCGTCGCCGTTCCGAGTCGGACCCTGCTGCCACGGCCGGCGACCGAACGTCCGTCTGAACGTCCGTGCGAAGTTTCCGTGGCGTGCCGGCATCGGCGACGCCATTTCGACCGATTTGAAAAACGTCGGTCCTCGAGGCTATCGACCGGCACGCGTCGCCCGGGCGAGGGCGGGGTCTCGCCGCCCGAGCTCGGCCGGTCGTCGGGGTCGGTTCGAGAAAATTTTTCTTCGAGATATCGAGACGCGGTCGCCTGTGTGCCATAGCAGGTGCCTTGCCCTGCACGTCACCGCAAGCGGGGGCCTCCTGTCGGCGTTTGTAGTAGAAAGTAGTCGAAAAACTGATTTTTGCGAAATCCCGTACCAAAAAACGGCTAAGTCCGGAGTGCGACTCCACCAGTGAGGAGCTT
>BSQZ01000012.1:5250000-5252500 GCA_033239005.1 Lamellibrachia satsuma | reverse complement strand
GCCGGTCGTCGGGGTCGGTTCGAGAAAATTTTTCTTCGAGATATCGAGACGCGGTCGCCTGTGTGCCATAGCAGGTGCCTTGCCCTGCACGTCACCGCAAGCGGGGGCCTCCTGTCGGCGTTTGTAGTAGAAAGTAGTCGAAAAACTGATTTTTGCGAAATCCCGTACCAAAAAACGGCTAAGTCCGGAGTGCGACTCCCCCAGTGAGGAGCATCCGTCGCCGTTCCAAGTCGGACCCTGCTGCCACAGCCGGCGTCCGAACGTCCGTCGGAACGTCCGTGCGAAGTTTCCGTGGCGTGCCGGCATCGGCGACGCGATTTCGACCGATGTGAAAATCTGATGATACATTGACACAAGTTCGAGAGTCGTAGTTACTCCCGCCGTTTACCTGATTTTTGCGAAATCCCGTACCAAAAAACGGCTAAGTCCGGAGTGCGACTCCCCCAGTGAGGAGCATCCGTCGCCGTTCCGAGTGGGACCCTGCTGCCACAGCCGGCGTCCGAACGTCCGTCTGAACGTCCGTGCGAAGTTTCCGTGGCGTGCCGGCATCGGCGACGCGATTTCGACCGATGTGAAAATCTGATGATACATTGACACAAGTTCGAGAGTCGTAGTTACTCCCGCCGTTTACCTGATTTTTGCGAAATCCCGTACCAAAAAACGGCTAAGTCCGGAGTGCGACTCCCCCAGTGAGGAGCATCCGTCGCCGTTCCGAGCCGGAACCTGCTGCCACGGCCGGCGTCCGAACGTCCGTCGGAACGTCCGTGCGAAGTTTCCGTGGCGTGCCGGCATCGGCGACGCGATTTCGACCGATTTGAAAAACGTCGGTCCTCGAGGCTATCGACCGGCACGCGTCGCCCGGGCGAGGGCGGGGTCTCGCCGCCCGAGCTCGGCCGGTCGTCGGGGTCGGTTCGAGAAAATTTTTCTTCGAGATATCGAGACGCGGTCGCCTGTGTGCCATAGCAGGTGCCTTGCCCTGCACGTCACCGCAAGCGGGGGCCTCCTGTCGGCGTTTGTAGTAGAAAGTAGTCGAAAAACTGATTTTTGCGAAATCCCGTACCAAAAAACGGCTAAGTCCGGATTGCGACTCCCCCAGTGAGGAGCATCCGTCGCCGTTCCGAGCCGGAACCTGCTGCCACAGCCGGCGTCCGAACGTCCGTCGGAACGTCCGTGCGAAGTTTCCGTGGCGTGCCGGCATCGGCGACGCGATTTCGACCGATGTGAAAATCTGATGATACATTGACACAAGTTCGAGAGTCGTAGTTACTCCCGCCGTTTACCTGATTTTTGCGAAATCCCGTACCAAAAAACGGCTAAGTCCGGAGTGCGACTCCCCCAGTGAGGAGCATCCGTCGCCGTTCCGAGTGGGACCCTGCTGCCACAGCCGGCGTCCGAACGTCCGTCTGAACGTCCGTGCGAAGTTTCCGTGGCGTGCCGGCATCGGCGACGCGATTTCGACCGAAAAACTGATTTTTGCGAAATCCCGTACCAAAAAACGGCTAAGTCCGGAGTGCGACTCCCCCAGTGAGGAGCATCCGTCGCCGTTCCGAGTCGGACCCTGCTGCCACGGCCGGCGACCGAACGTCCGTCTGAACGTCCGTGCGAAGTTTCCGTGGCGTGCCGGCATCGGCGACGCCATTTCGACCGATTTGAAAAACGTCGGTCCTCGAGGCTATCGACCGGCACGCGTCGCCCGGGCGAGGGCGGGGTCTCGCCGCCCGAGCTCGGCCGGTCGTCGGGGTCGGTTCGAGAAAATTTTTCTTCGAGATATCGAGACGCGGTCGCCTGTGTGCCATAGCAGGTGCCTTGCCCTGCACGTCACCGCAAGCGGGGGCCTCCTGTCGGCGTTTGTAGTAGAAAGTAGTCGAAAAACTGATTTTTGCGAAATCCCGTACCAAAAAACGGCTAAGTCCGGAGTGCGACTCCACCAGTGAGGAGCTTCCCGCACCGTTCCGAGTGGGATCCTGCTGCCATTGGCGGCGTCGAAACAACCGTCTGAACGTCCGTGCGAAGTTTCGGTGGCGTGCCGGCATCGGCGACGCGATTTCGACCGAAAAACTGATTTTTGCGAAATCCCGTACCAAAAAACGGCTAAGTCCGGAGTGCGACTCCCCCAGTGAGGAGCATCCGTCGCCGTTCCGAGTCGGAACCTGCTGCCACAGCCGGCGTCCGAACGTCCGTCTGAACGTCCGTGCGAAGTTTCCGTGGCGTGCCGGCATCGGCGACGCGATTTCGACCGATCGGAAAAACTGATGATACATTGACAGCTTGCTTATGCAGACAGGTCACCCGCCCGTGCTATATATGTGGAGAGCGGTTGGTCGCTGGCCGGTTGGCGCAAAAGTCGTAAAGTCGTCTTTTGTCCTCTCCCGTGTTCCCGCGTGGGGACTGTTGCCGATTCGTGGCTGCGAACTCTCGTTCGGCTTGTGCACACCCTCGGCGGTATGGGCATCTTTGTGAGGAACGGTCTCGTGGAGCGCGTCGGACGTGCTAATCGTGA
>BSQZ01000012.1:5240000-5242500 GCA_033239005.1 Lamellibrachia satsuma | reverse complement strand
AATTACTTCTGATGATACATTGACAGCATCAGAACTTAGTCGTTTTCTTTTTATATTTTTTCTCAAAAATTCCTTCTGATGATACATTGACAGCATCAGAAATTAGTAGTTTTCTTTTTATTTTTTTCTCGAAAATTCCTTCTGATGATACATTGACAGGGTTAGGGTTATCGAACCATATATCTCATCGAAATGAAAGCAGTGATTTTCTACACATGATGATAGCCTTACAAAGATATCTTAAAATCAGTTGTGTGGATCAGGACTTTGTCGTTTTTTTTTTCTCAAAAATTCCTTCTGATGATACATTGACAGGGTTAGGGTTATCGAACCATATATCTCATCGAAATGAAAGCAGTGATTTTCTGCACATGATGATAGCCTCATAAATATATCTTAAAATCAGTTGTGTGGTAATTGTTGCTTTCCGGTGATACGTTGACCTAGTGTAAAGGGGTTTATCTCAGTTAACCCTAGGGTTAGGGTTATCGAACCGAATGGCATATCGAGATAACTCCACCGCCATTCGATACAGCAGAATACACTGATAAACATATACCAGAATCAGTTCTGTCGTGTGTGTGCATTTCCGATAGAACAGTTTTGAAATGGAGACATTTCTGAATTTTAGTACAGCCTCAACACGGGGTCGACTTTGTACTCCATGTAGGGTGTGTGACAAGTGAAATAGCAATTCTATAATGTATATATGAAATAGGAATTCCATAACGAAATAGGAATTCTATAATGCATTGTAACGTCCAAAGGACGTCCCATGCCAAGTTTCCGCCGAATACTGGCATCGGGGACGTGATTTCGACCGATGTGAAAATCTGATGATACATTGACACAAGTTCGAGAGTCGTAGTTACTCCCGCCGTTTACCCGATTTTTGCGAAATCCCGTAGGAGCATCCCCCGCCGTACCGAGTCGGACCCTCCTGCCACGGCCGGCGTCGGAACGTCCGTCGGAACGTCCGTGCGAAGTTTCCGTGGCGTGCCGGCATCGGCGACGCGATTTCGACCGAAAAACTGATTTTTGCGAAATCCCGTACCAAAAAACGGCTAAGTCCGGAGTGCGACTCCCCCAGTGAGGAGCATCCGTCGCCGTTCCGAGTCGGAACCTGCTGCCACAGCCGGCGTCCGAACGTCCGTCTGAACGTCCGTGCGAAGTTTCCGTGGCGTGCCGGCATCGGCGACGCGATTTCGACCGATTTGAAAAACGTCGGTCCTCGAGGCTATCGACCGGCACGCGTCGCCCGGGCGAGGGCGGGGTCTCGCCGCCCGAGCTCGGCCGGTCGTCGGGGTCGGTTCGAGAAAATTTTTCTTCGAGATATCGAGACGCGGTCGCCTGTGTGCCATAGCAGGTGCCTTGCCCTGCACGTCACCGCAAGCGGGGGCCTCCTGTCGGCGTTTGTAGTAGAAAGTAGTCGAAAAACTGATTTTTGCGAAATCCCGTACCAAAAAACGGCTAAGTCCGGAGTGCGACTCCCCCAGTGAGGAGCATCCGTCGCCGTTCCAAGTCGGACCCTGCTGCCACAGCCGGCGTCCGAACGTCCGTCTGAACGTCCGTGCGAAGTTTCCGTGGCGTGCCGGCATCGGCGACGCGATTTCGACCGATGTGAAAATCTGATGATACATTGACACAAGTTCGAGAGTCGTAGTTACTCCCGCCGTTTACCTGATTTTTGCGAAATCCCGTACCAAAAAACGGCTAAGTCCGGAGTGCGACTCCCCCAGTGAGGAGCATCCGTCGCCGTTCCGAGCCGGAACCTGCTGCCACGGCCGGCGTCCGAACGTCCGTCGGAACGTCCGTGCGAAGTTTCCGTGGCGTGCCGGCATCGGCGACGCGATTTCGACCGATTTGAAAAACGTCGGTCCTCGAGGCTATCGACCGGCACGCGTCGCCCGGGCGAGGGCGGGGTCTCGCCGCCCGAGCTCGGCCGGTCGTCGGGGTCGGTTCGAGAAAATTTTTCTTCGAGATATCGAGACGCGGTCGCCTGTGTGCCATAGCAGGTGCCTTGCCCTGCACGTCACCGCAAGCGGGGGCCTCCTGTCGGCGTTTGTAGTAGAAAGTAGTCGAAAAACTGATTTTTGCGAAATCCCGTACCAAAAAACGGCTAAGTCCGGAGTGCGACTCCCCCAGTGAGGAGCATCCGTCGCCGTTCCGAGTCGGACCCTGCTGCCACAGCCGGCGTCCGAACGTCCGTCGGAACGTCCGTGCGAAGTTTCCGTGGCGTGCCGGCATCGGCGACGCGATTTCGACCGATGTGAAAATCTGATGATACATTGACACAAGTTCGAGAGTCGTAGTTACTCCCGCCGTTTACCTGATTTTTGCGAAATCCCGTACCAAAAAACGGCTAAGTCCGGAGTGCGACTCCCCCAGTGAGGAGCATCCGTCGCCGTTCCGAGTGGGACCCTGCTGCCACAGCCGGCGTCCGAACGTCCGTCTGAACGTCCGTGCGAAGTTTCCGTGGCGTGCCGGCATCGGCGACGCG
>BSQZ01000012.1:5227500-5230000 GCA_033239005.1 Lamellibrachia satsuma | reverse complement strand
CAGTTCTGTCGTGTGTGTGCATTTCCGATAGAACAGTTTTGAAATGGAGACATTTCTGAATTTTAGTACAGCCTCAACACGGGGTCGACTTTGTACTCCATGTAGGGTGTGTGACAAGTGAAATAGCAATTCTATAATGTATATATGAAATAGGAATTCCATAACGAAATAGGAATTCTATAATGCATTGTAACGTCCAAAGGACGTCCCATGCCAAGTTTCCGCCGAATACTGGCATCGGGGACGTGATTTCGACCGATGTGAAAATCTGATGATACATTGACACAAGTTCGAGAGTCGTAGTTACTCCCGCCGTTTACCCGATTTTTGCGAAATCCCGTAGGAGCATCCCCCGCCGTACCGAGTCGGACCCTCCTGCCACGGCCGGCGTCGGAACGTCCGTCGGAACGTCCGTGCGAAGTTTCCGTGGCGTGCCGGCATCGGCGACGCGATTTCGACCGAAAAACTGATTTTTGCGAAATCCCGTACCAAAAAACGGCTAAGTCCGGAGTGCGACTCCCCCAGTGAGGAGCATCCGTCGCCGTTCCGAGTCGGACCCTGCTGCCACAGCCGGCGTCCGAACGTCCGTCTGAACGTCCGTGCGAAGTTTCCGTGGCGTGCCGGCATCGGCGACGCGATTTCGACCGATTTGAAAAACGTCGGTCCTCGAGGCTATCGACCGGCACGCGTCGCCCGGGCGAGGGCGGGGTCTCGCCGCCCGAGCTCGGCCGGTCGTCGGGGTCGGTTCGAGAAAATTTTTCTTCGAGATATCGAGACGCGGTCGCCTGTGTGCCATAGCAGGTGCCTTGCCCTGCACGTCACCGCAAGCGGGGGCCTCCTGTCGGCGTTTGTAGTAGAAAGTAGTCGAAAAACTGATTTTTGCGAAATCCCGTACCAAAAAACGGCTAAGTCCGGAGTGCGACTCCCCCAGTGAGGAGCATCCGTCGCCGTTCCAAGTCGGACCCTGCTGCCACAGCCGGCGTCCGAACGTCCGTCTGAACGTCCGTGCGAAGTTTCCGTGGCGTGCCGGCATCGGCGACGCGATTTCGACCGATGTGAAAATCTGATGATACATTGACACAAGTTCGAGAGTCGTAGTTACTCCCGCCGTTTACCTGATTTTTGCGAAATCCCGTACCAAAAAACGGCTAAGTCCGGAGTGCGACTCCCCCAGTGAGGAGCATCCGTCGCCGTTCCGAGCCGGAACCTGCTGCCACGGCCGGCGTCCGAACGTCCGTCGGAACGTCCGTGCGAAGTTTCCGTGGCGTGCCGGCATCGGCGACGCGATTTCGACCGATTTGAAAAACGTCGGTCCTCGAGGCTATCGACCGGCACGCGTCGCCCGGGCGAGGGCGGGGTCTCGCCGCCCGAGCTCGGCCGGTCGTCGGGGTCGGTTCGAGAAAATTTTTCTTCGAGATATCGAGACGCGGTCGCCTGTGTGCCATAGCAGGTGCCTTGCCCTGCACGTCACCGCAAGCGGGGGCCTCCTGTCGGCGTTTGTAGTAGAAAGTAGTCGAAAAACTGATTTTTGCGAAATCCCGTACCAAAAAACGGCTAAGTCCGGATTGCGACTCCCCCAGTGAGGAGCATCCGTCGCCGTTCCGAGTCGGACCCTGCTGCCACAGCCGGCGTCCGAACGTCCGTCGGAACGTCCGTGCGAAGTTTCCGTGGCGTGCCGGCATCGGCGACGCGATTTCGACCGAAAAAGTGATTTTTGAAAATCTGATGATACATTGACACAAGTTCGAGAGTCGTAGTTACTCCGCCGTTTACCCGATTTTGCGAAATCCCGTAGGAGCATCCCCGCCGTACCGAGTCGGACCCTCCTGCCACGGCCGGCGTCGGAACGTCCGTCGGAACGTCCGTGCGAAGTTTCCGTGGCGTGCCGGCATCGGCGACGCGATTTCGACCGAAAAACTGATTTTGCGAAATCCCGTACCAAAAACGGCTAAGTCCGGAGTGCGACTCCCCAGTGAGGAGCATCCGTCGCCGTTCCGAGCCGGAACCTGCTGCCACAGCCGGCGTCCGAACGTCCGTCGGAACGTCCGTGCGAAGTTTCCGTGGCGTGCCGGCATCGGCGACGCGATTTCGACCGATGTGAAAATCTGATGATACATTGACACAAGTTCGAGAGTCGTAGTTACTCCCGCCGTTTACCCGATTTTTGCGAAATCCGAGGAGCATCCCCGCCGTACCGAGTCGGACCCTCCTGCCACGGCCGGCGTCGGAACGTCCGTCGGAACGTCCGTGCGAAGTTTCCGTGGCGTGCCGGCATCGGCGACGCGATTTCGACCGAAAAAGTGATTTTTGCGAAATCCCGTACCAAAAAACGGCTAAGTCCGGAGTGCGACTCCCCCAGTGAGGAGCATCCCCCGCCGTACCGAGTCGGACCCTCCTGCCACGGCCGGCGTCGGAACGTCCGTCGGAACGTCCGTGCGAAGTTTCCGTGGCGTGCCGGCATCGGCGACGCGATTTCGACCGATTTGAAAAACGTCGGTCC
>BSQZ01000012.1:5215000-5217500 GCA_033239005.1 Lamellibrachia satsuma | reverse complement strand
TGTGAAAATCTGATGATACATTGACACAAGTTCGAGAGTCGTAGTTACTCCCGCCGTTTACCCGATTTTTGCGAAATCCCGTAGGAGCATCCCCCGCCGTACCGAGTCGGACCCTCCTGCCACGGCCGGCGTCGGAACGTCCGTCGGAACGTCCGTGCGAAGTTTCCGTGGCGTGCCGGCATCGGCGACGCGATTTCGACCGAAAAACTGATTTTTGCGAAATCCCGTACCAAAAAACGGCTAAGTCCGGAGTGCGACTCCCCCAGTGAGGAGCATCCGTCGCCGTTCCGAGTCGGAACCTGCTGCCACAGCCGGCGTCCGAACGTCCGTCTGAACGTCCGTGCGAAGTTTCCGTGGCGTGCCGGCATCGGCGACGCGATTTCGACCGATTTGAAAAACGTCGGTCCTCGAGGCTATCGACCGGCACGCGTCGCCCGGGCGAGGGCGGGGTCTCGCCGCCCGAGCTCGGCCGGTCGTCGGGGTCGGTTCGAGAAAATTTTTCTTCGAGATATCGAGACGCGGTCGCCTGTGTGCCATAGCAGGTGCCTTGCCCTGCACGTCACCGCAAGCGGGGGCCTCCTGTCGGCGTTTGTAGTAGAAAGTAGTCGAAAAACTGATTTTTGCGAAATCCCGTACCAAATAACGGCTAAGTCCGGAGTGCGACTCCCCCAGTGAGGAGCATCCGTCGCCGTTCCAAGTCGGACCCTGCTGCCACAGCCGGCGTCCGAACGTCCGTCTGAACGTCCGTGCGAAGTTTCCGTGGCGTGCCGGCATCGGCGACGCGATTTCGACCGATGTGAAAATCTGATGATACATTGACACAAGTTCGAGAGTCGTAGTTACTCCCGCCGTTTACCTGATTTTTGCGAAATCCCGTACCAAAAAACGGCTAAGTCCGGAGTGCGACTCCCCCAGTGAGGAGCATCCGTCGCCGTTCCGAGCCGGAACCTGCTGCCACGGCCGGCGTCCGAACGTCCGTCGGAACGTCCGTGCGAAGTTTCCGTGGCGTGCCGGCATCGGCGACGCGATTTCGACCGATTTGAAAAACGTCGGTCCTCGAGGCTATCGACCGGCACGCGTCGCCCGGGCGAGGGCGGGGTCTCGCCGCCCGAGCTCGGCCGGTCGTCGGGGTCGGTTCGAGAAAATTTTTCTTCGAGATATCGAGGACGTCCGTCGGAACGTCCGTGCGAAGTTTCCGTGGCGTGCCGGCATCGGCGACGCGATTTCGACCGATGTGAAAATCTGATGATACATTGACACAAGTTCGAGAGTCGTAGTTACTCCCGCCGTTTACCCGATTTTTGCGAAATCCCGTAGGAGCATCCCCCGCCGTACCGAGTCGGACCCTCCTGCCACGGCCGGCGTCGGAACGTCCGTCGGAACGTCCGTGCGAAGTTTCCGTGGCGTGCCGGCATCGGCGACGCGATTTCGACCGAAAAAGTGATTTTTGCGAAATCCCGTACCAAAAATCGGCTAAGTCCGGAGTGCGGCTCCCCCAGTGAGGAGCATCCGTCGCCGTTCCGAGTCGGGCCCTGCTGCCTCGGCCGGCGTCCGAACGTCCGTCCGAACGTCCGTGCGAAGTTTCCGTGGCGTGCCGGCATCGGGGACGCGATTTCGACCGATTTGAGAAACGTCGGTCCTCGAGGCTATCGACCGGCACGCGTCGCCCGGGCGAGGGCGGGGTCTCGCCGCCGGAGCTCGGCCGGTCGTCGGGGTCGGTTCGAGGAGAAAAAAAATTTTCTTCGAGATATCGAGACGCGGTCGCCTGTGTGCCTTGCCCTGCAAGAAAACGCAAGCGGGGGCCTCCTGTCGGCGTTTGCGTCGCGTCGGTAGTCGAAAAACCGATTTTTGCGAAATCCCGTACCAAAAAACGGCTAAGTCCGGAGTGCGACTCCCCCAGTGAGGAGCATCCGTCGCCGTTCCGAGTCGGACCCTGCTGCCACGGCCGGCGTCCGAACGTCCGTCTGAACGTCCGTGCGAAGTTTCCGTGGCGTGCCGGCATCGGCGACGCGATTTCGACCGAAAAACTGATTTTTGCGAAATCCCGTACCAAAAAACGGCTAAGTCCGGAGTGCGACTCTTCCAGTGAGGAGCATCCGTCGCCGTTCCGAGTCGGACCCTGCTGCCACGGCCGGCGACCGAACGTCCGTCTGAACGTCCGTGCGAAGTTTCCGTGGCGTGCCGGCATCGGCGACGCGATTTCGACCGATTTGAAAAACGTCGGTCCTCGAGGCTATCGACCGGCACGCGTCGCCCGGGCGAGGGCGGGGTCTCGCCGCCCGAGCTCGGCCGGTCGTCGGGGTCGGTTCGAGAAAAAAAAATTTTCTTCGAGATATCGAGACGCGGTCGCCTGTGTGCCATAGCAGGTGCCTTGCCCTGCACGTCACCGCAAGCGGGGGCCTCCTGTCGGCGTTTGTAGTAGAAAGTAGTCGAAAAACCGATTTTTGCGAAATCCCGTACCAAAAAACGGCTAAGTCCGGAGTGCGACTCCCCCAGTGAG
>BSQZ01000012.1:5202500-5205000 GCA_033239005.1 Lamellibrachia satsuma | reverse complement strand
GTAGTCGAAAAACTGATTTTTGCGAAATCCCGTACCAAAAAACGGCTAAGTCCGGAGTGCGACTCCCCCAGTGAGGAGCATCCGTCGCCGTTCCGAGTCGGACCCTGCTGCCACAGCCGGCGTCCGAACGTCCGTCTGAACGTCCGTGCGAAGTTTCCGTGGCGTGCCGGCATCGGCGACGCGATTTCGACCGATGTGAAAATCTGATGATACATTGACACAAGTTCGAGAGTCGTAGTTACTCCCGCCGTTTACCCGATTTTTGCGAAATCCCGTAGGAGCATCCCCCGCCGTACCGAGTCGGACCCTCCTGCCACGGCCGGCGTCGGAACGTCCGTCGGAACGTCCGTGCGAAGTTTCCGTGGCGTGCCGGCATCGGCGACGCGATTTCGACCGAAAAACTGATTTTTGCGAAATCCCGTACCAAAAAACGGCTAAGTCCGGAGTGCGACTCCCCCAGTGAGGAGCATCCGTCGCCGTTCCGAGCCGGAACCTGCTGCCACAGCCGGCGTCCGAACGTCCGTCGGAACGTCCGTGCGAAGTTTCCGTGGCGTGCCGGCATCGGCGACGCGATTTCGACCGATGTGAAAATCTGATGATACATTGACACAAGTTCGAGAGTCGTAGTTACTCCCGCCGTTTACCCGATTTTTGCGAAATCCCGTAGGAGCATCCGTCGCCGTTCCGAGTCGGACCCTGCTGCCACGGCCGGCGTCGGAACGTCCGTCGGAACGTCCGTGCGAAGTTTCCGTGGCGTGCCGGCATCGGCGACGCGATTTCGACCGAAAAAGTGATTTTTGCGAAATCCCGTACCAAAAATCGGCTAAGTCCGGAGTGCGGCTCCCCCAGTGAGGAGCATCCGTCGCCGTTCCGAGTCGGACCCTGCTGCCACGGCCGGCGTCCGAACGTCCGTCCGAACGTCCGTGCGAAGTTTCCGTGGCGTGCCGGCATCGGGGACGCGATTTCGACCGATTTGAGAAACGTCGGTCCTCGAGGCTATCGACCGGCACGCGTCGCCCGGGCGAGGGCGGGGTCTCGCCGCCGGAGCTCGGCCGGTCGTCGGGGTCGGTTCGAGGAGAAAAAAAATTTTCTTCGAGATATCGAGACGCGGTCGCCTGTGTGCCTTGCCCTGCAAGAAAACGCAAGCGGGGGCCTCCTGTCGGCGTTTGCGTCGCGTCGGTAGTCGAAAAACCGATTTTTGCGAAATCCCGTACCAAAAAACGGCTAAGTCCGGAGTGCGACTCCCCCAGTGAGGAGCATCCGTCGCCGTTCCGAGTGGGACCCTGCTGCCACAGCCGGCGTCCGAACGTCCGTCTGAACGTCCGTGCGAAGTTTCCGTGGCGTGCCGGCATCGGCGACGCGATTTCGACCGAAAAACTGATTTTTGCGAAATCCCGTACCAAAAAACGGCTAAGTCCTCCAGTGAGTGCGACTCTTCCAGTGAGGAGCATCCGTCGCCGTTCCGAGTCGGACCCTGCTGCCACGGCCGGCGTCGAACGTCCGTCGAACGTCCGTGTCGTGCGAAGTTTCCGTGGCGTGCCGGCATCGGCGACGCGATTTCGACCGATTTGAAAAACGTCGGTCCTCGAGGCTATCGACCGGCACGCGTCGCCCGGGCGAGGGCGGGGTCTCGCCGCCCGAGCTCGGCCGGTCGTCGGGGTCGGTTCGAGAAAATTTTTCTTCGAGATATCGAGACGCGGTCGCCTGTGTGCCATAGCAGGTGCCTTGCCCTGCACGTCACCGCAAGCGGGGGCCTCCTGTCGGCGTTTGTAGTAGAAAGTAGTCGAAAAACCGATTTTTGCGAAATCCCGTACCAAAAAACGGCTAAGTCCGGAGTGCGACTCCCCCAGTGAGGAGCATCCGTCGCCGTTCCGAGTGGGACCCTGCTGCCACAGCCGGCGTCCGAACGTCCGTCTGAACGTCCGTGCGAAGTTTCCGTGGCGTGCCGGCATCGGCGACGCGATTTCGACCGAAAAACTGATTTTTGCGAAATCCCGTACCAAAAAACGGCTAAGTCCGGAGTGCGACTCCCCCAGTGAGGAGCATCCGTCGCCGTTCCGAGTCGGACCCTGCTGCCACGGCCGGCGACCGAACGTCCGTCTGAACGTCCGTGCGAAGTTTCCGTGGCGTGCCGGCATCGGCGACGCGATTTCGACCGATTTGAAAAACGTCGGTCCTCGAGGCTATCGACCGGCACGCGTCGCCCGGGCGAGGGCGGGGTCTCGCCGCCCGAGCTCGGCCGGTCGTCGGGGTCGGTTCGAGAAAATTTTTCTTCGAGATATCGAGACGCGGTCGCCTGTGTGCCATAGCAGGTGCCTTGCCCTGCACGTCACCGCAAGCGGGGGCCTCCTGTCGGCGTTTGTAGTAGAAAGTAGTCGAAAAACTGATTTTTGCGAAATCCCGTACCAAAAAACGGCTAAGTCCGGAGTGCGACTCCACCAGTGAGGAGCTTCCCGCACCGTTCCGAGTGGGATCCTGCTGCCATTGGCGGCGTCGAAAC
>BSQZ01000012.1:5187500-5192500 GCA_033239005.1 Lamellibrachia satsuma | reverse complement strand
CATCCGTCGCCGTTCCGAGCCGGAACCTGCTGCCACAGCCGGCGTCCGAACGTCCGTCGGAACGTCCGTGCGAAGTTTCCGTGGCGTGCCGGCATCGGCGACGCGATTTCGACCGATGTGAAAATCTGATGATACATTGACACAAGTTCGAGAGTCGTAGTTACTCCCGCCGTTTACCCGATTTTTGCGAAATCCCGTAGGAGCATCCCCCGCCGTACCGAGTCGGACCCTCCTGCCACGGCCGGCGTCGGAACGTCCGTCGGAACGTCCGTGCGAAGTTTCCGTGGCGTGCCGGCATCGGCGACGCGATTTCGACCGAAAAAGTGATTTTTGCGAAATCCCGTACCAAAAATCGGCTAAGTCCGGAGTGCGACTCCCCCAGTGAGGAGCATCCGTCGCCGTTCCGAGCCGGAACCTGCTGCCACAGCCGGCGTCCGAACGTCCGTCGGAACGTCCGTGCGAAGTTTCCGTGGCGTGCCGGCATCGGCGACGCGATTTCGACCGATGTGAAAATCTGATGATACATTGACACAAGTTCGAGAGTCGTAGTTACTCCCGCCGTTTACCCGATTTTTGCGAAATCCCGTAGGAGCATCCCCCGCCGTACCGAGTCGGACCCTCCTGCCACGGCCGGCGTCGGAACGTCCGTCGGAACGTCCGTGCGAAGTTTCCGTGGCGTGCCGGCATCGGCGACGCGATTTCGACCGAAAAAGTGATTTTTGCGAAATCCCGTACCAAAAATCGGCTAAGTCCGGAGTGCGGCTCCCCCAGTGAGGAGCATCCGTCGCCGTTCCGAGTCGGGCCCTGCTGCCTCGGCCGGCGTCCGAACGTCCGTCCGAACGTCCGTGCGAAGTTTCCGTGGCGTGCCGGCATCGGGGACGCGATTTCGACCGATTTGAGAAACGTCGGTCCTCGAGGCTATCGACCGGCACGCGTCGCCCGGGCGAGGGCGGGGTCTCGCCGCCGGAGCTCGGCCGGTCGTCGGGGTCGGTTCGAGGAGAAAAAAAATTTTCTTCGAGATATCGAGACGCGGTCGCCTGTGTGCCATAGCAGGTGCCTTGCCCTGCAAGAAAACGCAAGCGGGGGCCTCCTGTCGGCGTTTGCGTCGCGTCGGTAGTCGAAAAACCGATTTTTGCGAAATCCCGTACCAAAAAACGGCTAAGTCCGGAGTGCGACTCCCCCAGTGAGGAGCATCCGTCGCCGTTCCGAGTGGGACCCTGCTGCCACAGCCGGCGTCCGAACGTCCGTCTGAACGTCCGTGCGAAGTTTCCGTGGCGTGCCGGCATCGGCGACGCGATTTCGACCGAAAAACTGATTTTTGCGAAATCCCGTACCAAAAAACGGCTAAGTCCGGAGTGCGACTCCCCCAGTGAGGAGCATCCGTCGCCGTTCCGAGTCGGACCCTGCTGCCACGGCCGGCGACCGAACGTCCGTCTGAACGTCCGTGCGAAGTTTCCGCCGAATACTGGCATCGGGGACGTGATTTCGACCGATGTGAAAATCTGATGATACATTGACACAAGTTCGAGAGTCGTAGTTACTCCCGCCGTTTACCCGATTTTTGCGAAATCCCGTAGGAGCATCCCCCGCCGTACCGAGTCGGACCCTCCTGCCACGGCCGGCGTCGGAACGTCCGTCGGAACGTCCGTGCGAAGTTTCCGTGGCGTGCCGGCATCGGCGACGCGATTTCGACCGAAAAACTGATTTTTGCGAAATCCCGTACCAAAAAACGGCTAAGTCCGGAGTGCGACTCCCCCAGTGAGGAGCATCCGTCGCCGTTCCGAGTCGGACCCTGCTGCCACAGCCGGCGTCCGAACGTCCGTCTGAACGTCCGTGCGAAGTTTCCGTGGCGTGCCGGCATCGGCGACGCGATTTCGACCGATTTGAAAAACGTCGGTCCTCGAGGCTATCGACCGGCACGCGTCGCCCGGGCGAGGGCGGGGTCTCGCCGCCCGAGCTCGGCCGGTCGTCGGGGTCGGTTCGAGAAAATTTTTCTTCGAGATATCGAGACGCGGTCGCCTGTGTGCCATAGCAGGTGCCTTGCCCTGCACGTCACCGCAAGCGGGGGCCTCCTGTCGGCGTTTGTAGTAGAAAGTAGTCGAAAAACTGATTTTTGCGAAATCCCGTACCAAAAAACGGCTAAGTCCGGAGTGCGACTCCCCCAGTGAGGAGCATCCGTCGCCGTTCCGAGTCGGACCCTGCTGCCACAGCCGGCGTCCGAACGTCCGTCTGAACGTCCGTGCGAAGTTTCCGTGGCGTGCCGGCATCGGCGACGCGATTTCGACCGATGTGAAAATCTGATGATACATTGACACAAGTTCGAGAGTCGTAGTTACTCCCGCCGTTTACCCGATTTTTGCGAAATCCCGTAGGAGCATCCCCCGCCGTACCGAGTCGGACCCTCCTGCCACGGCCGGCGTCGGAACGTCCGTCGGAACGTCCGTGCGAAGTTTCCGTGGCGTGCCGGCATCGGCGACGCGATTTCGACCGAAAAACTGATTTTTGCGAAATCCCGTACCAAAAAACGGCTAAGTCCGGAGTGCGACTCCCCCAGTGAGGAGCATCCGTCGCCGTTCCGAGCCGGAACCTGCTGCCACAGCCGGCGTCCGAACGTCCGTCGGAACGTCCGTGCGAAGTTTCCGTGGCGTGCCGGCATCGGCGACGCGATTTCGACCGATGTGAAAATCTGATGATACATTGACACAAGTTCGAGAGTCGTAGTTACTCCCGCCGTTTACCCGATTTTTGCGAAATCCCGTAGGAGCATCCCCCGCCGTACCGAGTCGGACCCTCCTGCCACGGCCGGCGTCGGAACGTCCGTCGGAACGTCCGTGCGAAGTTTCCGTGGCGTGCCGGCATCGGCGACGCGATTTCGACCGAAAAACTGATTTTTGCGAAATCCCGTACCAAAAAACGGCTAAGTCCGGAGTGCGACTCCCCCAGTGAGGAGCATCCGTCGCCGTTCCGAGCCGGAACCTGCTGCCACAGCCGGCGTCCGAACGTCCGTCGGAACGTCCGTGCGAAGTTTCCGTGGCGTGCCGGCATCGGCGACGCGATTTCGACCGATGTGAAAATCTGATGATACATTGACACAAGTTCGAGAGTCGTAGTTACTCCCGCCGTTTACCCGATTTTTGCGAAATCCCGTAGGAGCATCCCCCGCCGTACCGAGTCGGACCCTCCTGCCACGGCCGGCGTCGGAACGTCCGTCGGAACGTCCGTGCGAAGTTTCCGTGGCGTGCCGGCATCGGCGACGCGATTTCGACCGAAAAAGTGATTTTTGCGAAATCCCGTACCAAAAATCGGCTAAGTCCGGAGTGCGGCTCCCCCAGTGAGGAGCATCCGTCGCCGTTCCGAGTCGGGCCCTGCTGCCTCGGCCGGCGTCCGAACGTCCGTCCGAACGTCCGTGCGAAGTTTCCGTGGCGTGCCGGCATCGGGGACGCGATTTCGACCGATTTGAGAAACGTCGGTCCTCGAGGCTATCGACCGGCACGCGTCGCCCGGGCGAGGGCGGGGTCTCGCCGCCGGAGCTCGGCCGGTCGTCGGGGTCGGTTCGAGGAGAAAAAAAATTTTCTTCGAGATATCGAGACGCGGTCGCCTGTGTGCCTTGCCCTGCAAGAAAACGCAAGCGGGGGCCTCCTGTCGGCGTTTGCGTCGCGTCGGTAGTCGAAAAACCGATTTTTGCGAAATCCCGTACCAAAAAACGGCTAAGTCCGGAGTGCGACTCCCCCAGTGAGGAGCATCCGTCGCCGTTCCGAGTGGGACCCTGCTGCCACAGCCGGCGTCCGAACGTCCGTCTGAACGTCCGTGCGAAGTTTCCGTGGCGTGCCGGCATCGGCGACGCGATTTCGACCGAAAAACTGATTTTTGCGAAATCCCGTACCAAAAAACGGCTAAGTCCGGAGTGCGACTCCCCCAGTGAGGAGCATCCGTCGCCGTTCCGAGTCGGACCCTGCTGCCACGGCCGGCGACCGAACGTCCGTCTGAACGTCCGTGCGAAGTTTCCGTGGCGTGCCGGCATCGGCGACGCGATTTCGACCGATTTGAAAAACGTCGGTCCTCGAGGCTATCGACCGGCACGCGTCGCCCGGGCGAGGGCGGGGTCTCGCCGCCCGAGCTCGGCCGGTCGTCGGGGTCGGTTCGAGAAAATTTTTCTTCGAGATATCGAGACGCGGTCGCCTGTGTGCCATAGCAGGTGCCTTGCCCTGCACGTCACCGCAAGCGGGGGCCTCCTGTCGGCGTTTGTAGTAGAAAGTAGTCGAAAAACTGATTTTTGCGAAATCCCGTACCAAAAAACGGCTAAGTCCGGAGTGCGACTCCCCCAGTGAGGAGCATCCGTCGCCGTTCCGAGTCGGACCCTGCTGCCACAGCCGGCGTCCGAACGTCCGTCTGAACGTCCGTGCGAAGTTTCCGTGGCGTGCCGGCATCGGCGACGCGATTTCGACCGATTTGAAAAACGTCGGTCCTCGAGGCTATCGACCGGCACGCGTCGCCCGGGCGAGGGCGGGGTCTCGCCGCCCGAGCTCGGCCGGTCGTCGGGGTCGGTTCGAGAAAATTTTTCTTCGAGATATCGAGACGCGGTCGCCTGTGTGCCATAGCAGGTGCCTTGCCCTGCACGTCACCGCAAGCGGGGGCCTCCTGTCGGCGTTTGTAGTAGAAAGTAGTCGAAAAACTGATTTTTGCGAAATCCCGTACCAAAAAACGGCTAAGTCCGGAGTGCGACTCCCCCAGTGAGGAGCATCCGTCGCCGTTCCGAGTCGGACCCTGCTGCCACAGCCGGCGTCCGAACGTCCGTCTGAACGTCCGTGCGAAGTTTCCGTGGCGTGCCGGCATCGGCGACGCGATTTCGACCGATGTGAAAATCTGATGATACATTGACACAAGTTCGAGAGTCGTAGTTACTCCCGCCGTTTACCCGATTTTTGCGAAATCCCGTAGGAGCATCCCCCGCCGTACCGAGTCGGACCCTCCTGCCACGGCCGGCGTCGGAACGTCCGTCG
>BSQZ01000012.1:5172500-5177500 GCA_033239005.1 Lamellibrachia satsuma | reverse complement strand
ATAATGCATTGTAACGTCCAAAGGACGTCCCATGCCAAGTTTCCGCCGAATACTGGCATCGGGGACGTGATTTCGACCGATGTGAAAATCTGATGATACATTGACACAAGTTCGAGAGTCGTAGTTACTCCCGCCGTTTACCCGATTTTTGCGAAATCCCGTAGGAGCATCCCCCGCCGTACCGAGTCGGACCCTCCTGCCACGGCCGGCGTCGGAACGTCCGTCGGAACGTCCGTGCGAAGTTTCCGTGGCGTGCCGGCATCGGCGACGCGATTTCGACCGAAAAACTGATTTTTGCGAAATCCCGTACCAAAAAACGGCTAAGTCCGGAGTGCGACTCCCCCAGTGAGGAGCATCCGTCGCCGTTCCGAGTCGGACCCTGCTGCCACAGCCGGCGTCCGAACGTCCGTCTGAACGTCCGTGCGAAGTTTCCGTGGCGTGCCGGCATCGGCGACGCGATTTCGACCGATTTGAAAAACGTCGGTCCTCGAGGCTATCGACCGGCACGCGTCGCCCGGGCGAGGGCGGGGTCTCGCCGCCCGAGCTCGGCCGGTCGTCGGGGTCGGTTCGAGAAAATTTTTCTTCGAGATATCGAGACGCGGTCGCCTGTGTGCCATAGCAGGTGCCTTGCCCTGCACGTCACCGCAAGCGGGGGCCTCCTGTCGGCGTTTGTAGTAGAAAGTAGTCGAAAAACTGATTTTTGCGAAATCCCGTACCAAAAAACGGCTAAGTCGGGAGTGCGACTCCCCCAGTGAGGAGCATCCGTCGCCGTTCCGAGTCGGACCCTGCTGCCACAGCCGGCGTCCGAACGTCCGTCTGAACGTCCGTGCGAAGTTTCCGTGGCGTGCCGGCATCGGCGACGCGATTTCGACCGATGTGAAAATCTGATGATACATTGACACAAGTTCGAGAGTCGTAGTTACTCCCGCCGTTTACCCGATTTTTGCGAAATCCCGTAGGAGCATCCCCCGCCGTACCGAGTCGGACCCTCCTGCCACGGCCGGCGTCGGAACGTCCGTCGGAACGTCCGTGCGAAGTTTCCGTGGCGTGCCGGCATCGGCGACGCGATTTCGACCGAAAAACTGATTTTTGCGAAATCCCGTACCAAAAAACGGCTAAGTCCGGAGTGCGACTCCCCCAGTGAGGAGCATCCGTCGCCGTTCCGAGCCGGAACCTGCTGCCACAGCCGGCGTCCGAACGTCCGTCGGAACGTCCGTGCGAAGTTTCCGTGGCGTGCCGGCATCGGCGACGCGATTTCGACCGATGTGAAAATCTGATGATACATTGACACAAGTTCGAGAGTCGTAGTTACTCCCGCCGTTTACCCGATTTTTGCGAAATCCCGTAGGAGCATCCCCCGCCGTACCGAGTCGGACCCTCCTGCCACGGCCGGCGTCGGAACGTCCGTCGGAACGTCCGTGCGAAGTTTCCGTGGCGTGCCGGCATCGGCGACGCGATTTCGACCGAAAAACTGATTTTTGCGAAATCCCGTACCAAAAAACGGCTAAGTCCGGAGTGCGACTCCCCCAGTGAGGAGCATCCGTCGCCGTTCCGAGCCGGAACCTGCTGCCACAGCCGGCGTCCGAACGTCCGTCGGAACGTCCGTGCGAAGTTTCCGTGGCGTGCCGGCATCGGCGACGCGATTTCGACCGATGTGAAAATCTGATGATACATTGACACAAGTTCGAGAGTCGTAGTTACTCCCGCCGTTTACCCGATTTTTGCGAAATCCCGTAGGAGCATCCCCCGCCGTACCGAGTCGGACCCTCCTGCCACGGCCGGCGTCGGAACGTCCGTCGGAACGTCCGTGCGAAGTTTCCGTGGCGTGCCGGCATCGGCGACGCGATTTCGACCGAAAAAGTGATTTTTGCGAAATCCCGTACCAAAAATCGGCTAAGTCCGGAGTGCGGCTCCCCCAGTGAGGAGCATCCGTCGCCGTTCCGAGTCGGGCCCTGCTGCCTCGGCCGGCGTCCGAACGTCCGTCCGAACGTCCGTGCGAAGTTTCCGTGGCGTGCCGGCATCGGGGACGCGATTTCGACCGATTTGAGAAACGTCGGTCCTCGAGGCTATCGACCGGCACGCGTCGCCCGGGCGAGGGCGGGGTCTCGCCGCCGGAGCTCGGCCGGTCGTCGGGGTCGGTTCGAGGAGAAAAAAAATTTTCTTCGAGATATCGAGACGCGGTCGCCTGTGTGCCTTGCCCTGCAAGAAAACGCAAGCGGGGGCCTCCTGTCGGCGTTTGCGTCGCGTCGGTAGTCGAAAAACCGATTTTTGCGAAATCCCGTACCAAAAAACGGCTAAGTCCGGAGTGCGACTCCCCCAGTGAGGAGCATCCGTCGCCGTTCCGAGTGGGACCCTGCTGCCACTGCCGGCGTCCGAACGTCCGTCTGAACGTCCGTGCGAAGTTTCCGTGGCGTGCCGGCATCGGCGACGCGATTTCGACCGAAAAACTGATTTTTGCGAAATCCCGTACCAAAAAACGGCTAAGTCCGGAGTGCGACTCCCCCAGTGAGGAGCATCCGTCGCCGTTCCGAGTCGGACCCTGCTGCCACGGCCGGCGACCGAACGTCCGTCTGAACGTCCGTGCGAAGTTTCCGTGGCGTGCCGGCATCGGCGACGCGATTTCGACCGATTTGAAAAAACGTCGGTCCTCGAGGCTATCGACCGGCACGCGTCGCCCGGGCGAGGGCGGGGTCTCGCCGCCCGAGCTCGGCCGGTCGTCGGGGTCGGTTCGAGAAAATTTTTCTTCGAGATATCGAGACGCGGTCGCCTGTGTGCCATAGCAGGTGCCTTGCCCTGCACGTCACCGCAAGCGGGGGCCTCCTGTCGGCGTTTGTAGTAGAAAGTAGTCGAAAAACTGATTTTTGCGAAATCCCGTACCAAAAAACGGCTAAGTCCGGAGTGCGACTCCCCCAGTGAGGAGCATCCGTCGCCGTTCCGAGTCGGACCCTGCTGCCACAGCCGGCGTCCGAACGTCCGTCTGAACGTCCGTGCGAAGTTTCCGTGGCGTGCCGGCATCGGCGACGCGATTTCGACCGATTTGAAAAACGTCGGTCCTCGAGGCTATCGACCGGCACGCGTCGCCCGGGCGAGGGCGGGGTCTCGCCGCCCGAGCTCGGCCGGTCGTCGGGGTCGGTTCGAGAAAATTTTTCTTCGAGATATCGAGACGCGGTCGCCTGTGTGCCATAGCAGGTGCCTTGCCCTGCACGTCACCGCAAGCGGGGGCCTCCTGTCGGCGTTTGTAGTAGAAAGTAGTCGAAAAACTGATTTTTGCGAAATCCCGTACCAAAAAACGGCTAAGTCCGGAGTGCGACTCCCCCAGTGAGGAGCATCCGTCGCCGTTCCGAGTCGGACCCTGCTGCCACAGCCGGCGTCCGAACGTCCGTCTGAACGTCCGTGCGAAGTTTCCGTGGCGTGCCGGCATCGGCGACGCGATTTCGACCGATGTGAAAATCTGATGATACATTGACACAAGTTCGAGAGTCGTAGTTACTCCCGCCGTTTACCCGATTTTTGCGAAATCCCGTAGGAGCATCCCCCGCCGTACCGAGTCGGACCCTCCTGCCACGGCCGGCGTCGGAACGTCCGTCGGAACGTCCGTGCGAAGTTTCCGTGGCGTGCCGGCATCGGCGACGCGATTTCGACCGAAAAAGTGATTTTTGCGAAATCCCGTACCAAAAATCGGCTAAGTCCGGAGTGCGGCTCCCCCAGTGAGGAGCATCCGTCGCCGTTCCGAGTCGGGCCCTGCTGCCTCGGCCGGCGTCCGAACGTCCGTCCGAACGTCCGTGCGAAGTTTCCGTGGCGTGCCGGCATCGGGGACGCGATTTCGACCGATTTGAGAAACGTCGGTCCTCGAGGCTATCGACCGGCACGCGTCGCCCGGGCGAGGGCGGGGTCTCGCCGCCGGAGCTCGGCCGGTCGTCGGGGTCGGTTCGAGGAGAAAAAAAATTTTCTTCGAGATATCGAGACGCGGTCGCCTGTGTGCCTTGCCCTGCAAGAAAACGCAAGCGGGGGCCTCCTGTCGGCGTTTGCGTCGCGTCGGTAGTCGAAAAACCGATTTTTGCGAAATCCCGTACCAAAAAACGGCTAAGTCCGGAGTGCGACTCCCCCAGTGAGGAGCATCCGTCGCCGTTCCGAGTGGGACCCTGCTGCCACAGCCGGCGTCCGAACGTCCGTCTGAACGTCCGTGCGAAGTTTCCGTGGCGTGCCGGCATCGGCGACGCGATTTCGACCGAAAAACTGATTTTTGCGAAATCCCGTACCAAAAAACGGCTAAGTCCGGAGTGCGACTCCCCCAGTGAGGAGCATCCGTCGCCGTTCCGAGTCGGACCCTGCTGCCACGGCCGGCGACCGAACGTCCGTCTGAACGTCCGTGCGAAGTTTCCGTGGCGTGCCGGCATCGGCGACGCGATTTCGACCGATTTGAAAAACGTCGGTCCTCGAGGCTATCGACCGGCACGCGTCGCCCGGGCGAGGGCGGGGTCTCGCCGCCCGAGCTCGGCCGGTCGTCGGGGTCGGTTCGAGAAAATTTTTCTTCGAGATATCGAGACGCGGTCGCCTGTGTGCCATAGCAGGTGCCTTGCCCTGCACGTCACCGCAAGCGGGGGCCTCCTGTCGGCGTTTGTAGTAGAAAGTAGTCGAAAAACTGATTTTTGCGAAATCCCGTACCAAAAAACGGCTAAGTCCGGAGTGCGACTCCACCAGTGAGGAGCTTCCCGCACCGTTCCGAGTGGGATCCTGCTGCCATTGGCGGCGTCGAAACAACCGTCTGAACGTCCGTGCGAAGTTTCCGTGGCGTGCCGGCATCGGCGACGCGATTTCGACCGAAAAACTGATTTTTGCGAAATCCCGTACCAAAAAACGGCTAAGTCCGGAGTGCGACTCCCCCAGTGAGGAGCATCCGTCGCCGTTCCGAGTCGGAACCTGCTGCCACAGCCGGCGTCCGAACGTCCGTCTGAACGTCCGTGCGAAGTTTCCGTGGCGTGCCGGCATCGGCGACGCGA
>BSQZ01000012.1:5160000-5165000 GCA_033239005.1 Lamellibrachia satsuma | reverse complement strand
TATTTTTTCTCAAAAATTCCTTCTGATGATACATTGACAGCATCAGAAATTAGTAGTTTTCGTCAGAACTTAGTCGTTTTCTTTTTATTTTTTTCTCAAAAATTCCTTCTGATGATACATTGACAGCATCAGAAATTAGTAGTTTTCGTCAGAACTTAGTCGTTTTCTTTTTATTTTTTTCTCAAAAATTCCTTCTGATGATACATTGACAGCATCAGAACTTAGTCGTTTTCGTCAGAACTTAGTCGTTTTCTTTTTATTTTTTTCTCAAAAATTCCTTCTGATGATACATTGACAGCATCAGAACTTAGTCGTTTTCGTCAGAACTTAGTCGTTTTCTTTTTATTTTTTTCTCAAAAATTCCTTCTGATGATACATTGACAGCATCAGAACTTAGTCGTTTTCTTTTTATATTTTTTCTCAAAAATTCCTTCTGATGATACATTGACAGCATCAGAAATTAGTAGTTTTCTTTTTATTTTTTTTCTCGAAAATTCCTTCTGATGATACATTGACAGGGTTAGGGTTATCGAACCATATATCTCATCGAAATGAAAGCAGTGATTTTCTACACATGATGATAGCCTTACAAAGATATCTTAAAATCAGTTGTGTGGATCAGGACTTTGTCGTTTTTTTTTTCTCAAAAATTCCTTCTGATGATACATTGACAGGGTTAGGGTTATCGAACCATATATCTCATCGAAATGAAAGCAGTGATTTTCTGCACATGATGATAGCCTCATAAATATATCTTAAAATCAGTTGTGTGGTAATTGTTGCTTTCCGGTGATACGTTGACCTAGTGTAAAGGGGTTTATCTCAGTTAACCCTAGGGTTAGGGTTATCGAACCGAATGGCATATCGAGATAACTCCACCGCCATTCGATACAGCAGAATACACTGATAAACATATACCAGAATCAGTTCTGTCGTGTGTGTGCATTTCCGATAGAACAGTTTTGAAATGGAGACATTTCTGAATTTTAGTACAGCCTCAACACGGGGTCGACTTTGTACTCCATGTAGGGTGTGTGACAAGTGAAATAGCAATTCTATAATGTATATATGAAATAGGAATTCCATAACGAAATAGGAATTCTATAATGCATTGTAACGTCCAAAGGACGTCCCATGCCAAGTTTCCGCCGAATACTGGCATCGGGGACGTGATTTCGACCGATGTGAAAATCTGATGATACATTGACACAAGTTCGAGAGTCGTAGTTACTCCCGCCGTTTACCCGATTTTTGCGAAATCCCGTAGGAGCATCCCCCGCCGTACCGAGTCGGACCCTCCTGCCACGGCCGGCGTCGGAACGTCCGTCGGAACGTCCGTGCGAAGTTTCCGTGGCGTGCCGGCATCGGCGACGCGATTTCGACCGAAAAACTGATTTTTGCGAAATCCCGTACCAAAAAACGGCTAAGTCCGGAGTGCGACTCCCCCAGTGAGGAGCATCCGTCGCCGTTCCGAGTCGGACCCTGCTGCCACAGCCGGCGTCCGAACGTCCGTCTGAACGTCCGTGCGAAGTTTCCGTGGCGTGCCGGCATCGGCGACGCGATTTCGACCGATTTGAAAAACGTCGGTCCTCGAGGCTATCGACCGGCACGCGTCGCCCGGGCGAGGGCGGGGTCTCGCCGCCCGAGCTCGGCCGGTCGTCGGGGTCGGTTCGAGAAAATTTTTCTTCGAGATATCGAGACGCGGTCGCCTGTGTGCCATAGCAGGTGCCTTGCCCTGCACGTCACCGCAAGCGGGGGCCTCCTGTCGGCGTTTGTAGTAGAAAGTAGTCGAAAAACTGATTTTTGCGAAATCCCGTACCAAAAAACGGCTAAGTCCGGAGTGCGACTCCCCCAGTGAGGAGCATCCGTCGCCGTTCCGAGTCGGACCCTGCTGCCACAGCCGGCGTCCGAACGTCCGTCTGAACGTCCGTGCGAAGTTTCCGTGGCGTGCCGGCATCGGCGACGCGATTTCGACCGATGTGAAAATCTGATGATACATTGACACAAGTTCGAGAGTCGTAGTTACTCCCGCCGTTTACCCGATTTTTGCGAAATCCCGTAGGAGCATCCCCCGCCGTACCGAGTCGGACCCTCCTGCCACGGCCGGCGTCGGAACGTCCGTCGGAACGTCCGTGCGAAGTTTCCGTGGCGTGCCGGCATCGGCGACGCGATTTCGACCGAAAAACTGATTTTTGCGAAATCCCGTACCAAAAAACGGCTAAGTCCGGAGTGCGACTCCCCCAGTGAGGAGCATCCGTCGCCGTTCCGAGCCGGAACCTGCTGCCACAGCCGGCGTCCGAACGTCCGTCGGAACGTCCGTGCGAAGTTTCCGTGGCGTGCCGGCATCGGCGACGCGATTTCGACCGATGTGAAAATCTGATGATACATTGACACAAGTTCGAGAGTCGTAGTTACTCCCGCCGTTTACCCGATTTTTGCGAAATCCCGTAGGAGCATCCCCCGCCGTACCGAGTCGGACCCTCCTGCCACGGCCGGCGTCGGAACGTCCGTCGGAACGTCCGTGCGAAGTTTCCGTGGCGTGCCGGCATCGGCGACGCGATTTCGACCGAAAAACTGATTTTTGCGAAATCCCGTACCAAAAAACGGCTAAGTCCGGAGTGCGACTCCCCCAGTGAGGAGCATCCGTCGCCGTTCCGAGCCGGAACCTGCTGCCACAGCCGGCGTCCGAACGTCCGTCGGAACGTCCGTGCGAAGTTTCCGTGGCGTGCCGGCATCGGCGACGCGATTTCGACCGATGTGAAAATCTGATGATACATTGACACAAGTTCGAGAGTCGTAGTTACTCCCGCCGTTTACCCGATTTTTGCGAAATCCCGTAGGAGCATCCCCCGCCGTACCGAGTCGGACCCTCCTGCCACGGCCGGCGTCGGAACGTCCGTCGGAACGTCCGTGCGAAGTTTCCGTGGCGTGCCGGCATCGGCGACGCGATTTCGACCGAAAAAGTGATTTTTGCGAAATCCCGTACCAAAAATCGGCTAAGTCCGGAGTGCGGCTCCCCCAGTGAGGAGCATCCGTCGCCGTTCCGAGTCGGGCCCTGCTGCCTCGGCCGGCGTCCGAACGTCCGTCCGAACGTCCGTGCGAAGTTTCCGTGGCGTGCCGGCATCGGGGACGCGATTTCGACCGATTTGAGAAACGTCGGTCCTCGAGGCTATCGACCGGCACGCGTCGCCCGGGCGAGGGCGGGGTCTCGCCGCCGGAGCTCGGCCGGTCGTCGGGGTCGGTTCGAGGAGAAAAAAAATTTTCTTCGAGATATCGAGACGCGGTCGCCTGTGTGCCTTGCCCTGCAAGAAAACGCAAGCGGGGGCCTCCTGTCGGCGTTTGCGTCGCGTCGGTAGTCGAAAAACCGATTTTTGCGAAATCCCGTACCAAAAAACGGCTAAGTCCGGAGTGCGACTCCCCCAGTGAGGAGCATCCGTCGCCGTTCCGAGTGGGACCCTGCTGCCACAGCCGGCGTCCGAACGTCCGTCTGAACGTCCGTGCGAAGTTTCCGTGGCGTGCCGGCATCGGCGACGCGATTTCGACCGAAAAACTGATTTTTGCGAAATCCCGTACCAAAAAACGGCTAAGTCCGGAGTGCGACTCCCCCAGTGAGGAGCATCCGTCGCCGTTCCGAGTCGGACCCTGCTGCCACGGCCGGCGACCGAACGTCCGTCTGAACGTCCGTGCGAAGTTTCCGTGGCGTGCCGGCATCGGCGACGCGATTTCGACCGATTTGAAAAACGTCGGTCCTCGAGGCTATCGACCGGCACGCGTCGCCCGGGCGAGGGCGGGGTCTCGCCGCCCGAGCTCGGCCGGTCGTCGGGGTCGGTTCGAGAAAATTTTTCTTCGAGATATCGAGACGCGGTCGCCTGTGTGCCATAGCAGGTGCCTTGCCCTGCACGTCACCGCAAGCGGGGGCCTCCTGTCGGCGTTTGTAGTAGAAAGTAGTCGAAAAACTGATTTTTGCGAAATCCCGTACCAAAAAACGGCTAAGTCCGGAGTGCGACTCCCCCAGTGAGGAGCATCCGTCGCCGTTCCGAGTCGGACCCTGCTGCCACAGCCGGCGTCCGAACGTCCGTCTGAACGTCCGTGCGAAGTTTCCGTGGCGTGCCGGCATCGGCGACGCGATTTCGACCGATTTGAAAAACGTCGGTCCTCGAGGCTATCGACCGGCACGCGTCGCCCGGGCGAGGGCGGGGTCTCGCCGCCCGAGCTCGGCCGGTCGTCGGGGTCGGTTCGAGAAAATTTTTCTTCGAGATATCGAGACGCGGTCGCCTGTGTGCCATAGCAGGTGCCTTGCCCTGCACGTCACCGCAAGCGGGGGCCTCCTGTCGGCGTTTGTAGTAGAAAGTAGTCGAAAAACTGATTTTTGCGAAATCCCGTACCAAAAAACGGCTAAGTCCGGAGTGCGACTCCCCCAGTGAGGAGCATCCGTCGCCGTTCCGAGTCGGACCCTGCTGCCACAGCCGGCGTCCGAACGTCCGTCTGAACGTCCGTGCGAAGTTTCCGTGGCGTGCCGGCATCGGCGACGCGATTTCGACCGATGTGAAAATCTGATGATACATTGACACAAGTTCGAGAGTCGTAGTTACTCCCGCCGTTTACCCGATTTTTGCGAAATCCCGTAGGAGCATCCCCCGCCGTACCGAGTCGGACCCTCCTGCCACGGCCGGCGTCGGAACGTCCGTCGGAACGTCCGTGCGAAGTTTCCGTGGCGTGCCGGCATCGGCGACGCGATTTCGACCGAAAAAGTGATTTTTGCGAAATCCCGTACCAAAAATCGGCTAAGTCCGGAGTGCGGCTCCCCCAGTGAGGAGCATCCGTCGCCGTTCCGAGTCGGGCCCTGCTGCCTCGGCCGGCGTCCGAACGTCCGTCCGAACGTCCGTGCGAAGTTTCCGTGGCGTGCCGGCATCGGGGACGCGATTTCGACCGATTTGAGAAACGTCGGTCCTCGAGGCTATCGACCGGCACGCGTCGCCCGGGCGAGGGCGGGGTCTCGC